>CM040189.1:16231189-16256189 GCA_022606455.1 Callitettix versicolor
TGCTTAATACAGTGTACTGTAATAAAAATAATGTATCAATTCAAAAACAATATTTTTGTTTACTCCTTATTGCTTAATACAGTGTACTGTAATAAAAATAATGTATCAATGCAACAACAATATTTTTGTACTCCTTATTGCTTAATACAGTGTACTGTAATAAAAATAATGTATCAATTCAACAACAATCTTTTTTACTCCTTATTGCTTAATACAGTGTACTGTAATAAAAATAATGTATCAATACAACAACAATTTTTTTACTCCTTATTGCTTAATACAGTGTACTGTAATAAAAATAATGTATCAACACACAACAATCTTTTTTTACTCCTTATTGCTTAATACAGTGTACTGTAATAAAAATAATGTATCAACATACAACAATCTTTTTTTACTCCTTATTGCTTAATACAGTGTACTGTAATAAAAATAATGTATCAATACACAACAATCTTTTTTTTTTACTCCTTATTGCTTAATACAGTGTACTGTAATAAAAATAATGTATCAGTGCGACAACAATCTTTTTTACTCCTTATTGCTTAATACAGTGTACTGTAATAAAAATAATGTATCAATGCAACAACAATATTTTTGTACTCCTTATTGCTTAATACAGTATACTGTAATAAAAATAATGTATCAATTCAACAACAATATTTTTGTTTACTCCTTATTGCTTAATACAGTGTACTGTAATAAAAATAATGTATCAATTCAAAAACAATATTTTTGTTTACTCCTTATTGCTTAATACAGTGTACTGTAATAAAAATAATGTATCAATGCAACAACAATATTTTTGTACTCCTTATTGCTTAATACAGTGTACTGTAATAAAAATAATGAATCAATTCAACAACAATCTTTTTTACTCCTTATTGCTTAATACAGTGTACTGTAATAAAAATAATGTATCAATACAACAACAATTTTTTTTTACTCCTTATTGCTTAATACAGTGTACTGTAATAAAAATAATGTATCAATACAACGACAATGTTTTTTTACACCTTATTGCTTAATACAGTGTACTGTAATAAAAATAATGTATCAATGCAACAACAATCTTTCTTATTACCTATTGCTTACTACTCTTTAATTTTTTTTTTAACTTTAATATTTTATTTGTAATTACACACATTAATTTGCACAACAATGGCATGAAATGCTGTGAAAAATAACATGATTATAGTTATTATGATATTGTTCAGTGGTAGATCAATTGTGATATTGATCGAGAAGGTCTCTTCCTAAAGTTTTCTAAGTCGTGGTTTTATTAAAACTTGTCCATATCAGTGGATTCTTCCGGTTTTGAATTTTGTTACGAAATCGCGAATGGTGTATATTGGCTAACTGTTCGATAAATTAAATCTTGAAGTTTGTGTGTAGAGTTAAGTGTGCTTTGATGTTTAATTATAAAACTTTTAACTGAAAAGCTTTTGTAAACTGCTTTTCTTCGTAGATTCAAAAATACTACAGTAATTCTATGTTTATGTTCAAAGTGGTTTCGGGAAAATTCTGTTTTTATTTGTACGACATAGGGATAAAACAAAATTAGAATGTAGAAGTCGATAGAGAAGTTTGAGTATTTGATCTTTGTTTTTATGTAACGGCTCCCTGTTTATCTCTTATCGAAATGTAGGCTCACATATTCTACTTTATTTTTTTTAATTGTTGTGTTATTCAAATACAGGACATGTTTTTTTACGATGAATAAAGGTGACATGATGTTTTTACCGGATTTATTTTCATTCAAAAATTCTGTCAGATTATTAATTTATTAATAACATTTTGTGGGTGTAATGTCACGTCTTCTGGTGTCTCACACGGTGAATATTATCTGCATGAGTATCAGTGGTTACGAGGATCCGATGGTCGAAGTGGCTAGGACACTGGTCAGTCTGCTACCCCTCTGAACTGCGCACCTCAAGGTCGTGAGTTCGAGACTTAGTTACTGCCTTACCCTTACATTTAACACCGATTCCTCGTGTCCACGTGTAAATGTTAGTCTAGGCCTATATACAAAATGGGTGAAAACTAGTGGAACTCAGGATTCATTTTTTAATTTTTTTATTTTTTAAATCGAGCCATCTTAAAACTTTTTACTTTATAATACATTTTTTATATAAAATCACTCAAATAACTTCATTTTATTTCATAATTGCGTACAGTAGTAAAATGTATACTTTGTAATTATATTTAAAATTATCTTTAATTATTTACAACCATAATTTTTCTAAATTAAATAAGTATTGTAAAAACCTAAATTTTAATTCAATCTTCGTAATTAACATCCTCTTTTTTAATAAAGAAAATAGCAGAACCATTATGTTTCGTCTGCAGAACTCTTAAAATATCTCTCAAATGGATTCCTTCTTGTGGTTTCTGTAGGTAAACAAAATATATATTTATTGAAAATAAAACACGCATCATAGTATCATTAAACTACTTGGAGCGCCATTAAACTAGACTGTATTTTGAAGTGTGTTTTTACATTGTGATATTTTGTTAAATTATATTGTTAGATACACGCTGATTGTTAGTTCATAGAACTAGTTGCAGTAGTAAATGGTGTTGGAACAAGGTTTTCACACTATCATTACATCCAATCGAAACAAATTTACAGCTGGATTTATTTTAAAAGCTGCGTATTTTCACGAGCTTCGGTAACCAAACGAGTTCATTTTCGTAATTTAGATGAAATTTTAAACACTAATTAATTAAAATTACGATAGTGAAATTAAATTTCAAAGAAAAATATAATTCATTTTTAAATAACCGTTATTTTGAAAAGTATTATCAGTTGCCTAAAGAAATATCAAAATCAATTATTTTGCCAAGTGGGATTTTCGTGTGATTGATCAAGTTTTATTAGATTTGTATCTGTGTGATTAATGGGTCACCACTTATTATAATCTAACAATACTATATTTTCAATCCGTTACCTATTGTTATGTTAAATTAAGTAACATAAATCAGCTGAACGTGTATTAAGCTACGGTTTTTTAACAGAACTCTGTTATGATATTAGTCATGCCAAGGCCTATCCGATGTTGAGCGTTAACTAGTTCGTAGATCATAATAGTACATAAACTTAGGTTAGTTTTTAGATTTAACATGTATCATGTTTAGGGATGGTTTTGATGTTGGATTTTGCGGGACTCGTGATGCGAAGAACATCACCTGGCGAGTGTGAGGCTCGCGTGATAAATACAACACTACGGAAACTTCGAAGAAGTTTGACCGATTTAAGTACATGAAATGAATCGTTAATTTAATTTTGGTAGTTATATTAAAACAACAGTTGTTTTATATTAATTCGTAAAGATAAGTTGATTTCAGTGAACAGCTGATAGGCTGATACGTTTTAGGTTATGTTGTTAAAAACTATCTATGTTAATTTGTCGCTTACATTAATGCGTAAAGATTAGCTGATCGGCTATAAGTTTTAAGTTATGTTGTTAAAAACTAGCTATGTTAATTTGCCGCTTACGTTAATTCGTAACAATCAGCTGATCGGCTATAATAAGTTTTAGATTATGTTGTTAAAAACTAGCTATGTTAATTTGTCGCTTACATTAATTCGTAACAATCAGCTGATAGGCTATGATAAGTTTTAGGTTATGTTGTTAAAAACTAGCTATGTTAATTTGTCGCTTACATTAATTCGTAACAATCAGCTGATAGGCTATAATAAGTTTTAGGTTATGTTGTTAAAAACTGGCTATGTTAATTTGTGGCTTACATTAATTCGTAACAATCAGCTGATAGGCTATAATAAGTTTTAGGTTATGTTGTTAAAAACTAGCTATGTTAATTTGTCGCTTACGTTAATTCGTAACAATCAGCTGATCGGCTATAATAAGTTTTAGGTTATGTTGTTAAAAACTGGCTATGTTAATTTGTGGCTTACATTAATTCGTAACAATCAGCTGATAGGCTATAATAAGTTTTAGGTTATGTTGTTAAAAACTAGCTATGTTAATTTGTCGCTTACGTTAATTCGTAACAATCAGCTGATCGGCTATAATAAGTTTTAGGTTATGTTGTTAAAACTAGCTATGTTAATTTGCCGCTTACATTAATTTGTAACGATCAGCTGATCGGCTATAATCAGTTTTAGGTTATGTTGTTAAAAACTAGCTATGTTAATTTGCCGCTTACATTAATTCGTAACAATCAGCTGATCGGCTATAATCAGTTTTAGGTTATGTTGTTAAAAATTACCTATGTTAATTTGTCGCTCACATTAATTCGTAACGATCAGCTGATCGGCTATAATGAGGTTTAGGTTATGTTGCTAAAAACTGACTATGTTAATTTGCCGCGTTTTTCAACAAATTATCGTAAGCCTAATTAAAATAAAAAACGAGAAGACATTATTTTTATTTTTGATTCAATAACAGAAATTTTTCTTACCTAATCTTTCTGTCTTCCGATTATTTCCGCGGAATGATACTTTAGATTTTCACTTAAATTATACTTTTTTTGCGAACAAAAAATTAAAAATACGTTTCGACCTATTAATCGTGTAGTTTTACTACATTTTAATAAATTCGTCAGTGAGGTCAGTAAAACAGCTGTTCATTGCTTTTATATATTACTTTATACAAATCAAAGATTATTTATTTTGTCGTTGCTTTTCAGGAGCTTACAAATATATTTGTTTTATAAATCCTTTCATTAGAGAATTACCATTGAGAAAATGGCTATTAGAGAAAAAATAATGGTAAAACCGAGGACACGAAATAAGTGAAATCTAGGCTTTATGATCACGTTTCGAAAGGCCTAAGTAACATATTACCCAGCAAAATCTTTTTATAGAGTAGACAATAAAAGCAAAACTAAAATAATTACTTAAAAAAATAAAAAACACGACTACTAAAACACAATAATACAATAAAATATACACAAACATTATATATTTCATATAAAAGAAATGAAAATCTGAAATACAATTGATTTAAAAAGATGAAAACAAGGTATTAGAATAAATGTTTTCGAGTATTTAGTTAATAAATTATGAATTTGCATGTGAAGTTCATGTAACAAATGCAGTCGGGGGCTTATTAAATAAATGCATTTCAATATATTTGCACTAAACAGCCCCCGACTCTTATGGTCCTGTGCCCATGTATGGCACACGCCAACTGGAGTTAGCATGTATGGGATTGAAAATTTATTTTAATTTAAATCAATTATTTGTAATTTTTAAATTTCGAATTATTTAATTTTTGTCGCGTCAACGATTGATCGTTGTTCGCTATTTACTTTAATTTGAAAGGCCGGTGTCGTCCCCGGCCAGACCTTTGGACAAAGCCTATCTCTAGATTATCTACCATTCCTTCCGATTTTCATAACACCAATTGACTCGGCTGATTTTTATGTTCAGGATGTCATTTTTCCCAGCTCAACGCCCTGAATCAGCTGTAACTTGAGCGTTCATTCTAAGCCTGTCGTTTAGTTGCTTAGAAGCCTATTGGTTCCGAAGTGAGTGTTTTTCCATTGCTTTCCGTGGTTGAATCTGAGTGATTCCTATTGTATAGTCTCTAGTAATTATGTTTTACGTACATCAATTATTTAAGAATGTATGAATACATTAGTTATTTAAGAATTTATCATTTCATCCTAGCAACTTATTGATCCTATTTGAAATTAGTTGTAAGTTTGTCCTATCTATTTCACCCCAATTTTACCCCATTAGGGGTGGTTTGGGTAAAAGGTATATAGCCTCTAACACTTTTGGTGAAGTGAAGAATCCAACGAGCTAAGGTAGATCAAAATCGAACTAGCCGTTAAGAAGTTATGATGGAACGAACATACGTACGTACATACGAGGTGTGTTCAGAAAATAAGGAGAATTTTAATTTTTTGAACAAAATATTTATTCTTCTACATTGATGTTGTCGCCCTCAAAATAGTCTCCATTGGAGATTATGCACTTGTGCCAGCGCTTCTACAAATACTCGAAACACTTCTCAAACTCGATCTTTGAGATAGCTTTTAGTTCTTTCAGCGATGCGCTTTTAATGTCATCTACGGCTGTAAAACGACGTCCCTTTAAGGTTCTCTTTATTTTTGGAAATAGGAAAACGTCACACGGAGCCATGTCTGGCGAATATGGAATATATCGTTACAGTACTGTTTTTGGCCAAGCATTCACGAACAATCAATGAAGTGTGAGCTGGTGCATTATCATGGTGCAAAAGCCATGAATTGTTTTTCCACAGATCCGGGCGTTTTTTTCGGATTGCTTCACGCAAACGGCGTTGAACTTGTAGGTAGTACTCCTTATTGACCGTTTCACCTGGTGGCAGGAATTCATGATGCACTATACCATTATTATCGAAGAACACAGTGAGCATAACCTTCACGTTCGACCGCACTTGTCGAGCCTTTTTCGGTTTTAGCGAGTCAGAATGCCTCTACTGGGATGATTGAGCCTTAGTTTCGACGTCATATCCGTAAACCCATGTTTCGTCACCTGTTATAATACGTTTCAGTAATTCTGCATCGTCGTTGACTTCATTTAGTGACTCCTGAGCAACTTCCATTCGCCGCTGTTTTTGTTCAAAATTCAACAATTTTTGAAAGAATTTTGCTGCCACGCGTTTCATACATAAATCATTGGAAACAATGTCATGACATGATCCAATCGATATGCCAACATCATCAGCGACCCCTCTAATTGTGATTCGGCGATTGTTCATAACCATTTCTTTCACTTTTGTCACATTTTCATCGGTTGTTGATGTGCTGGGGCGTCCAGGGTGTTCGTCATCTTCAACGTCTTCACGGCCTTGTAGGAAACGCTTATACCACTCGTAAACTCTTGCTTTACTCATAGCAGACTCACCATAGGCCTTTGTTAACATTTCATACACTTTGTTACACTTTATTCCATTTTGTACGCAAAATTTGATACAAATTCTTTGATCCATTTCTTTTAACAAACGATCTCATAAAAACACGTCTAACCTTAGTGGCTGTCACAGACAAAGTCAACAATGAAAACAGCTTAACGTTTTATCATACTTCAAGGGCATGTATACCAACATAATAAAAAACATGTTTGACAATCGGACTCTCCAAGCCCGTGAAATTTAAAAATTCTCGTTACTTTCTGAACATACCTCGTGCATACATACTTACCCAGGTACTGAAAATGTAATTTTTTTTGACAGTCGTGTAAAAATACGAAATTGAAATTAAAAGCGGTAAATTAAAAAAAAATCGCAAATTGAATTGTTTGTTCGTGTAACATTATTAATTTTATGAACCTTAATGACCTATTATTATTATTAATAAAATTGTATCTTTTTGAAAAACATTTACAAATTAAGATATTGTGGTGCAACCGTATTGCTGGCGTGATGCAAGCATACTTTTTTTTTTAAGTTAGTCATTTGAAAATCAAATTTTACCATCATAACCAGCACTAAAACCTCCGTAAATTAGCATTAAAAATTAAAATTACATTAATAATACGAAAATGGTCCCTGACCTCAGTCAAATCCATTTTATTAATTTCAACTGACTCTATGCATAAATGCTAATTTGTGCAGGTTTTAACACTACATACATTTTTCTAACAACCCCCTCAAGAAGGTCAGACTCGTCTCTCATTTTGAGGTTCCGGGTATTGCAATCCTATAGAAATTTACTAAAAAAGGGAACTATTGAAAGATAAATAAGATTTAATCTAAAGTATTATTTTGTAATTAACAGAATAAACGTTTAAGGAACTCACTATCGTTTCCAGACCGATGATGTATACTTGATTTCTTTCAACTTCATGGAACATTGTGTAGCCGCCAATAAAATCAGTGTCAAAGCCTAAATGCTGAATTTTATTGGCTACTAATTTGTAAATCTCATCTGGAACAAATGTTGTTAAAAATAGTCAACAATTTTGTGAAACAAACAAAATTATAAATTATACTGTTACCTTTCTTACTATAATATAGCTGGGTGCAAGTAGAATCCGCAGTGTAAACGCAGTGTGAAGCAGGTGACGCAGTGTGAAGCAGGGTGAAGTTGTGTGACGCAGTGTAAAGCAGTGTGACGCAGTGTGAAGTAATGTGACGCAGTGTGAAGCAGTGTGACTCAGTGTAAAGCAGATTGACGCAGTGTGAAGTTGTGTGACGCAGAATGACGCAGTGTGACGCAGTGTGAAGCAATGTGACGCAGTGTGAAGCAAGTGACGTAGTGTGACTCAATGTGAAGCAGAGTGATGTAGTGTGACTCTGTGAAGTTGTGTGGCGCAGTGCGACGCAGTGTGAAGTTGTGTGACGCAGAATGACGCAGTGTGACGCAATGTGAAGCAGTGTGAAGTTGTGTGACGCAGTGTGAAGCAGTGTGACTCAGTGTAAAGCAGATTGACGCAGTGTGAATTTGTGTGATGCAGAATGACGCAGTGTGAAGCAGTGTGAAGCAATGTGACGCAGTGTGAAGCAAGTGACGTAGTGTGACTCTATGAAGTTTTGTGACGCAGTGTGACGCAGTGTGAAGTTGTGTGACGCAGAATGACGCAGTGTGACGAAGTGTGAAGTTGTGTGACGCAGTGTGAAGCAATGTGACGCAGTGT
This sequence comes from Callitettix versicolor, assembly GCA_022606455.1. Classification (NCBI taxonomy): domain Eukaryota; kingdom Metazoa; phylum Arthropoda; class Insecta; order Hemiptera; family Cercopidae; genus Callitettix; species Callitettix versicolor. The sequence goes on from CM040189.1 coordinate 16,239,783, forward strand.
GCCGCAGTGTGAAGCAATGTGAAGCAGTGTGAAGCAATGTGACGCAGTGTGAAGCAGTGTGACGCAGTGTGAAGTTGTGTGACGCAGTGTGAAGCAGTGTGACGCAGTGTGAAGCAATGTGAAGCAGTGTGAAGCAATGTGACACAGTGTGAAGCAATGTGACGCAGTGTGAAGCAATGTGACGCAGTGTGAAGCAGGGTGACGCATTTGACGCAGTGTGACGCAGTGTGAAGCATTGTGACGCAGTGTGACTGTGAAGTTGTGTGACGCAGCGTGAAGCAGGTTCTGTATCAGTGCGTACAAGGGGAACGAACGTTGAAACGCCAGTTCTACTCCTCGTCGTGTCTGTGGCTTATTGACATGTGCGCAATGAATACAATGTATTATTGAGTGACTAAGTTAAAAATCTGAATCATATGATTGTGAAGATTAAACAAATGGAATATTTCATGAGAAGCTTCAGGCAAGGAGTTATTTAAAGAGAAGAAATTTGGCTGGATAATTTGAAAAGTATAAGAATAACTGCCATGTAACCCGTAAACCATTTCCTGAATTTCAAGTATTTATCAATGGGTCATATGACCTCACCTCACCTCAATCATACCATCTTACAATCTCAACCCATCTCACCTTTCCTTACATTACTTCACCATACATAACGTCACCTTACATGACCTCACCTCACCTCACATCACCTAATTTCACCTCACATCATCTCACCCCACCTCATGTCATATCACATCACCTTAAATCATCTTACTTCACGTTACCTCACCTCACTTGACCTCATCATCTCACCTCAAGTAACATTACCTCACCTTACCTCACATCATATCATCTCACCTAACTTCACCACACCTTACGTCACTTCACCTCACATTACATCATTTTACCTCACATTATCTAACGTCACATCATCTAACCTCACCCCACATCACATCACCTCACCTCACCTCAAATAACATCACCTCACATGACCTCACCTCAAATAACATTATCTCACTTTACACATCACATCACATCATCTCACCTACCTTCACCTTACATCACGTAACTATATCTCACATCACATCACATCATCTCACTTCACATGACATCACCTCACCTCAAATAACATCACCTCACCTCATATCACCTCACACCACATCACCTCACCTCACCTTACAAACCCTCATATCACCACACCTTACATCACATCATCTCACCTCACATCAGATTTTAAATAAAAGAAAATGTTTGCAGTAAATTTAAAAAATGAAAATAAAACCTGAACATAATTGAGTTTGCCTTGATTTTCTCATACCTTAAATTTCTTTTATTTCAAATCTGATCACGTGACGTGACGTGTGAACCTATGAAAAGCTGACGAACTGATTACGCGAAAATAGGTTTTTCTATGCTTTTTAAATTTCCGAAGTGGATTTTTTAAGGGATGAGGGTTAGTTGAATGAGAGTGCACAATACATGTAGTCATGAACGCATAACGTGTGAGTTATCACGGTAAGATAGGTTCTGGAAGGCTAGTTTTTAGGGTCCATAGGCAAAGTCAAGGATCCTTATAAATTCGGGCACGGGTCTGTCTGTCTGTCGATAACGCACCTCTTACTCGTAAACGATGTTACCGATGATTATAAAATTTTAACGAAATTTGACCTTGATCCTTGAAAAACATAAAGGTTTTTAAGGTGTAAAAACATTGTTTTAGTTTTTTATTTATCTAGTATGAAGTAGCTTTTAAATTTACGTGGGGCTATTCAAAAGTTCGGGGAATTTTTGTGCTGGTATGACCTGCTGCCGGTAGAGTGGGCGAACACTGCGAATCAGCGTGCCAACAGCTGTGACGGTGAAAGGCCGCGTTATTGAGTTTTGTGTAACGTTGTGTTTTAGTGTTGAGGCAATTTTTTAAATTTGTGTAAATGACAGATTTTAAGGAGCGAAAACGTTGCATCAAATTGTGCTTCAAAAAACTTTTGCAGACAAACATAGCATGCTTATAGAAGCATTTGGTGACAATGCTATGAATCAGAGTAGAATTTCACTTGTGGTACAAACGCTTCCAGGATGGACGGACGTTTGCTGACGACGATGAGTGAAGCTTCACTCAGTATTAGTGATACTGACTCCGTTATTTATAAGTTAAAAAATAGTTATTTGGTTTCGATATATTACATGTATTTATATACACTTTAAGGAAAAGCTTTTTTTTAAATTCACCAACAACTATAGAAGAGGTTTTATTTGTTGCAGGGCACTCCTGGATCACTATGTTCAGTATAATGATCTGCTTTCCCTAGCTTCGTCAATTCTACTTTCGTTTTTTTCCATGCCGGGAATCGAACCTGGGCCTTCTGGACGTGTTTCGGAGAACCTCCATCTTCAAAAACTATATCTATACTAGTCACCAATATTATGGCCCGTCCTATTTATAATTATCTATCTCCACCTCGTACCCCTCCTCTATTCAACACGTGTACATTAAACCTGACGTGCTCGCTTCTGATTGGCTCGTTAAAATCATACGTTTTCGCTCGCTTCTGATTGGCTCCTTTCAAACTTTCTCTTCAACGGTTGTCCTTTCTGTTAATTTTTGAAAATTTTTAGATTTTTAAACGTAATATCTGCTTGCGACGATATCTGTTCATTTATTATGTTTTCTCCCTTTAATTTAGATTTTAAAATTTCCCAAGTTCTCTAAAATGTTCATACGTCTTCCTTTTTCTGCCATATGTAGTACCTTCATTGAGTTTTCTATTTCTCGAGGTATGTGTCCCTCTTTTATTAAATGTGACGCATAATTTGAATCATTTTTGACGTATTTGAATGATCAATACATGTTCTTTAAACCTAGTTCTAAATTTTCGTCCCGTTTGTCCTATGTAGACTGCCTCGCATCCACACTGTATTCTGTATACACCATTCTTACTATATTTGTTCTTTTTTTCTATATTCTTTGTCAGTTTGTTCCTTATTGTATTATTTGTAGCCATTGCTATGTCTATATCATATTTTCTAAAAAAATTCTTCAATTTATATGCTTCTTCCCTGTATATGTTAATTTAGCCGATTTTCATTTTTGTCCTATCTTTTATCGCTGTTTTCTTCCTCTCTCTTTCTTTTAATTCTTCGTAACAGATTTTTTATAATTTTTAAATCATAATCGTTGTTCACTGCTATTTGGAAACGAAAGTAGAATTGACGGAGCTAGAGAAGGCAGATCATTATACTGAATATAGTGATAATAATCCTACCAGAAAAGAAGAAGAATATAAAAAGAAACTCCTGGATCTTTTGCAATGCGTGTAACAGTACCTAAAGTACAATTCAAAAGTCATTTTTACGTTTGTTTTTTAAAAAAACTTCAAAAATAATACTCAAATTTTAAGCTACAAGCTGTGTGCGAGGAGGCGTTATACAAGACACGAAAATCAGCTGATCCATTCTTTTCAACTCAATAAGTAGTTCGTATTTGAAACGAGGCGTTTACGGAACCTCGGTAAATCCTTTAAAAACAAACGCTTGACCATTATGTTCTATTTCTTACAGAAAAAGAAACTTTTTTTGAAAAAACGTTTGACCATAAATGTGTAACTTGTACAGGTAATACTAACTCTCATCTTGTATATAAGCATTGCCCCTCAAAATAACTTTATAGGTCTTATTTGCCGGAGGCGTAACCCTGGTAGATATTTTTAGTAAAACAAATTTGTTTACGTCGGGAGAGTCGTTCAGGAAAGCAGGCACACCCGCCAGCGGATCTGAAAACAAATTGTTAAAGAAAAATAATTTTAAAATGACTGAAAGAAAAAAGTAAGAAAAATGTATAAACTATAAACATTATTGACACAGTTTCATAAGGAGACCATTACCACTGTGAGCTGAAAGTGCAGTACATTATACAATCTATCAGTCAGATACTGAAGTTCTGTAAAAAATTACAGGAGTTCGTGATAACTGTTAATAAACAGACAATTTAGAATAGGTAAAAACTATTGACTTAGTTTCATAAGGAGTTATTTATTACCATGAAATGTAAGTACAGTAAAAACTCATTTGGGACAAATAATGACAAAAATTCATTGACATTCTTGGCAATTAAGAAAATGTAAAAACTATTGACTCACTTTCATAAAGGGTTTTTTATTACCGTAAACCGCAAGTACAGTAAAAATTCATTTGGTACAAACAATGACAAAAATTCATTGACATTCTTGACAGACGAACATTTAAGAAAATGTAAAAACTATTGACTCACTTTCATAAAGGGCTTTTTATTACCGTAAACCGCAAATACAGTAAAAATTCATTTGGGACAAAAAATGACAAAAATTCATTGATTATCTTGACAAACGAACAATTAAGGAAACGTAAAAACTATTGACTCAATTTCATAAAGGGCTTTTTATTACCGTAAACCGCAAGTACAGTAAAAATTCATTTTGTACAAACAATGACAAAAATTCATTGACATTATTGACAAACGAACAATTAAGAAAATGTAAAAACTATTGACTCACCTTCATAAAGGGCTTTTTATTACCGTAAACCGCAAGTAGAGTAAAAATTCATTTGGGACAAACAATGACAAAAATTCATTGACATTCTTGACAAACGAACAATTAAGAAAATGTAAAAACTATTGACTCACCTTCATAAAGGGCTTTTTATTACCGTAAACCGCAAGTAGAGTAAAAATTCATTTGGGACAAACAATGACAAAAATTCATTGACATTCTTGACAAACGAACAGTTAAGAAAATGTAAAAACTATTGACTCAATTTCATAAAGGGATTTTATTACCGTGAACCGCAAGTACAGTCAAAATTCATTTAGTACAAACAATGACAAAAATTTATTGACATTATTGACAAAACGAACAATTAAGGAAACGTAAAAACTATTGACTCACTTTCATAAAGGGCTATTTATTACCGTAAACCGCAAATACAGTAAAAATTCATTTGGGACAAAAAATGACAAAAATTCATTAACATTCATGACAAAAGAACAACTAAGAAAATGTAAAAACTATTGACTCACTTTTATAAAGGCTTTTTATTACCGTAAACCGCAAGTACAGTAAAAATTTATTTGGAACAAACAATGACAAAAATTCATTGACATTCTTGACAAACGAACAGTTAAGAAAATGTAAAAACTATTGACTCACTTTTATAAAGGCTTTTTATTACCGTAAACCGCAAGTAAAGTAAAAATTTATTTGGAACAAACAATGACAAAAATTCATTGACATTCTTGACAAACGAACAGTTAAGAAAATGTAAAAACTATTGACTCACTTTCATAAAGGGATTTTTATTACCGTGAACCTCAAGTACAGTAAAAACTCATTTGGGACAAAAAATGACAAAAATTCATTAACATTCATGACAAAAGAACAATTAAGAAAATGTAAAAACTATTGACTCACTTTTATAAAGGCTTTTTATTACCGTAAACCGCAAGTAGAGTAAAAACTCATTTGGGACAAAAAATGACAAAATTCATTAACATTTATGACAAAAGAACAATTAAGAAAATGTAAAAACTATTGACTCACTTTTATAAAGGCTTTTTATTATCGTAAACCGCAAGTATAGGAAAAATTCATTTGGGACAAAAAATGACAAAAAACCGTTGACATTCTTGACAGACGAACAATTTTATCAATCCAATGCTGTAGTTGTATAAAAAAAACATGAGCGTGCGTAAAAAGTGTTGTCAAAAACGGGCGACGGACGCGGAAATCGGACTGTAGAAAAATTGACCAGGAACTAAAAATGTTCATTAAACTGTAAAACGAATGAAGGTATAAAGCTCAATTCCAAATATTGTACAATATTTTTCTTTTAGAAATCATCACTATGGTGATTATATGTAGCCTACACAACACAATCAATTATATGTACACAATATAAGGTGACAAACTCTCACACATTTCATTATTTTGTCTGCAAATTCGGTTCGGGAGATATTAACAAAAAAAGTAATTTCAAAACGAACAATAAGTTGCTAAGCTAACTGTTCATGAACTCAAGAACTATTGAGTTTTTTCATATTGATTGATATTCAAATTAATCTATTCCGAAAAATTAGGACCTTAGTCCAGTTTTTTTTATAACAACCCACACGTTTTGTTGCGAAAATTATGATTTTAAAAAAATAATAATAAAAATCGTTACATCTGATTTTGAAAAATTCAGTTAGAAGAGTTTTTTACTCATTATATACTTCAAATATATTTTTGAATTGAAAAAATACTCCGGGATTACGCCTCATGATTTGATCGAATTCGGTAGTTTAGTTTAGTGTGCAATGACGTTCACAGACATACGGACTAACAGAAATGTAAATACACCCATTTTTTTATTGTTTTTCACAGTGTAAATATTTTCTTTACACTTCATATAACAAAATATACTTAGTTTCATTTAAGAATATATATATATATATATATATATATATATATATATATATATATATATATATATACCCGCAGGGGGTGTAGACTAACTGCACCTATTGAGAGGATTTAGACGTCCCTCGCGGTACCCTAGTCTAATACACACTTACACTTACAATACTACACTTACGACTTTAACACTTTACACTCACACCTACATTTAGAGAGGCGATAATATCCTCAATGTGCTTTTCGCCTTAAAAAAATTATATATATATATATATGTGTGTGTGTGTGTGTGTGTTAGCATATTTGCAATATCATGTCCGATTTCTAAATTTTCTAAAATATTTAATTACGTTGAAGATAAGGAATGAAGGAGGTTAAATATTTTGAAATATTTGAAAATATTGAAATATATAGGTGAAAATGAAAGGGGAAAAGACAATAAAGGCGTAAGTAATTCACAAATAGACGTTATTTTTCAAAAATTGAAAATGTTTAACGTTTATAAGGGTTACTTCATTCGTAAAAAAAAGCGTTGGGTGGATCATTCCGAGGCGAGCACATCCACAAATACAAACCGGACTATAGTTCAGCCACTTAATAAAGGGCATGCGCGAGAATGTCTCGCGCATGTAAGGGAATTCCCCTCCAGCTCCCTCCAACAGTCCAGAGATACATAGTCTGCCAATCTGAGCCTACGAACTGTTACTACTCAGCGATAGTGAAGGAAAAAGGAGAGAGCTATAGTAATAGAATGAGGACTCGATGTCTCACTCGCACATTTTTTCCTCTGCCTTACAGTTCTTTCAGGCCGTTTTCTAAGCGGTTGACCTGTAGGTGGTAGAAGTAGAAAGGGGAGGGGATAATATATAAAAGAACGAATCTAAATTTGGGGGGGAGCGCTACAGTAAAAAGTTCTGATAATGGTAGTATTCCAAAACGCGTCAAGAAATATAAAATGTTTCAAGCTAGTAAATGTATGTATTTAAATTAAATTTTCCGTTAGTCCCCGTCATTTTTGAAAAACATGCTGAAAAACAATTAAGGTTCTATCTAAGTAGTTCTTTTCGGTGTAAAGTTTTTAAGTCGATCGATCGATCCTTTCTCTCGTAAACGTCCTTACAAACTGCATGGCACAGAAATTGAAGAAATTTTCGAAAGTTGTTTGGAAATCGATCCCGATAATATGTGTACAAAAAATGTTATTGTGTGGCATTTTTAACGATTATAGAATTTTATTGTAAAAAACAACTTTTCTTCCTTGACTACGAACAGTAAAATAATCGATCATGTAGATGGCGTGATGTAAGCAAATTTCCAAAAAAAACAATATCTCATCTTACACGCTTTTAAAAATCCGATTTCACCATCACAATCAGCGTTAAAATCAGCATTTAGCGTTTCGAATTTTAAAATTACATCGAAAGTGCTAACATTAACCCTGACCGCCGTCAATTCGTATTCGATTTTGCTTATTAGAATACTTATTTACGCAGATTTTTAACACCGATCATGACAATTAAACGATATATTCAAAACAATTTAAGATTAAAAAAATTTGTTTTTATCACTCTGAAAAAGATCAGCTGATATTGTTGGGAAACGAAATAGCCCAAATCAATTTTCGTGCCAAGTGAAACCAAATTGTTACACAATTGTCAACAGTGGAATGCTAACACTCAAGTGGGTAAGTACAAGTGATCTAGAGGTCCAGGGCCACTTCTATAGTTCATTTTGTAACGTGTAGTGCAATAATAATGTTTTGTAATAAATCTGTTTGTTCTATTCATACAACAAACAATATTTAATGCGTCACAACTATTTATGAATATAAAAAAAATGAACGACGAGAGCGTAAATAGATTTTAGATGTTTTTTTAATAATTGGAGTTAAGCAACAAATATTTAATATATATTAAGTATATTAAGTAAGTATATATATATATATATATATATACTTAAGTAAGTACACAGTCGCGTTCATTGTTTAATCATGTATCGAAACAATAAACAATATGTTACTACTAAAAACAATATGAATCGAATCAAAAATGGGCGTTAAAAATTAATAAACCTCACGGTGTACAAAACCATTGACTTTTCGCAAAAGCCGCCTCGGTGGCCTAGTTGATAGCGTACTAGGCTTTCACCCCGAGGACCCGGGTTCGATTCCCGGCCAGGGCTTGGCATTTGCATACGCTATAAATCATCGCATCGTCTGCATTAGCCCAAGTGTGCACAATAGTCGGACGTTAAACACCAAAAAAAAATTATTTCGCAAAATAAAAATGCATCACAAACCCGTTTCAGTTCCTGTAGCCGAATTGAAAGAGTCTAAGAAAATTATAAAAAACCCCAAAACAACACAGTAGATCAGTACACGACTGAGAATAAAACTCATCAAACAATTTACAATTCGAAATGCGTTCATTTTAACCTTACATGTTCCTAAAATACAACACTATCAATAAAAACAATACAAACTAACTTACACAGTCGAAAAACGAAATTACTGTTTCATTGTTAATTACAGAACAAAATTACGTAATACTGAATCAATAAAATATAGATAATATACTTGATAAAAACACTTAATTAATGGAATCTTTTCGTTTTGTGTTTACAGTTCAGTAATTAAACGGAAGTGTTTCCTGTAGGTAAAAATATGCTTACTAATGATGACTTCATCTTCGAAATGCTCTTCCATGACGTCACAACGGTATTAGGTGATTGGTTAACTCGGCGGTTTGTAAAACAAATCTGCACGTTTTCGTTTGTTTTTAAATGTTTTTTATTGATTTGGGAATGTTAGTTTCTATTTAGTTCTTCTAGTTTCTGGTAATCCAGGCCTATATATTAACGTACGAGTATATTTGCTTTTCAATATTTCAACTCCGATCTTATTCAAATTGAGACAGTCACGAACGTGCAAAATTGATTTTAGCCACTAGCGATTTAACAATGGCAAAAAATTATTTGGTTTTCGGCTAACGTGTGTTTTTTCGGTTTAATTTTCGTCCAGCTGATCACTGAAGAAAAACAAACAGCACGTTATTTTATTGGAGTGCAGGCTTTATCGTCGTGATCATTAAATTTCACCAGAAAGATTTTTAAATTTTGTACAGCTTGTTTTATTTTTACTCATTCAGTTTTATAGGTAAAAAAATAAAACACAGATCGAGAAAAATATTAAATTTCAATCATATTTTTTTATTTCCTTACACAGCAAACTTCTGTCAAAATTCTCTTCAAAGAGAGGTTAGATTTACACGAGATATTCATGAACGAGAAAAGCAAAACATATTCGTCAAATGCACCGATTGATTGATCGTAAATATCAGTAAAGTCTGCATCATTGAATACAATTATTATATTTCTAGGGTCAGAGACCAGTTTGAATATACGAGCTACAACAATGGGAATACACAACGAAGGCAAATCATCTCCATATACCATGTAGACAGAACATCTTCATAGTCACGATTAATGATTTACACTTGGACTTAAACACGACTTCGAGACTATCGACGAAGTTATCACAGAATAAACCTTTCATGAGAAGATAATCCACTGCCATGATTAAGGCTCCAGGACCGAGAGCTTGACGCCCACTTTTGAAAAGACAGAAATGCCTGGACCTGGTTCTGTGATGTGTTATGTGAATAATATAGTTACATTACTTTAAACATCGTATTGTATTTTATTTAAATATTTTACTTTTTTAATTTTTATATATATTACCCATTTAATAAACATCCTGCTCGATATTAGTGGCTTAAGTTCAAATAATTGGATTGTCCGCCGCTACAAACGCTGTGAGCAACAAGAATAGGGTGGAGACTTTTGAGAAAATAGTACTATTATCTATTTAACTGCAGTTGAACGTTCTGCCGCAAGGTGTTACCAGCAGCGAGCTCTTACATACGTCTCATAAGGGTTGTCATTTATATTCAACGATAATACTCATAAAGTGTTGTCACAAGACTTCTTTAATAGGAGGAAGAATACTGTGGAGTCCCTGCAGGAGGACTACAGAGAAAAATCAGAGATAGACAAATTTTAAAAGGTTTACTCTTCACAAAGAAAGAGAAATGGAAATGGATAGAGGAGAAAGAGCAGGACAGAAAAGAATGGACAAGGAGAAAGAGAGAAGCAGAAGAGTTGATGTAGAAAAGAGGTGAAAGAGAGATAGTAAGAGAAAAAAGGAAAGTGTTAGTCGATAGAAGGAAAGGTGGAGGGAGGGGTTGGAAGAGCGTGAGGAATAAAAAAGAGGAAGTTGGGGGGGAAACGTAGAGGGGAGAAGGAAAGAAGCTGGAGAAGCAAAGAAGCGGTAGAGAAAAAAGAGGTGCAAGGAAAGGGAGATTCATTGTGGAAAAATAATTCTAGAAATTTAATTAATTGTTTAATTTCCCTGAATCCAAGAAAAGTAGTTTTACGTAGGTGTCTATCTGTCAGTGTGACTGTACACATCGCTGGAGACTAAAAGAAGCTACCGATTTTGATTAAATTTTATAGAAAGTTTAGTTTAATTGAATTGATATATGAATTGCAGGACTTCTTTTATTTTAAATAAAATAATGTTTACATTATTTTGTTAAAATGAAATGTACCAAAACAAAACGACGAAGGAAAACGTAGATTTTTTTTTTGAGAGTGTTCAATATTTCTGTTACAACTTTTTTATATAATTTGAATAATCGTGAAAACGTTTGTGCAGTTCCATACAAAATTTATTTTTGTTAATTATTTAAACAATCATTTTACACAGGATGTTATTTTGGAACAATAATTACAATTCATTCAACCAAAGTCTTCGTCCTACGCTTTTGCTTTTTGCCATACAAACGTCTTCCTGAAGTTCTTTTTATATTCTTCTTCTTTTCTTCTAGGATTATTATCACTATGTTCAGTATAACGATCTGCCTTCCCTAGCTTCGTCAATTCTACATTAGTTGACGCGTTTCGGAAAACCTCCATCTTCAAAAACTGGTCACCAATATTATGGCCCGTCCTATTTATAATTTTCTATCTCCACCTCGTACCCCTCCTCTATTCAACACGTGTATATTAAACCTGACGTGCTCGCTTAATTGAAAAGCCAATCAGAAGTGAGCACGTCAGGTTTAATGTACACGTGTTGAATAGAGGAGGGGTACGAGGCGGAGATAGAAAATTATAAATAGGACGGGCCATAATATTGGTGACCAGTATAGGTATAGTTTTTGAAGATGGAAGTTCTCCGAATCGCGTCAACGAAAGTAGAATTGACGAAGCTAAGGAAGGCAGATCATTATACCGAACATAGTCTTCCTGAAGCATTGATATTGGCGCACTACGATCTTAGACAATGTCTTTATAAGTTTAAATATTAACGATGATGTTCACGACTGAAGGATAAGATCGAACAAGAGGGTAACAAAATCTTCCTGATAAAGATCTGTCAGAGGCGTAGAAAAGGGATATATCAGCTAAAACTAATTTCACACTAGTTCACCCTTGTTCTATCGCAGCTATGTTTGACCGTTGGACATGGGCGGACTGCATACTGCTTAAAATATGCTTCAATGCTAATTACAGGATGTAGAGAAGGGTTGGTGTTAAAGACAATCAGGATGTGCAGAGTATCAAAGGTCCTTTCCAGGCTTTATTATAGCTTGTAAAACTTCAAGGTCTTCCTGTTTAGTGCCCATTGTCAGCTTTTAACGGGAAACGAAATATTCAATGTTGTATTTCTCAAAATATTTCCTGATTAGATCGTCTAAGACTTTAAAATGTTCTTTCTGTAAAAAAAACACAAACTATTAAATCGTTAAATGTACTTTATCTATAGGCCTATCTATAAAACTGATAGTGTACGTTTATCATGAATAGAAATGTAAACTAGTAACTGGATTTTCTCTACATTTTGTATCCATACACTTCAAATTTTTTGCCAGATTTTTTTGTAGTTTCAGTCGTCAAATCGAAGAAATAATTGCTTAATTATCGCATTCAGTATTGCAATACAGCTGTACTTGACAGGCTGGCAGACGCTACAGTGCTATGGTTTGCCTGAATTACTACGTTATCGATCTGTGGTATTCACAGATCACTCGATTATGAATAATTGTTCTTTCGATTCAACATAATTTCGACATTTTCTATTGACACTAAAGTTAGCGTAGATGTTAAACGTGACTTGTACAATGAAATTTTTTGAGATACAAGTTCAGAAAGTTCTGAAAATATGCAGTGTAGGTTGTTTTAGATTTTCGGTAATTGTTTTTCGCTAAAGCGCAAAAACAATAATCCAAAATATAAAAGCGAGTAAGACGAAAATCATTTCAAAGGGTCTAGATCATTTTTTGAGGGGATATTACAAATTGTGTGTGTGTGTGTGTGTGTATGTGTGCGCGCACGTGCGTGCGTGCGTGTATAAACTATTAGCACCTGAATTCTGTTCGAATTTTAATTCGATTTGATTCAAATCTGACACATAAATAGTTTTGTCAACCTGTACGAGTTCTTTTTCCAGCAAAACTGTTTTACAATTTAAAAAAAAAAATCATTACTCTTTGACTTGTGTTCTTACTGTCGCAGCGTGTAACAAAGGATGGAAAAGCGTACCAGACCTAGACGACAATCAGGAAATTGAGAATTTGAGAGTGAACCTGGTGCAAAACCTAACCAAACGCCACTGGTTCCAAATGTACGGTTATGTTTTAATTTCACTTTAAATTTGGTTAGTATTAGCAAATATTTCCGTGAAAAAATCGAAATCGAACCCGATAATACAATGTTTGTTTCAGTTTTCTATTTCCAACGTAGTTTGAAAATCTTAAATGCTAATATATCCAGATTTTAATGACCATTAATTTTGTGAACTCGTATTTTCAAAAACGTTTAAGTTGAAAACAATTATCGTCGGCAATTCGTTTCTATCACGTCAGCAGAAAAACTGCATTCAGAGATAATTACACTGTATCTTACTTGTAAGTTAAAATTTAATAATTCAAATTTTAAACCTACCTTGATGCTGATTACATAGATTTGTACTTGAGGTTTACCATAAGAGTGGTATATTCTTCCGTGGCCTAGGTCTTCACAATATAATCCAAATGCTCTTAGGTGCACAGATTCGTCGTCAAAGATGTTATCTGTAACCAAATCAAATAGTTTTATAATAATCAATATGGTGTACGCAATACACCATTTAAGAGATGTAAAACCATTTTTTTTAAAATGCTACATTGCATTTACCCTAAAATTAAGTTTTGAACTTGACTAAAATCTGGAAAACTGGCGTCGGTTTTTCAAAACCGATTAGTCAAATTTTGATAATATAGAAAAATTTGAACTTCAATAAGCTGCACAAAAGCTTCATTTTGATTGGTGCGTGGGTCCGCCTCGGTGGCCTAGTTGTTAGCGTACTGGGTTTTCACCCCGATGACCCGGGTTCGATTCCCGGCCAGGACTTGGCATTTTCATCGCTATAAATCATCCCATCGTCTGCATTAGCCCAAGTGTGCACAATAGTCGGACGTTAAACAAAAACAAAAAAATTGATTGGTGCGTTCTTTCTTTAGTTTCAACAATGGAATTCTAAGAAGCCATAATTTCGAGAGTAAATACAGGTCGTTGTTCGAGAGAACATTGATTTTTTTTTTTTTAACGTCCGACTATTGTGCACACTTGGGCTAATGCAGACGATGAGATGATTTATAGCGTATGAAAATGCCAAGCCCTGGCCGGGAATCGAACCCGGGTCCTCGGGGTGAAAGCCCAGTACGCTATCAAGGGAGAACATTGAGGAGGACCGCCCACTACAATTACAAAAATTGACAAAGGTCCCGAGTACTCAGTTTATACATGCAAATTAGCTATTACGAGGCTTGGTCTACAGTTCTTACTACAGAAAAAAAGAAATTTTTGAAATAAAAATGAATTAACTAAAATCGTAAATATTTAACTAACGATAATCTGAGTAACCGCCAGCGCCTCTGACTATTATTTTTGTAGTCTTGTTTCCGCGTATGTTTTCCTCCTTCACGACAGAAGTATTTATGGAAACCTTGATTAGAACAAATTTGTAGATGCCGTCGGCATGAGGTACAATCCCAAAATCGGGCAGGTCATCCAGACATAAGTCATCTGAAACAATTCAGTGCGATCAGAAACACTTTGAAATAAAAATATTGCAAATATATGTCAAAGTTTATAAATGTATAGTTTTAGTTTTTTTTAACGACGTGAAAGACAAACGTTTTGCATTAATATAACTAACCGCGATTTGCAGCTGTCTGGCAGACGTGATGGGAGCAATTTTTTTTCTTAACCCACACTTTATGCCAGTTAAACTAACGAGGTTGTTGACGATAACGGAAAGGGTAAGATTTTTGGCAACAAATGCTTCTCGAACCTATGACGTTGAGGTGCGCAGTTAAGAGACGTAGCAGACCGACCTGTGCCTAAGCCATATCAACCTCCGAACCATGCGAATTTAATAATCTTTACACCATGTTATGCCGATTAAAATTTGGCACAAAAACTGTTTAGATAATAGCTTTAAAAAAGAAAGAAGTATTTTAAATGTTCAAAGAATTGGAATTTTAAAAATTCTAATACACGAGGAATTGTTCTGTTTTTCAAATTGTTACTTAATGGTAGAATATTTATTTAATTATTACAATTCATTCGAACATTTGCCATCATTTATTTATATAAGACAATATACGACGTTTCGAGGGTATGGATGGATGGATGGAGGAAGGGAGGGATGGATGGAGGGTCTCGTTCTCAAGTGCCTAACCACGTACTAGAAGTACAGCCACCATTATATTAGCGGCTAAAGTGCATGTAATTGGATTATCTGCCGCTATGAACGCTGCAAACTGCAAGGACAAGAGGAGACGTTTGAGGAAATATACAGTACTATCATGTATTTAACTGTAGTTGAACACTGCCGCAAGATGTCACCAGCATCGAACGCTCACGTTTCATAAGGGTTAATATTTTCGTACCATTATAATGGCCTAACCTAAACATGTAACAAGAGAATAAATTTAGATGCCAGGACTGTTAATTTACTTTAAAACTATCCCTGAGTTATCAAACAAAAAATAAAACTAAGACATACATTTGATCAGGAAATCATAAGTCACCAAGAAAATGTACACAAAAACAGACAAATATCTTAACAGTAAAGGTGTGTACAAGACTATCATAATTACCACACTCTAATTAGAGCCTACCGGTTTGACTAGACTAAAATGTTTGACAGATTCTAATTACTGGTTTGACCCAACTAGATAAACATTAGTTAACCACACTCTGCCTACTGCTTTGACCAGACACTAATCACTGGTTTGACCAAACTCCAATTACTGGCTTGACCACGCTCTAACTATTAGTTTACCAGACTCTATAATTACTGGTTTGACCAAACTACAGTTACTATTTTGTCCAAACTCTAATTACTGATTTGACCAGTCTAGTTTGACCAGACACTAATTACTTTTTTGACCAGTCACTAATTATTGGTTTGACCACACACTAATTACTAGTTTGACCAGACACGAATTACTGGTGTGACCAGACACTAATGACTGGTTTGACCAGACACTAATTACTGGTTTGACCAGACACTAATTACTGGTTTGACGAGACACTAATTACTGGTTTGACCGGACACTAATTACTGGTTTGACCAGACACTAATTACTAGTTTGACCAGACACGAATTACTGGTTTGACCAGTCACTAATTATTGGTTTGACCACACACTAATTACTAGTTTGACCGGACACTAATTACTGGTTTGACCAGACACTAATTACTAGTTTGACCAGACACTAATTACTGGTTTCACCAAACTCTAATTACTGGTTTGACCAGACACTAATTACTGGTTTGACCAAACTCTAATTACTGGTTTGACCAAACACTAACTACAGGTTTGACCAGACACTAATTACTGGTTTGACCAGACACTAATTACTGGTTTGATCAGACACTAATATTA
>CM040189.1:16261189-16271189 GCA_022606455.1 Callitettix versicolor
TTCCTTAAAAAAACTACACTAATGTGAACAATGGTCTTGCATTTCCTTGGAAAGTAAGGGTGTCAGGTTTGTATGTTGTCTCTAAATCGGTATAAAGACGCTCGAATTTTGAGCTCCCTCAGCAACTGCATTTCAAAGCTACCAATATCAATATTAAAGGGCGAACAATTTATTTCTGTTACCGCGGCGTTCAGGGGTTTTTTTAACAAAGACTAACGTCGCGTTGCTGTTTTTAAAGTCTTTTAAACCTGATGAGAAAAGCTTCCTTCGTATTTAACAGTGTTCTGAAATAGCAAATGTCAATATTGGACTTATTTTCTCGACAATATTTCAATAGGCACGGAAAGTGTATTAGATATTTTTTTGTGTTTAAAGTCTGACTATTGTGACACTTGGGCTAATGCAGACGATGGGATGATGTATAGCGTATGAAAATGCCAAGCCCTCGCCGGGAATCGAACCCGGGTCCTCGGGGTGAAAGCCTAGACCACCTCTAGTGTATTAGAGTTTCTCTTTCAAAATCTTCGGCAAAAGGCAACAATTTGTTTTCGAATAAAATTACTTCTTCTAACATCGAAACAAATTTCTGTAGACTTGCGTTTAAAAAAGTTTACTCGTCTCTTACAAGGCAAGTTAATAAATAATATTCCGTGCCTGTACCAAAGATTTCGTGGAAGAGCCGCCGCCAAGGAGTCAAAGAGCCGCGGTTTGCCGACCACTGCACTAGACGGAAGAAAATAGGTCATAATCCTAATTAAACAATTTTCATCAATGATCGCTCATTTTGTTCGCTCTGTTTGCAAAATTTGCCTTTTTGTATCAAAAATCGAAAAATAAGAACGTTTATTGCATTACAATAAATTTCCAAAACGTTTACAGATTTTAATATTTTGTACCTTAATTAACCGAACAGCTGATCTGATAATTAAACAATGGCTAGTTACAATACGTTATGAAATTTTGTTTAAATTTAATTCTCTACAATCCTAAATAAAAATCGGCTCTTACGGCCTTCGGTTATTGTAATCAAATTTAAACACTACGTTAATTTCTTCGCATTTACAAATTATTTTACGTGCAAAATATTAGGTGATTTAATAAATTTATCATGATCACCTTCCGCAATATTTGGTAACATCAAATATTTGGTTAATCTGCATATTACCAAATATTGGTAAATCTGCATAATTGGTAAAAAGTGCAGACTGATATTTTTCGATTAGGATTATGACCTATTCTTCCCGTCAGTGGTCTACCAACTCACCTCATTTATGAGGTAGCCTTTAGGCTACCGCGGTTTCGAAACTCTATAGTTTCTTTTTTTTGTGTTTAACGTCCGACTATTGTGCACATTTGGGCTAATGCAGACGATGGGATGATTTATAGCGTATGAAAATGCCAAACCCTGGCCGGGAATCGAACGCGGGTCCTCGGGGTGAAAGCCTAGTACGCTATCAACTAGGCCGCCGAGGCGGCCACGCCATAGTTTCATCTTCAGGCCGTTATACAAAATGTTAAATCCCTCTGTAGAGGCCGTCACAAAGTCAAACAAAACATTAAAACATACATCACAAACACTAAGCACAATTACACGTTTAAAATATTCATAATGAAATTCGGCTTGGCCAAGCTACACACGCTACTTGTACGTCGTTAGCAGTCCGGAATATAATGTGTCGCGTGTGTAGCTTGGCCAAGCCGAATTTCATAATGAATATTTTAAACGTGTAATTGTGCTCAGTGTTTGTGATGTATGTTTAAATGTTTTGTTTGACTTTGTGACGACCTCGACAGAGCGATTAACATTTTGTATAACGGCCTGAAGATGAAACTATAGTTTCGAAACCGCGGTAGCCTTTACGAGGTGAGTTGATAGACCACTGACGGGAAGAATAGGTCATAATCCTAATCATTTGAATATGTGGTCCGGTGGCTAGGTTGCAATAATGTTATTTTTCATTAAATTGCGTAAGTAGGCGACTGGTTCTGGGCGGAATTTTTAAAGGTGATTTAACAAAGTTTTGTTTTACAATATTTTGTCAGTTACGTAATACAACGTGACTTACAAACTAATCAAAATTTGCAGACTGAACTTAACTGTACGATAACTAACCTGAGGATAATCGTAGAGAAATATTTTCCTTTGATTGGTATGTATACTCATCCTTCCTCCGCCGATACAGTTATAACCGTAATTTAAAGTCCTGAACAAATCGCATTCTTTATTACAAATGTCCTCTGTAACAAAATACAATTTTGCAAAATTCGTTTAATTTACATAACCTAACATATTCTGTAATTAAATAATTGACGCAAAAAGATTAAACCCGAAATTAAAGGAAAAATGTTATTTTGGTATTTATGCAGTGTAGGTTGTCCTGTTAAAATTGCAATTTTTGAATATTTGTTTCATTTTTATACTTTTTTATCTAATAAACCCGCGGAAAATAATTTTTTTAAAGATTACTTACGATTTTAGGCCGTTTTTACGGAACTATATTGTGGCGTCACTGCGTTTATATTGCACTAGCATTACCCGTCGCGGCTTCGCCCACGAAACTTAATAATTTAGAAACATAAAAAATTTATTAACAAAAGCGTGATCATATAAACTCGTGATTATTTTACAGTGAATATGAAAAAATATTGTGACCTGAATATGTTGTTTTATTCAAACGGTGTTCCATTCGAATTTAAGAAAGTCTGATGAAATATATTTTTCTCCAATAAAAACACTCTTTTTCTCAAATTATACCTCTTTTTTACGTTTTTAATCTTTTAGAGAATGGATTCGAAAAAATGTTGAAATATGTGTTTCTTCTTCTTTTCGTTTCACCCTCTTTGGGGTACTCTGAATCAATCATTTCTTGCGCGCTGTACTTTTCTTTGTTCCCAGTAGCTCTTCATTCTTTCCGATCTTCTTTTCCTCTCCTCTTCCGAAATGACAGGTTTAGGTCTTATTTTGGTTTTATCTTGGAATCTTATTCTTTCGTCCTTGGTACTTATCGTAGCAGTTTGGTCAAGCAGTGAATTTTCTGTAATTTTTAATTCTATTAGGTCTTTTTCAATTTCTTTAAACCAGTTCGGTTTTGTTTTACGATTATGGAAAAAATCAAACACCCGTTTCGTCAATCTATTGGAGTTCATTCTAAGAAGATGGCCGTAAAAATTTATTCTCCTTTTTCTCATAGTATCTGACAGTTTTTCAATTTTCTTATAGAGAGCTTCATTTCTTGTATATACTACCTTATTATCCTGAAATTTTGTTCCTATAATTTTTCTTAAGATTTTCCTTTCCGTTATTTCAAGCTTTTCTATCTGGCCTATGCGATTCATGGTTAATGTTTCTGCTGCGTACAGTGCTTCCGGCTTGATCACTGTTTTATAATGTTTAATTTTGGACCCCCATGAAAGGGATTTCTTATTGTATGTTTCTTTCGTCAATTGGAAGGCCAATTCAAGTTTGTTTTTCCTGGATTCCATTGCCTTGCCCTCATCTGCATTCCAACTCTGCATTCACCAAGATATTTGAACTCTTTTACAATTTCTATTTTCTGTTCTAATATGTGTTTCATTATTTGTGTTTTAGAATATTTTGTTTACTTTTAAGAAAAGACGATATAAAAATATTTTTCTTCAATGAAAACACTCTTTTTCTCCAATTATACCTCTTTTTTTTACATTTTTAATCTTTTAGAGAATGAATTCGGAAATATGTTGAAATATGTGTTTCATTATTTATGTTTCATAGAATATTTCTAGTATATACGATCCAAAACAAATATTTTTTCAATGCAAAATTGTATACCCCATTTTTACATTTTCTACCCCATTTCAATCTTTTTAGGGGGGTGAGTTTTGGGAAATGGTGAAAAATATATTTCATTACTTATATTTAAGGGTGACTATGTTACGTTTTAAGAAGATCAGAAAAAAAAAGATATTTTTCCCATAAAAATTGTTGTACCTCATTTTTACCCCTTTAGGGGTTGAATACTGGAAAATCGTTTTTCAGTGCACCCTTACCTGTGGTGTTAACCCTGAAAATTTCAAATATTTAGCTATTTTAGATAACAGATAATAATCGGCTATACGCTGATTATTAAAGTTGGACTGGGTAAGTAGTTTAATGGCGTTAAAATTAAATTTTTGCATAATTCTTTCTTATCGCATCTCGACATTGTTGTAAGAAGATACCCTGCAAATTTCAAGTCTCTAGCTATAATAGTCTCGGCTTACGTTGATTATTAAATTTGGACTGGGTAAGAAGTTTAATGGCGTCAAAATCAAATATTTTGAAAAATCCTCTCTTAGTTTACCTTGACATTGTTGTAAGAAGGTACCCTGAAAATTTCAAGTTTCTAACTGTAATAGTATTGGCTGTACGTTGATTATTAAATTCGGACTGGGTAAGTAGTTTAATGGCGTCAAAATCAAATTTTTGCAAAATCCTCTCTTAGTTTATCTTGACATTGTTATAAGAAGGTACCCTGAAAATTTCAAGTCTCTAGCTATAGGCCTAATAGTATTGGCTTCACGTTTATTATTAAATTTGGACTGGGTAAGTAGTTTAATGGCGTTAAAAGTCAAATTTTTGCAAAATCCTTTTCTTAGTGTACGCCTATATGGGGTTAAATGTACCCTGAAAATTTAAAGTTGCTACCTAAAATAGTTTTGGCTCTGCGTTGATTATGAATCAGTCAGTCAGTCAGTCAGGACTTCTTTTATACGGACTCGTATATTAAGATTGCTGTAATGCGCGTTATTATTAATTACACGTACGTACTGCTCATGCGCATTACACATTCTGGCAGCCATTACTAAATGTTAAAATTAATTCTTCTTTTCGTTGGTTCGTTTTCGTAATGAAAACATTATTAAAATGGCGTCCGTTATTTGTGAACTTCGCTATTTGCCTCTTTTTTCCTTACGTTCATCGCCTGAAAACTGTGTCAATTACGTTATTAATTATAGAAAAAAGGTTTTTTTTATCGTATTAGCGATCAAAAACACACTATCTACAAGATAAGCACTAGTTTAATTAAATAGCTTTTCATCCAACGCCGTGTGACTTAGGTTATCGAGTATTATTCTTTTTAATAAAAGTGTTTTTTTTCACGCAGCATCGGTGTTAGGTTCACTACCCAACAACCATATCAGTTAAGTGTATTTGATTATTTTTACTTTTTTTAATATAAAGGTGTTTTTATCACCCATCATCCGTGTTACATATATTCAACACGCAACAACCGTGTCAGTTAGGTTATTGTTACTTTTTTTAAACAAAGTAAAAGGTTTTTTTTATCGGTTTTAAACGATCAAAAACACGTTGCCTACTTTCGCGCGGTAGCAATTTTGAGGTTATGCTGATTACTTTTATTTTCGATTTTGATCGTACTTCCGCGCTTTTATATTTTATATTACTGCTTTTGGGCACGTAATAAAGCGTTTTAATAAAAAAAATACCAAAAAATCGAGGACAACCTACACTAGATATTTAACGCTATTTTTTCAGTTCTTTTTTTTAATCAGAAAAAATACTAGTTTTTGTAGTTAGTTGTCAATTAAATACATTTTGTAATTGTTAGTGTAAATTATACACTCGTTTAATTCTCTTATCCGCATGTTTCTTATCTATTTATATAGACAGCAGAGCAATCTACGGTTAATATATGTAAGTATTTTATAATTTAAAAAATATATTAGAAATAGTACATTAGAAGGTTATACAGTTAAGAATTTTTTTTTAATTGCTATGAAGAAATATTTTTTTTTAACTAACCGTGACTTAAATCCCTGAAGCCTCTGATAACCACTTTACTAGGTTTGTATCCTTTTGGGTCTCTTTTTCCGTACACCCTGATTAGAACATAATGAAAAGTACCATCAGGAGCTATATCTACTTCTGGTACTAAATCCATGTCTAATTGTTTGAATTTCTGCGTAGGACTAGGTTTCGCACTACCGCCTGAAACAATAATCGTTAGCGCTAATACGTTTTTAAATAATTGTAAAAAAAAACAATAATAGTTAAAAACAAAAAGCACCAAATGAGCTGAGCGTAACGGAATGAAGTTGAACGGGAAGCGGTCATTTTAAACAACGCCCTTATCTTTTAAATCTAAATATTTAGGCCTACTGTAACGGATTCTAGGAAACTACTGTTTAAAAACCGTAACCTAGCAACAATAAATAATAAGTTTTGGGGCGTGGTCAACGTGGTGGGGGAAGCGGACCAAGATGCACTGCGAACAGAGACGCCGCTTCACCCATTCAGCCCCGTTACGCTTTCAGTGGCCGTACTTGCATTAAAAACAATAGGTTAGGTTTTGAATGCGTAGTTCGCTATGCTCAGCACAAATCCGCTCCATATTTGATGGCCGCGTAGCCTAATAATTAAAAGTAGTAATATGTATCATTGGAAAACCTTACACAAACTTTCTCAGATTTAATTAAATTACAGTGTGCACAGAAATAAACACTACTGGAGTGTATGTCATGTTTGTGCTGAACTTGGATCACCAGATGACCGATTCCGTGTGAACGACAATTGAACTATACAAAAGTAATTTTCTGTTCGGTAATATACGAGGTGTGTTCAGAAAGTAACGACAATTTTTAAATTTCGCGGGCTTGGAGAGTCCGATTGTCAAACATTTTTTGTATTATGTTGGTATACATGCCCTTGAAGTATGATAAAACTTTCAGGTGTTTTCATTGTTGACTTTGTCTCTGACAGCCACTAAGGTTAGACGTGTTTTTATGAGCTCGGCGATTTTCGTTTATTAAAAGAAATGGATCAAAGAATTTGTATAAAATTTTACGTAAAAAATGGAATAAAGTTTAACAAAGTGTGAAATGTTAACAAAGACCTATGGTGAGTCTGCTATGAGTAAAGCAAGAGTTTACGAGTGGTATAAGCGTTTCCAAGAAGGCCGTGAAGACGTTGAAGATGACGAACGCCCTGGACGCCCCAGCACATCAACAACCGATGAAAACTTGGAAAAAGTGAAAGAAATGGTTATGAACAACCGCCAAATCACAATTAGAGAGGTCGCTGATGATGATGGAATATCGATTGGATCATGTCATGACATTGTTTCTAAAGTTTTGTGTATGAAACACGTGGCAGCAAAATTAGTTCCGAAATTGCTGAATTTTGAACAAAAACTGCGGCGAATGGAAGTTGCTCAGGAGTCACTAAATGAAGTCAACGACGATGCAGAATTACTGAAACGTATTATAACAGGTGACGAAACATGGATTTACGGATATGACGTCGAAACTAAGGCTTAATAATCCCAGTGGAGGCATTCTGGCTCGTCAAGACCGAAAAAGGCTCGATAAGTGAAGTCGAAAGTGAAGGTTATGCTCATTGTGTTCTTCGATATTAATGGCATAGTGCATCATGAATTCCTGCCACCAGGTGAAACGGTCAATAAGAAGTACTACCTAGCCTACAAGTTCAACGCCGTTTGCGTGAAGCAATCCGAAAAAAACACCCGTATCTGTGGAAAAACAATTCATGGCTTTTGCACCACGATAATGCACCAGCTCACACTTCATCGCTTGTTCGTGAATTTTTGTCCAAAAACAGTACCGTAACGATGAGAAGCTCTTCCACAAGTGCATAATCTCCAATGGGGACTATTGTGAAGGCGACAACGTCAACGTAGAAGAATAAATAAATATTTTGTTCAAAAAAATTAAAATTCTTTTTACTTTCTGAACACACCTCGTAAATATATTTTTTTTTAAGGCGAAAAGCACATTGAGGCCATTATCGCCTCCCTAAATGTAAGTGTGAGCGTAAAGTGTTAAAGTCGTAATTGTAGTGATGTAAGTGTAAGTGTTAGACTCGGGTACCGCGAGGGACGTGTAAATCCTCTCAATAAGTGCAGCTAGTCTGCACCCCTGCGCGTCTTCGGTAATAAGAACCATTTCATTGTATAAAATAAACTGAAATTAGAATTTAAATACGTATAAATATTTTTAGGTAAAGGTGATCAACAATATAATCAGCTGATCGAGAATATTACCACAGCCGTCTGAATTTCAATACTGTTTATTTTAATGCATATGATATTTACCTACCTAGATAATAGATATAATATAGATTCATGTTGTAACTTACGTCTCCTGACTTCCTCGGAGTAGTCTATACCGAATATTATAATTATGAAAATAATATTGTAGCATAATAATTCAGCTCTGTTCAAACAGGTTAGAATTCCGATTCCGAAGTCCATTTCAAGACTTTAAGCGTTGCAACTGGCTATGCATCTAGAATATCAAACACATTCATGAATATCAATCAAGAATGTTGGCACAATAACTGTTTACATACAAATGGCATTGCGTAATTTCAATAAAGCCGAATTAATTCATAATTAAAATATAAATGGCTGTTCTGTTGATTAATAAGCCAGATAAATTTAATTAAATGAAACTGTGTAAAATATTAAAGTGACTACTTTTGCTAATATCCTGTTAATCTGACAAGAAATAATCGAGACGCACGGCTGTTTCGCTGAAATGATAGAAGCTAATTTACAGAAACTAACAAGATTAGCCTAACAATAATTAGTTTAGTTTTTAAAAACGTGATTTCATCGTCATGATCAGTGTTAAAAATTTGTATAAATTAGCCTAGTATACAAATTACTGTAGCCTATGAAACTGAAAATTTTGAAAGTAAACCATAACCAAAGTCAGGTTAATTTTTTATTTTTCATTAATTTTTTAAAGATTTAGAATAGGCCTATCGTTGTGTAACCACTGAATGGATTTTTTCGGATAAAGACTTTATCTAAGCTATTGTTAAAATTGCTTTTAATATGATTTTAAAAGTTATGACAATCGATTTTCCTATGAAAAATCGCAAATTGGTTGTTTTAAGGAAGAATCACGTTTCCCGGTTGTCACAGTAACAAGAAACGTTTAAAAATGTTATGTTGGTAACACTGTTGTCTTAACAAAATGATTAAACGTTTATTTAAATACAATATTGTTCCAGTAAAAAAGTTTTTAATCTAGGCAATGTTATATTGATATACCGAAAAACTATTTAGATTAATGACGTAAAATTTGAAAAAAATCGGCTGAACCCGTTTTGAAAAATACAGTCTTTTAGTTTTGCGAAATAGCAAATATTTGATTTTTTTTAGAAATGTATTTTGGAGAATACTACACATCTTTTTCCACTAAACTTCGTTACATGTAAAGTGAAATTTAAATAAAATAAATTTATTATTGTGTTGTTAGTCTGGTGCAGTTAGTCTGGGCTCAAGACTCTGCCGCTACTAACCGTTCAGTGCGAGTTGTCACAGGAAATGGTAAATCACACAATAATTAGCTTGGTAAATGTTATCAGAAAAGATGATAAAACACTCTCCTCTCCCTCTTCTTACCTGATTATAGCTATCCAAGGTCACGAGCCAAGATTAATTGCGTCAGCTACATTTTTTTGTTTTGTTTTTGGTGTTTAACGTCTGACTATTGTGCACACTTGGGCTAATGCAGACGGTGGGATGATTTTATAGCGTATGAAAATGCCAAGCCCTCGCCGGGAATCGAACCCGGGTCCTCGGGGTGAAAGCCTAGTACGCTATCCACTAGACCACCGAGGCGGCTTAGCTACATTTTGCCATCTTTGCTACCTTTTGGCGATTTTATATTCGTTGACAGGTTTCGTGTTAACTTAAAACTTTTGCTTCGCTAATTGTTTGAAAATTGAGGTTATAAGCGTCAGTCAGCAAAGCTAAGAAAGTTTGAAGGATGTATTCAACGCCCTGATTACGTAACAGTATAAATAATGATAGTTGCTTTAATAATTCCAAATAAATTATTATGTTTCAGAAATAACTTTAAAAAACTATCATTTTTGAAGTGACTACTTCTTATCGCTGGATATGGGTGTATGTTTTGCACGGGGGGGGGAAATTCAGTTTGCCGTCACGGAACGCTCTACCGTCACGTCACGGAACACTCTAACACACCC
>CM040189.1:16276189-16286189 GCA_022606455.1 Callitettix versicolor
TTTCACTAGATTATTTGAATTTTTGAAAAAATTTTACACAATTATTTTCACTTTTAGGCTTTAATTTTTAATATTTTAAAATACTGAAATATTCACTATCATTTCCAGTGAATTTAAACAGCCGTTAAATTGTTCCTTTACGCTGTCAATTACTATCTTCCAAGTAAAAAAATATTTTATTTTGTTTTCAGCTGAGATCTTTGAAGCAGAAAAAAATAAAATAGAGCCTCTAGGCTTCAGATTAGAGTGCATTGGCGGAGGCAGAATGCTGACCAATGCTACCAGGCCATCTATATTTATATTTGGGGAATCTAAGGTTAGTCATTCGACACTAATGGTTTCAATTTTAATATATATAACCGCGGCATGCAGCTCTGTCACTGACGTGATGGAAGCGTTTTTTAAGTGTAAATTTCTTTAAGAATTTCCTATAGCACTTTTTGTAATGAGGGGGAAGCACAAACTGGAGATAACACGAAAAACAAATAAAACAAACAACCTTGTCATGTAGCATAGCATGTAAAAACAGATGATTAGTATTCTTGAAGTGAATTAAGCCTACCAGTGAGCTGATTATTTCTATTATAATTATGATTCAGTGATGTTATTTTCGCTTGAGGGGCGTGAATTATTGACTAAACATTTTTTACATTTAATACTCACCAAATCTTTCAAAATAAGATCCAGGCGTTTCGATTTTGACTTTAAAGTCACTTTCAAAAAAACTGACAGCCCGCCCAATCGTCCTTCAAACATTTTTGACTTAAGATATGTATTATCAATTTGAGTTTTGCAAAACGTCTTTTCAAAATAATCAAATTAGTATTTATTATTATTATTATTTATTTACAGTCGCATTGAAATCTTTCAATGTTTATTATGATTAGGAAGGTACCAATTAGACTATGCCGGTTAGACATATGCCAATTAGACTATTCCACTTAGACAGATGCCAGTTAGGCATATAAAATTTAGATATTTACCAGTTAGACATATGCCAGTTAGACATATGCCAATTAGACATATGCCAGTTAGACATATGCCAGTTAGACATATACCAGTTAGACATATGCCGGTTAGATATGTGTCAGTTAGACTATGCCAGTTAGACATATGCCGTTTAGACGTATACCAGTTAGACATATGCTAGTTAGATATGTGTCAGTTAGACATATGCCGTTTAGACATATACCAGTTAGACATGTGCCAGTTAGACATATGCCGGTTAGACATATGATGATTAGGCATATGCCAGTTAGACATATGCCACTTAGACATATGCTAGTTAGATATGTGTCAGTTAGACTATGCCAGTTAGACATATGCCGTTTAGACATATGCCAGTTAGACATATGCTAGTTAGATATGTGCCAGTTGTGCTATGCCAGTTAGACATATGCCATTTAGACATATCTTAGACTTAGACTGTCAGTTAGACTAATAAGGACTGGGATCTAAGTAACACACGAAAATTCAACAATAGTAACACGTGATGCAAACTTGCGTTCTATTTCTTTGATCCAATTTCTTTGTTCTCCTCAACCATTTAGTGTAGGGCACCACTAGAAACTAGAAGTAATACTGGTTCCGAATACAAACAGCTTTGCGTCTGAAGAATTTAAAACCGTCGGAGTTCTTCAAAGGTTATCATGTTTCCTCCTTTAATTTCGAAATTTTAGAGGTTTTTTTTGAAAAATTCACTTTAGGCAAATGTTTTACTCGGCTGGTTTTTTTTGCAGTTTGGGTAATACTAAAAGTAATTTTTATGTTTGGGCATCAAATACATTTCAAAAAGAGCACTTGAATCGTACTCTACAAACGGTACAGTCCGCGTCGTGGCAGTGCAGACGATACGGAAGTCAGCCTGTTATTAGCTTATGTAATTGTTTTATATCTTTTAAAAACAAAACACTCTGGTTTCAATGTCAACGCTCCTTACTTATTTACAATAACAAGAAACCAGGCGCCTGATTTAAAAGGTTTAAAGAAACCTTCGGTACGTAATTTAATATTACGTGCTGGCCATTTTTTTCTGTTACGCTTTTTTTCTGGCCATTTTATCGCTTTCTTCTGATTGCATATCTAAAAAAACTGCCATTACTTTCAGTGATTCATAAAGTAGATTGACACATTACTGTCACTTGTTTGCAAAATAAAAACTTTGTTAGAGATTTTTCAAAATGGCTGTGATAGTGTTCGGAAATAGTTTCCCCAAAATACCTGGTAACCTGCTACGCTTTCTGTTCTGATTCTACTTGTGGTGTTTACAGACATACGGTCGAGCTGACCATTCAGAGACGGAACTTATCTTAAAGGACCAAGCCATGTATGAGGAGTACTACATTATTATATCAGGGATGTACTCTGACAACCGCTTCCAATAAAAAATAACTCCAGCGAACAGGAACTTCCAGCGTTTTGTTTTTAAATAAGCAACGGAAATTTTTGTATAACAAAGTGTGTTATTTTAAAAACTTTTAATTTTCATAGGGTTAAACAAAAGGTGTTTTCCAAACATTCTAACACAAATTTCGTTTTTAATTCTTCGCAAATATTAGAGTATTTTTTGTAAACCAGAAACAAAGCTAATGTAATTAAGAGGTATTAATTTGCATAGTTATACTGATCGTTCTTCTTAAGGCAATGTTGCAGCCGGGCGGAAACTTTTAACGTACATTTTTCAAGCATAACGCTTGGATTTCCCGCATTATTTTGGCATCAGATCGAGCTGCAAGATTACGTGGTTTTTAATGTAAACCTGAGTGTTCAGGTTCGAACTGCGTTTGAATTATGTATGACTAATTGTTCCCCTTACGGCGACATTGATTAGGCAAAAACGGTCGTCACGTTAATGACGTCATATTTAAACCTGATTTAATTGTTTTTTTTTTGTGTTCAATATTTCTCAAGTTGCGCTACGTATATTATATTTGGTGAAAAATTTAATTCTTTGAAAAACAACTGTAAAAACGTTCTCAAAAAACCTTATAAAACAACTGTAACGAAATGATTTATACTTACAAATTACATTTTTATGTCGATGTATTATTAGGGAACTTTACATTGTAAAATGGTTTATGTAGCATCCGTCACAGTAAAACCAATGAAAATAGAATCTATTCTCGGATAAATATTCCATCAGAAAAAACAATGACAATAACACGAATATTCCAGCCGAATAAACAGTAACAATAACACGAATATTCCATTCGAATAAACAGTAACAATAACACGAATATTCCATTCGAATAAACAGTAACAATAACACGAATATTCCACCCGAATAAACAGTAACAATAACACGAATATTCCACCCCAAAAAACAGTAATAATAACACGAATATTCCATCCGAATAAACAGTAACAATAACACGAATATTCCACCCGAATAAACAGTAACAATAACACGAATATTCCATTCGAATAAACAGTAACAATAACACGAATATTCCACCCGAATAAACAGTAACAATAACACGAATATTCCACACCAATAAACAGTAACAATAACACGAATATTCCATCCGAATAAACAGTAACAATAACACGAATATTCCACCCGAATAAACAGTAACAATAACACGAATATTCCACCCGAATAAACAGTAACAATAACACGAATATTCCATCCGAATAAACAGTAACAATAACACAAATAAACAATAATAATAACACGAATATTCCACCCGAATAAACAATAATAATAATACGAATATTCCATTCGAATAAACAATTATAATAACACGAATATTCCACCCGAATAAACAATTATAATAACACAAAAATTCGACCCGAATAAACAATTATAATAACAAGAAAATTCCACCCGAATAAACAATAATAATAATACGAATATTCCATTCGAATAAATAATTATAATAACACGAATATTCCATCCGAATAAACAATAATAATAATACGAATATTCCAATAAACAATTATAATAACACGAACATTCCATCCGAATAAACAATAATAATAACAAGAAAATTCCACCTGAATAAACAATTATAATAACACGAATATTCCAATAAACAACTATAATAACACGAACATTCCATCCGAATAAACAATAATAATAATAATACGAATATTCCATTCGAATAAATAATTATAATAACACGAATATTCCACCCGAATAAACAATAATAATAATACGAATATTCCATTCGAATAAACAATTATAATAACACGAATATTCCACCCGAATAAACAATTATAATAACACAAAAATTCGACCCGAATAAACAATTATAATAACAAGAAAATTTCACCCGAATAAACAATAATAATAATACGAATATTCCATTCGAATAAATAATTATAATAACACGAATATTCCATCCGAATAAATAATTATAATAACACGAATATTCCAATAAACAATTATAATAACACGAACATTCCATCCGAATAAACAATAATAATAACAAGAAAATTCCACCCGAATAAACAATTATAATAACACGAATATTCCAATAAACAACTATAATAACACGAACATTCCATCCGAATAAACAATAATAATAACAATAAAATTCCACCCGAATAAACAATAATAATAACACGAATATTCCATTCGAATAAACAATAATAATAATAACACGAATATTCCATTCGAATAAACAATAATAATAACACGAATATGCCATCCGAATAAACAGTAATAATAACACGAATATGCCATCCGAATAAACAGTAATAATAACACGAATATCCCATCTGAATAAATAGTATCAATAACACGAATATTCCATCCAAGAATAGATTCTGTATTCATTGGTAAAACAGACTTGCAACCACAGAACACGTTTAAAGGGGTCGTTAGACATTACGCACTCGCACGTTGTAACAGCGTTCGCAATTCTATTCAAACTTGACACAAAATCGATTCAACGGATTTTGAAAATGCTTTATGCATTTCTTTAACGCTGATTACGATAGGGGATTTTCAAAACAATTTAAGACGAAAAAAAATATTACGAAAATTTTAGAGATTCGATTTCCGCCATTTTGAAACTATTAACGAACTTGCTTAAGCTATTACAAAAAAAATTGAATAAAATCGGAATAAAATTATGTAAACTTTTATTTAACGACCCCTCAAAAAGTGACGTTGAATTGACGAACAGCGCTCATTTCAAGGTCTCGGGTGCTTACTACGATGTCTTTTTGTGTTATTTTAAGGCGAAAAGCACATTGAGGCCCTACATGTAAGTGTAAAGTGTTAAAGTCGTAACTGTAGTGTTGTAAGTGCAAGTGTGTGTTAAACGTCTAAATCCTCTCAACAGGTGCAGCCAGTCTGCACCCCCCCCACTACGTAGTCCTTTCCGATCAGACAGCTCATTTTCCAACGTAAATTCTCTAACAAACAGACCGACGGTAGTTATTCGCCAAAAACGTCTTCCACTAAAAATCCGGTTTAAACTTTTCACTGTGTTTTCAAAATAGAAAAATACAAACAGAAATTTAACTCGTGACTTTAAATTGTGCAACCCTGTGTGCGCTTTTCACTAAATGTGCTGCAACCACCACGTTTAAAGGGGTCGTTAGACATCACGCACTCGTAAATTGTAACAATTTCGATCCGATTCTATCAAACTGGTCACAAAATCGTTTCGCAAGTTCGTTGCCCAGCAAAATACGTTCGATAGATTTTTAATTGTTGTCATTTAAATTAGCATTTTAAATTACGTTGAAAACACGAAAATAAATTTGATACACCGTAAAAATTAAACGTTTAGGCACTTTTCAACGCTGATTATAATTGTGAAATCAGCTTTAAAATACGTATAAATTAGCATTTTAAATTACGTTGAAAACACGATAATAAATCTAATACACCGTAAAAATTAAACGTTTAGGCACTTTTCAACGCTGATTATAATTGTGAAATCAGCTTTAAAATACGTATAAATTAGCATTTTAAATTACGTTGAAAACACGATAATAAATCTAATACACCGTAAAAATTAAACGTTTAGGCACTTTTCAACGCTGATTATAATTGTGAAATCAGCTTTAAAATACGTATAAATTAGCATTATAAATTGCGTTGAAAACACGATAATAAATCTAATACACCGTAAAAATTAAACGTTTAGGCACTTTTCAACGCTGATTATAATTGTGAAATCAGCTTTAAAATACGTATAAATTAGCATTATAAATTGCGTTGAAAACACGATAATAAATCTAATACACCGTAAAAATTAAACGTTTAGGCACTTTTCAACGCTGATTATAATTGTGAAATCAGCTTTAAAATACGTATAAATTAGCATTTTAAATTGCGTTGAAAACACGATAATAAATCTAATACACCGTAAAATTAAACGTTTAGGCACTTTTCAACGCTGATTATAATTGTGAAATCAGCTTTAAAATACGTATAAATTAGCATTATAAATTGCGTTGAAAACACGATAATAAATCTAATACACCGTAAAATTAAACGTTTAGGCACTTTTCAACGCTGATTATAATTGTGAAATCAGCTTTAAAATACGTATAAATTAGCATTTTAAATTGCGTTGAAAACACGATAATAAATCTAATACACCGTAAAAATTAAACGTTTAGGCACTTTTCAACGCTGATTATAATTGTGAAATCAGCTTTAAAATACGTATAAATTAGCATTTTAAATTGCGTTGAAAACACGATAATAAATCTAATACACCGTAAAAATTAAACGTTTAGGCACTTTTCAACGCTGATTATAATTGTGAAATCAGCTTTAAAATACGTATAAATTAGCATTTTAAATTACGTTGAAAACACGATAATAAATCTAATACACCGTAAAAATTAAACGTTTAGGCACTTTTCAACGCTGATTATAATTGTGAAATCAGCTTTAAAATACGTATAAATTAGCATTTTAAATTGCGTTGAAAACACGATAATAAATCTAATACACCGTAAAAATTAAACGTTTAGGCACTTTTCAACGCTGATTATAATTGTGAAATCAGCTTTAAAATACGTATAAATTAGCATTTTAAATTGCGTTGAAAACACGATAATAAATCTAATACACCGTAAAAATTAAACGTTTAGGCACTTTTCAACGCTGATTATAATTGTGAAATCAGCTTTAAAATACGTATAAATTAGCATTTTAAATTACGTTGAAAACACGATAATAAATCTAATACACCGTAAAAATTAAACGTTTAGGCACTTTTCAACGCTGATTATAATTGTGAAATCAGCTTTAAAATACGTATAAATTAGCATTTTAAATTACGTTGAAAACACGATAATAAATCTAATACACCGTAAAAATTAAACGTTTAGGCACTTTTCAACGCTGATTATAATTGTGAAATCAGCTTTAAAATACGTATAAATTAGCATTTTAAATTACGTTGAAAACACGATAATAAATCTAATACACCGTAAAAATTAAACGTTTAGGCACTTTTCAACGCTGATTATAATTGTGAAATCAGCTTTAAAATACGTATAAATTAGCATTTTAAATTGCGTTGAAAACACGATAATAAATCTAATACACCGTAAAAATTAAACGTTTAGGCACTTTTCAACGCTGATTATAATTGTGAAATCAGCTTTAAAATACGTATAAATTAGCATTTTAAATTGCGTTGAAAACACGAAAATAAATCTAATACACCGTAAAAATTAAACGTTTAGGCACTTTTCAACGCTGATTATAATTGTGAAATCAGCTTTAAAATACGTATAAATTAGCATTTTAAATTACGTTGAAAACACGATAATAAATCTAATACACCGTAAAAATTAAACGTTTAGGCACTTTTCAACGCTGATTATAATTGTGAAATCAGCTTTAAAATTCGTATAAATTAGCATTTTAAATTACGTTGAAAACACGATAATAAATCTAATACACCGTAAAAATTAAACGTTTAGGCACTTTTCAACGCTGATTATAATTGTGAAATCAGCTTTAAAATACGTATAAATTATCATTTTAAATTACGTTGAAAACACGATAATAAATCTAATACACCGTAAAAATTAAACGTTTAGGCACTTTTCAACGCTGATTATAATTGTGAAATCAGCTTTCGATAACGAGTAAGAAAATACTGTTTCTTGTTTTTATATTTTCTGTTATTTACGTATATTTTTTTCAAATATATAATGTATTTAACGTATTACACTGCTTAAATGATAAAAATACGCTCACTGATTATACACGTTTCGATTAAAGAAAACGATAATCGACGTCGAAGCTGTTCGGGTTTGTAACAACAAGTTCACTTGAATAAAATGACCGTTTTATTAAACCATATTTCAATTGAACACTGTTTCGTAACACAATATCGTATCGCATCACTGATCGCATTTCGTTAAAACAGTTCCAGCCACTGTTCACAGGGACGTGATGTTATAGTCTGGATAATATTTTTTCAGAATATGCGAAGTGATTCTGTGATTCGCTCTCGTGAATCTCTACAAAAACACAAAAAACACTTTATTACTGACTGAACAGTATGATTGACACTTTGGTGAACGTATTAAATGACTGTTTGAAATGTCCGTAATAATTGACTGAGATTTCGTAACTCCAAGGATTCAAAAAGTTTGTACTTTTTTGAAGTTCTGTTTCCGATTAGTAGGGTAAAACAGGATGGTGAAGTTGAGAGAATAAGACGTAGAGAATTAGATTGCTAGGACGGAAGGATAAGGATATTTGCTGCATGGTAGAGTTCTACTACCAAGGAAGACCGAGGAGAAGGTAGCTGGATGACGTATTCATAAAGGAACTTCTAGTGTCTGGAATTGGAGAGTTAAGGCTGATGACAGGACGCTGAGACTCATCAATGGTCGTTGGTACAAAACTGGTGGAGTTAAAGTCGAGAGGTGAAGTTTACCATCCAGTTTTCAATGTTCGTGTTAACACCTTCTTTCACAAAACTCCAAGTATACCCAGTCAAGTGTGGTGAAAACACAGGTACTTTTGACCAAAGAAATTTATTCTGAGATGATATCATCTATAAAAAAATGGTGATATTTGTTTATTTGTAATTTATTTCTTATAAAATATTTTACTCGGAAATATAAAGGAAAATACAGGAAAAGCGTTGAAAATATGATACTGGACGCATAAAATACTTTAGTGAAAAATATATAGGAAAAGTATTGAAAATGTGATACTGAATGCATAAAATGTATTTATAAAATATTTTATACAGGAAACAACAGGAAAAGAGTAGCAAAAGAGATAATGGGTGAAAAGGAAAGTAAGCTTTTCCTGGCTGTAATTGGTTTGGCCCCTTTATTGTAAGGTCAGTTTCAATTAAATGAGCACATAATGGAATTTCTCCATTGTGAATCTAAAATACTATTTATATCTTACTTAATCTTCAAGCAGGTAATGTTTGTGAGCGAAAAGCTTCAAATTCCTTTACTTTTTCTAGTTATACACTACAGTGAATGACCTTTGTTACAGCCTTCCACAAGGTCTATTTCGTGCTGATTTCTTCTTCTCCTTATTCCAGTAAAAATAAGGAAACTGTCGGTTTCTTTGTTATCAAACGATTTTTGTGTATATTTACCAACAATCGTTCCCAAATGCATCTACGCCGCGTACTGCTGAGTTTCGAATAAATAGTGCACAAAATGGTCTACTCCGTGTACATAGTTGCGGAGACAAGGAAACCCAACCTACGGCTCAAAAATAAACCTTGTTCACCGTCGGGTTGTTTTCTGATTTACTCTCGAAACGTAAAACTTCTGTTGTTCCAAACACTGTGAATGTTCATACACGATCGAAATTTGAGGCAAATCTGTTGAACCGATTATGAAAAATTTTACCGTGTTCCCGTTTTGTTGTCGATAATTTTCCAAATGGATATTTTGGGAGGGGGAATAATAGTGCACCATTTATTGAATACTAAAAATAAATAAATAGAAGATTAAATATGTTTTAATGATTTTACAAATTTTTATTTAATTATTGTTATAAATAAACAAAGCTTATAATTAGTTTTGATTTCGGGTT
>CM040189.1:16296189-16398689 GCA_022606455.1 Callitettix versicolor
ATCATTTCGTGAACCGGATCCATTGGTCAAACCCAACCGTCACGTCTGAACCGATTCAGTTCAGATCTTCAAATCTGTTAACAGTGATGTTGTGTCAGTACATTGTTAAAATTGTTTATATATTGACCAATTAGTTTATCAAATTTGTTTCGTTTATTTTACGATACGCTCGTTAAGGGCCATTAGAGGTTATTATTTAGTAATTAGCTTGTGAATAGTGTACCGCTGTAGAGTGCAGTTGTAGTGGTGGTATTTCTATTTACGAGGTGTGTTCAGAAAGTAACAAGAATTTTAATTTTTTGAACAAAATATTTATTTATTCTTCTACATTGTGTGCCAGCGCTTCTTCCAATCCTCGAAACACTTCTCGAACTCGATCTTTGAGATATCCTTTAGTTCTTTCAGCGATGCGCTTTTAATATCATCTACGGCTATAAAACGACGGCCCTTAAGTTCTCTTTATTTTTGGAAATAGGAAGAAGTCACACGTAGCCACCATGATTGGCGAATATGGAGGCTGGGGCATCGTTACAGTACTGTTTTTGTCCGAAAATTCACAAAAAAGCAATGAAGTGTGAGCTGGTGCATTATCGTGGTGCAAAAGTCATGAATTGTTTTTCCACAGATCCGGGCGTTTTTTTCGGATTGCTTTGCGCAAACGGCGTTGAACTTGTAGGTAGGACCGTTTCACTTGTAGGTCCTTATTGACCGTTTCACCTGGTGGCAGGAATTCATGATGCACCATGCCATTAATATCGAAAAATACAGTGAGCATAACCTTCACGTTCGACCGCACTTGTCGAGCCTTTTTCGGTCTTGGCGAGCCAGAAAGCCAGGAATCCGTAAACCCATGTTTCGTCACCTGTTATAATACGTTTCAGTAATTCTGTATCGTCGTTGACTTCATTTAGTGACTCCTGATCAACTTCCATTCGCCGCTGTTTTTGTTCAAAATTCAACAATTTTGGAACGAATTTTGCTGCCACGCGTTTCATACACAAAACACTGGAAACAATGTCATGACAAAATCCAATCGATATGCCAACATCATCAGCGACCTCTCTAATCGTGATTCGGCGATTGTTCATAACCATTTCTTTCACTTTTTCCACGTTTTCATCGGTTGTTGATGTGCTGGAGCGTCCAGGGCGTTCATCTTCAACGTCTTCACGGCCTTGTTGGAAACTCTTATACCACTCGTAAACACTTGCTTTACTCATAGCAGACTCACCACAGGCCTTTGTAAACATTTCACACACTTTGTTACACTTTATTCCATTTTTTACGCAAAATTTGATACAAATTCTTTGATCCATTTTTTTTAGCAAACGAAAATCGCCGAGCTCATAAAAACACGTCTAACGTTAGTGGCTGTCACAAAGTCAACAATGAAAACAGCTGAAAGTTTAATTATACTTCAAGGGCG
This sequence comes from Callitettix versicolor, assembly GCA_022606455.1. Taxonomy (NCBI): domain Eukaryota; kingdom Metazoa; phylum Arthropoda; class Insecta; order Hemiptera; family Cercopidae; genus Callitettix; species Callitettix versicolor. The sequence goes on from CM040189.1 coordinate 16,297,616, forward strand.
TGTATACCAACATAATAAAAAAAATGTTTGACAATCGGACTCTCCAAGCCCGCGAAATTTAAAAATTCTCGTTACTTTCTGAACATACATCGTATTTAAAATAAAAATTTAGTTAAAAACAAGTAGCAATAATTTATCACGATAAATGTATTCAATATTTAGTCTAAATAAAACAAAAGACTTTTAATAAATTGCACTTGGCCTACTGAAATTTAATTAATTATTGAATAAGTAATATTGCAGAACATAAAAAAGTACTTGTTTTATTAGCAACGTATGGTCATACAAAATGACTTTTTTTATTGCGTGTCATCCGCTATTGTTTGACGCTATTCGGAATAACTTCTTTTAAAAATTATTGCCTAACCCTAGGACAATCCCTGTTGTATCGGTTAAATTAAAAAAAAGTGAAAACGTTCGCACAATAAAACATTTACTATTCTAAATGGTTATGTAAACTCGTTTTTAATAAACTTGAGGAGAGAACCATAAACGTATATAGATTGACAAAAGGTAACGTTTTTCATCCTCGCAATGCAAATTTGCTGATTTTTCTGTTCTCACAACTCAGCAGAAGATAGTGGACAGGAAAGTAAAAAAGAGGCGGGAGACCTAATTCACTCAGCACTCGGCTTCCGAAGTCAACAAGTCGAACCGAGTGACGTCGTTAACCGATTGATATGAAGATCCAGGTATTGATCCGGATTATTTTAGTGATCTGATCTGACTGAGCCGAATAGTTCAAAAGAACCGTTTTTTTCCGTTCCTGCTGAAATTGGACTGAAAATGTAACTGTAACCATTTAATATAAACGAGATAAAAGTACAGCCACCATTATATCAGCTGCTAAAGTCCAAGTAATTGGACTACCTGTCGATACGAGCGCTGCAGCTGCAATGACAGGGATAGAAACGTTTGAGAAAATAGACAGTACAATAGTTTACAATAGTCAACTGTAGTTGAACACTCTGCCGCAAGATGCCACCAGGAGCGAACGCTCACATCTCTCATAAGGTTTATCATTCTATTAAGTTTATATTCAATGATGTAACCTACAAACGGCTAGCATTCGAAGATCATTGACTTCCGCTATACAACGTTTAAATCCATGTTTTTATGCTCCACCCGTTTATGTGTTTCCTTAGGTTGTTCAACAGTTGTTAAAACAATAAAATAACACAATATAGAAACTAACTGATTAAATTAATTAAACAATTAACAAATAAATTGAAATAACGAACAACGTACAATTACATTGTTAGCTGTATTTATAACCTTTATAACGCCACAGCGACAACTTTATACATCTGACTTGACTCTTGAATTCTGTAACGTAAAATAATGTTTTCAAGGCTCAAGGATCTAAGTGGCAGTGAATAAAACAACGGCACAGGCTCAAGGATCTAAGTGGCAGTGAATAAAACAACGGCACAGGCTCAAGGATCTAAGTGACAGTGAATAAAACAACGGAACATGCTCAATGTTCTAAGTGGCAGTGAATAAAACAACGGTACAGGCTCAATGATCTAAGTGTCAGTGAATAAAACAACGGCACAGGCTCAAGGATCTAAGTCGCAGTGAATAAAACAGCGACAGAGGCTCAAGGATCTAAGTGACAGTGAATAAAACAACGGCACAGGCTCAAGGATCTAAGTGGCAGTGAATAAAACAACGACACAGGCTCAAGGATCTAAGTGGCAGTGAATAAAACAACGGCACAGGTTCGATTATCTAAGTGGCAGTGAATAAAACAACGGCATTTGCACTTTCAGATAAGCAACTTTTTTAAATTGTTCATTAATGATGGACAGTCACGTTAATGTTTTTTGATTATTATTTATTCGAACATTTGCCATCATTTGTGTTTATTTCTCTCAAAGTCGTTTTGAGAGTTGGATAAAATCTCGTTCTCAATCTATTTATTCTAAAACAGTAACTCAGAACTTTATTTCTCTAGAGTCCCTAGAAAATCTGGCCTATATTCTAGAACCTGGTAAAGGCCTAGATGCCTTCAGGGTAACATATTTGAGTAAATGCTCTAAACTTTTAATATTGTAAACAGATTTGTGCATTTAGGCCATGATCTAGTCGCTGTTTATTTTTTCAAGTTAGGCACTTGAGAACGAAATTTGATCCATAGTCTCGGAACAACGGTTATTTCCACGATAACAAATGTTCGAATAAACATTTCATGTCACTTTTAACTTACATTGTGTAATTAATTAATATGTTACTGAAGTACGTTATATTATAATGAATTTACTTTTTAAAATTTTGTGTAACGTGTACTGTGAATGCACAAACTATAGAATTTTGTTTGGTTTGCAATGGAAGCGCGTCCCCGCTTTATGAGTCAGATGTCTAACGTGCCAGTGAATGATTGGCTGATGTTGGAAGTATGTTACGTCATAGTTCGTTGTGTTAATTCAGTTTACATTCTGAGCTCTAAAGATGAAATATTTGCAATTGTCTTGGAGTATTTATAGAAATAAATCTGTTTATTTCTGTATTTTCTGTATTTCTGCTTTTAATAGAATATTTTAAGTATGATTTGAATTTAACCAGTGCCCTAAATGCAGTGTTATTTTATGATTTTTGAAGTACGACTTCTTGTGTTTAAATTTGTGTTGTTAAATAAATATTAGATTATTTAATATTCTACTAAATCTCTGATATTTTTTTAGTATTCAGTTATGATCTCCCTAACAACAATAATAGTTTCAGTGTAATGTAACATTTTTACTGATGTCTGACTAATGTATGTATTTTGAGAGAATTTTAAACATACTGATATCCAAAACATAATCAATTATTTTATGTCGAAATTCGAACATAAACTTTTATACTTATTATTTATGCTTTCAACTTGTGTTCAAGATCCTTTGTGTTCAAGTTTCAACTTGTGTTCAAGTTCAATTTCAACTTGTGTTTCCATTTAAGTTAAACACTTTATATTGTTGGCTGTATACAAAAGTTTGTCACCCACAATGAGAGGAAATCCGCTAACAAAATATTACTTCTACGTAATCAAATAATTCCAGTGAAAGCTGTAAAAAAACAAGCTAACTGCTAAGCAAGTTGCCTACAGAAAAGTTGCTTACATTGTTGTCTTTCTAAAGCAAGTTCTTTTGACGACTTCACTTTCCTTCTTCTACCTCTGACTTTCCTCGCTCTTCTTATTCCGTCAACAGAATCGAAAACGTCCAAGGAAATCATTACAACAATGAAAACAAAACTAAAATAAATTACTCGATTCAAACGGACGTCCGTTAAAAGTTTAAACATTTCGAACCCGATTCCCATTTTCAAAAATTACAGCTTCCTGTTTCGAGACGCATTTAAAATAGCCGTGTAAAATTTCATCCGACAGCAACACCATATGACGTTACACTGTATTAGAAACACATGTAAAATGTTTACATAATTAACTTGATACAGTATTAAATCAATATAATTAAAATATAGATAAGCAATGACTCGATAATAAACTACATAAATTATTAGAAACAAAAGTGTTGAATTTCTTTCCAGACAAAAAATTGCATTTTTTTTATAGCTGTAAATAGTTATAAATTACAGTAGTAGGAAAACCATTACAAAGTCTAAATAATGAATAATATTTATAATAATGAATATAATAATGAGACTAATAATATGAATGAACACAACTAAAAATAAAATTAAAATAATTGAAGATACAATAGAGGCCAAAAGAAATGAACATTTATACAAGAAGTTTTGCATGTCTAAATACTTAATGAATCACAAGAACTCGCATGTTCATAATCATAAATTTTGTTTTAAATGTGAATTATAAAATTTAAACTTATATAAATTACCAACAAGGTAACTGAAACTGAGTAATATTTTTCTTAAAGTTAAAAAAGTATTTGTCCGAAATTAATTTAAATGTTTTTTTAAAAAAACGTCTTTTCAAAACTAAATCCATCTGATGTCCAAATCAAAGAAAATCTACGAACGCCGATTATTAAGAATTGTTTATTGTATTTGGAGTTCATTATTTCATTATAACTAAGTCCAATTTGTCAAAGGCTTGAAGTGATGGAAAAAAAGACAAATTATTTTTTACGAAATCGCATCACCAGTTAACCCGTAATTTCTTACTTATATAAAACTTATTTACCAACCTAATCAATAAAAGAAGACATAATTCAGTAACTGTTCAACATTATGTTAGACAATGTCCAGTAAAATGTAGAAGTTCAGACAAAGTCCAGTAAATGTTAGAAAATGTTCAGTAAATGTTAGATTAAGTTCAGTTAATGTTAGATATAGTTAACTAGATGTTAGACAACATCTAGTAAATGTTAGAAAATTTTCAGTAAATGTTAGGCTAAGTCCAGTTAATATTAGACATAGATAACTGGATGTTAGACAACGTAAAGTAAGTGTTAGACAATTTTCAGTAAATGTTAGGCTAAGTCTAGTTAATGTTAGACATAGATAACTGGATGTTAGACAACGTAAAGTAAGTGTTAGAAATTTTTCAGTAAATGTTAGGCTAGGTCTAGTTAATGTTAGACATAGATAATTAGATGGTAGACAACGTAAAGTAAGTGTTAGAAAATTTTCAGTAAATGTTAGGCTAAGTCCACTTAATGTTAGACAACATCCAGTAAATGTTAGACAATTTTAAGTAATGTTAGGCTAAGTCCCGTTAATGTTAGATATAGTTAACTGGATGTTAGACAAGTCCAGTAAATGTTAGACAATTTTCAGTAAATGTTAGGCTAAATCTAGTTAATGTTAGACATAGATAACTGGATGTTAGACAACGTAAAGTAAGTGTTAGAAATTGTTCAGTAAATGTTAGGCTAAGTCCACTTAATGTTAGACATAGATAACTGGATGTTAGACAACCTACAGTAAGTGTTCGAAATTTTTCAGTAAATGTTAAGCTAAGTCCACTTAATGTTAGACAACATCCAGTAAATGTTAGACAATTTTAAGTAATGTTAGGCTAAGTCCCGTTAATGTTAGATATAGTTAACTGGATGTTAGACAACGTCCAGTAAATGTTAGACAATTTTCAGTAAATGTTAGACTAAGTCCAGTTAATGTTAGACATCGTCCAGTAAATGTTAGAAAACTTTCAGTAATTGTTAGACTACTTCCAGTTAATGTTAGACATAGTTAACTAAATGTTAAACAACATTCAATAAATGTTAGAAAATTTTTACTAATGTTAGGCTATGTCTAGTTCGACATAGTTAACTAAATGCTAGACAACGCCCAGTAAACCATCCAGTAAATGTTAGAAAATTTTCAGTAAATGTTAGACTAAGTCCAATTAATGTTAGACATAGTTAACTAAATGTTAGACAACGTTCAGTAAATGTTAGAAAATTTTCAGTAAATGTTAGGCTAAGTCCAGTTAATGTTAGATATAGTTAACTAGATGTTAGACAACGTCCAGTAAATGTTAGACAATTTTCAGTAAATGTTAGACTAAGTCTAGTTAATGTTAAACATAGTTAACTAAATGTTAGACACCGCCCAGTAAATGTTAGAAAATTTTCAGTAAATGTTAAACTAAGTCCAGTTAATGTTAGACAACGTCCAGTAAATGTTAGAAAACTTTCAGTAATTGTTAGGCTAAGTCCACTTAATATTAGACAAAGTTAACTAAATGTTAGACACCGCCCAGTAAATGTTAGACAATTTTCAGTAAATGTTAGGCTAAGTCCAGTTAATGTTAGACAACGTCCAGTAAATGTTAGAAAACGTTCAGTAAATACTATACAACAACAATTAAATGGTACACAATGATTCGTTAATGTTAAACAAATTGCAGTAAAGTCCGTTAAATAAATCGACCGTTATTATTACACAACATCCTGAAAAAGAAACACCAACTTCTTGGTGTTAGTTACCTCAATATTTTTTTAATTTATAATTTTAATTCAGCTCTTCCATAAAAATCCTGTACAAAATCAACCAAAATTGTATTCTTTTAAATTTAGCCTCAAGGATAACACCAAACGAAGCAAATTGTAACCTAAAAATTGTCACCAACCCAATACACAGGTAAGATGGCGTTCAAAATTATTAAATTCCAAATTATTTACTTTATAGTTTACGTTTGTGAGTTACGTTTTTTTGTTACTGACATAATTTGACTTTTAGTGCTTTGCTCTCACTGCCTCGCACAACACAATTCATACTAAAAGAAGCGAATGATCAGTACACATTTCTCTCTCTATTTGTTTCACCCAACTTTGGGGTACACCAAATCAATCACTTTTTAATGTTCTGTGCCTTCCTCGTAGCCCAGTATTGCTTCATTCGTTGTGATCTTGCTTTTCTTTCTTCGTCAGAGATTTGGATCGTTTGCTTTGATTTGACTTTGCCTTGGAACCGTTAATTCTTGTCCTTGATTATTGTTTTGGCTGTTCTGTCCATGAGCATAGTGTCAGTGATCTGCAGTTCTGTTATGTCTTTCTCCGTTTCTCTAAACCAAAGTGGTTTGGCTCTTCTACTGCGAAAGTAGTCAAATATTTTTTTGGTTAGTCTATTTTTGTCCATTCGGAGAATGTGCCCATAAAAATCAATTCTCCTTTTTCTTATTGTGTCTGATAGCGTTTCAGTTTTTTAGTAAAGAGTTTCATTACTGATGTGGAGTAATTGGTTGTTACGGAATTTGGGGCCTAAGATTTTTCGTAATATCTTTCTTTCTTTGATCTCCAGCCTTTCAAGTGGGCCCTGGGTTGTGAGAGATAATGTTTCAGCTGCATATAAGGCTTCTGGTTTAATTACAGTATGATAATGCCTTATCTTTGTATTCCAGGAGAGGGACTTCTTGTTGTATGTGTCCTTGGTAAGTTGGAAGGCTAATTCAACTTTATTTCTCCTAGATTCCATAGCTTTTTTTCTCTAGGGCGTTCCAGCTTATCCATTCCCAAGATATTTGAATTCTTTGACTATCTCAATGTATTGTTCTCCCACTTGAAGCTTTTTTGGTGGTTTTTGTATGTTTGTCAATATTTTAGTCTTTTCAAATGAAACTTTGAGACCCATTTTTAACGCTTGCTTCTGGAGTTCAAGAGTCTGTTCCTTAGCTTCTTCCAATGTCTCAGCTAGTAAGGTAGTCCCCAATCCATTCCCCAAGATATTTGAATTCTTTCACTAGTACACATTTCATTATGTTTAAAACAACAAATTTAAAGAATTTACTAGCCACGGCAAAATGTATGCTTTGTTAATTATCACAACAAATCTCAGTGTACGTGTTTGGGTTACTTCAAAATGATTTCATTAAATTTTGTAACGAATAAGTAACGGATGTAAAATTATTAAACGATTTTACAATAATACTGATTTTAATACTGCTGAAATCAAAATATCACCTATTCTACACAAACAGGGTCAATAGTACAATTATTTTTGACTAGTAGTATTGACTAGGGTCAATAATAGCTTTTATTTTAAATCAATACCTAAAGAAAATATGTTTCCTGTACACTTTAAGAATTGATTTAAGGTAAATTCACACAATTCTCTAAAATTACACTTTAAAAAAAAATACTGTAAATAAAAACTAATTAATTTACTGACTATCATGACGATTTAATCGCGTTTCATGACGTCATATCAGGTCCCACGTCTGGTTGAATCCAGAAACGTTATTGTCTCGGAAACTCTTGACAACAGCTGACTGAATGTAGAGCAGGTGATGCTTCTGTTCTTCACAAGTCAGATCGACTACGCATGCGCTAAACTACCTCTCAAACAACTTCAAGCAGTTGGAACAAGCGGAGAGAATAGGCCCGAAGAAACTAATAGAACGATTGTTTACTGCAAGCCTGGAAATGTACAGACACGTGACAAATCTGAACCTGTAGCAGAGGATAGAGCCTGCGTGAGAAGGTCGTTGATGAAGTCTGCGACGCCCAAGTAAACGTTTCAGTATTCAGCCATTGAGTAATTAATGGTATAGGCCTTAAAAACTTGGCACAGAATGTCTTTCGTAAGCTTGTGGTCGGCTTGGCCGTAAACCTGTTTAAAACAATATTATTGGTTACAATAGTAAGAAATGTTCAACTGTTTGATATTTCTACATTTTTCTCTACGGTCTAAATACAACTGGTTTTTATTTTCTCGTGATAAACGACGCGGGACAGTGCTCTAAAGATTTATTGCAACCGTTTTAGAAAAAAATCAACATGAACATTCACAAGTGACAACGTGCCACCGTAGAATCTAATCAAATACAGTGGTACCTCGATATACGAGTGTCTTAATATACGAGTGTTTTGAGATACGAGCCGCCGAGCGAGCGATATTTTGCTTTGAGATGAAAGCAAGATTTGAGATACGAAGAATCGCACACCACCGCTGCACACGACCCCACATGCGGGGCGCATGTTGGTGTCGTGTGCAGCGTCCAACAGTTTCTCCCACCTCAGACTAGACCTCAGTTTGTGCTTGTTTCCCTCGTTTTCGAAGCATTTTTGATAAGTTGGGCTCGCGTTTTTTGCTTTTTTTACATTTACAAAACTTTATCACATTTATTTTTATAACCATGGGTCCGAAGAAGAAGATGATGTCTATTGAATTTAAGCGTAAAATCATAGAAAAACATGAGCAAGGTGTGCGAGTAATTGACTTGGCGAGGATGTGCGGGCGTAGCACATCAGTGATATGTACTGTGCTTAAACAGAAGGAGTTGATAAAGGGTATAACGCCAGCTAAGGGCGTTACAATAATTTCTAAGCTCCGGACATCTCTCCATGAAAAAATGGAGAAACTACTGATGGTGTGGGTGACAGAGAAGCAGCTTCAAGGAGGAACCTTAACACAAAGCATCATATGTGAGAAGGCACGAGCGATTTACGGTGATTTGCTGAAGCAGATCCCACACACTTCCACAAACGAGGAATCGGAAGACTCATTTAAAGCCAGTCGGGGCTGGTTTGACAACTTTAGGAAAAGGACCGGCATTCACTCCGTCGTCAGACATGGTGAGGCAGCAAGTTCGGATGTGAAGGCAGCTGAGGTTTTCTTATTCAAAAACACTTAACAAAAACAACTGAGGTAGTGTTTTGGGAGCTGGAACGGATTAATGGCATTTCAATTAATTTCAATGGGGAAAATTACTTTGAGATACGAGCAATTTGACATACGAGCAAGGTTACGGAACGAATTAAACTCGTATGTCGAGGTACCACTGTATTTCCTAAATGCAATTCTTAAATTCGCAAATCGAAAGCTGTGCGTTTACTATCTACCGGAAATTCAGTTCGAGCTATCTGTAAGAAAAACAAAAAATCGATCTAACTTCACCAAATCGGTTCACTGAATGTCGCTAAATTTCGTCCAATGTACCAAACGTATAATAAAAGAAATTCACGTTCGTAATAGGCTATACCGAATCAAATTCCGAACGCAGCTGGGCGTTTTAAAATTTTCTTTTTTCTTGACTAGTCTCTTCAGTTAACGACCAAAATTTAAGTAAAATCTGCTTAAACGATTCTGAAAATTCGGGCAGAAAATCCCTGATTTTTTATTTTTTTTTAATAGCGACAAAATCATATGTTTCAGAATAACGCAAAATGGTTCACAACATCGATACTGATTGTTGGTTAAACACGAAACGTTTAGAAAGTTTACGGAGTTTATGCATTCGAAAATGTTTAAGCCCCAATTTTAGAAACTAGTAAGGATCTTCGAGCTATTTTTCTCTAAATTCGGTTCAGTCAATTTGAACACGTGTTTGAACAGATTAGTTGTTTTTTTTTAAATTGAATTTATTCTATGTTTAGAAGCCAGAAGTTGATTCCAAACAAGTGGTTGGGCAGATGACGTGAAGAGAGCGCTGAAGTAGTTAGGCCTACAGCTTAGAATGGAGCAGAAAATTTGCTACAACTGCTTCAAGTGATATAACTGTGACAATTACGAATCCGACATGCCTTCATGTTCTGTTAAAATTAATTACAACTTTAAGAAAACTTACCTTAGACGAACCGTAGATTAATATTTCTTCTTTTTCACAATCCATAGCAATTCTTCCACCACCGATGCATTTTATTTCTACGTCTAATTTCACTAAAGCAGATTGCACTGCCTTGTATATATCAGCTGTAATAAAAAAAATGAAAACCAGTGTGACATTACATGCAAGACTCATTTGCATTCTACAGTAAAAATGAAAACAATAATTTGATACAGTTACAAAATGATAGAATGTAATGGAACTTGAAATTCAAAGATATTTAGAGATCACAAACCAACAAGCAGAACAAAAGCGGAAGACAATTTAATTCCGTATATTTGAATTTTGTAACGTGTGAGTGTGTGTGTGTGTGTGTGTGAGAGAGAGAGAGAGAGAGAGAGAGAGAGAGAGAGAGAGAGAGAGAGAGAGAGAGAGAGAGAGTGTGTGTGTGTGTGTGTGTGTGTGCCGTTTACAAGCAACTTCAAGCGAGAAGTTATTATTAATTAAGCAGTACTTATTTATAGGCTTAGTGAGAAAAATTAAACGTGAACTTATTGAAGCAGTACTTATTTATTTATAGACTTGGTGAAAAATATTAAACGTGAAATTATTTGTAGGCTTACTGAGAAAAATTAAACGTGAAATGATTGAAGCAGTACTTACTTATAGGCTTATTGAGAAAAATTAAACGTGAAATTATTGAAGCAGTACTTATTTATTTATAGACTTGGTGACAAAAATTAAACGTGAAATGATTGAAGCAGTACTTATTTATAGGAGAAATAAAATACAATAGTAAGAAATGTTCAACTGTTTGATATTTCTACATTTTTCTCTACAGTCTAAATACTACTGGTTTTTATTTTCTCGTGATAAACGACGCGGGACAGTGCTCTAAAGATTTATTGCAACCGTTTTAGAAAAAAAGAAAAACGAAAAATCGATCTAACTCCACCAAAACGGTTCACTGAAGAAATTCACGTTCGTAATAGGCAACAACGAATCAAATTCCGAACGCAGCTGGGCGTTATGAATGATCACAAAACAATCTTAATGAGAAAAATTAAACGTGAAATTACTGAATCTGTACTTACTTATAGGCTTATTGAGAAAAATTAAACGTGAAATAATTGAAGCAGTACTTATTTATAGACGTGGTGAGCAAAATTAAACGTGAAATGATTGAAGCAGTACTTATTTATAGGCTTATTGAGAAAAATTATTCGTGAAATTATTGAAGCAGTACTTAGTTATAGACTTGGTGACAAAAATTAAACGTGAAATGATTGAAACATCACTTATTTATAAACTTAGTGAAAAAATTAAACGTGGAAACGCTTAAAAAACATTTAAACCATATTAAATGGAAAACTAGAAATCTATTGAAAAAGAAAACACAAACAATAAAAACAAAAGCGATTAAAATACTTTTTTTGAATCAATAAAAAAAGTACATGAGACACACGTTTTAGGCCGTGTGGACACCAAATGCGAAGCAGACCTACGCATTCAAAACCTAACCTATTGTACGAGGGTTGATCAAATATAAACGAGACTGATTTTTTTAAAAATTTATTGCTTACTTACAAATTATTCTTGATACAACTTATTTTTCTACATAGTCTCCCGCACGAGTAACACATTTTTCCCACCGGAAAAATTGGAAGTTTTTTAATTCCATCTTCGTAAAAAGTTCTCGGGCGTTCATTGAGCCATTGGAGCACGAAGGTCTCCAACGCAGAATCGTCTTCGAAACGCTGGCCTCCAAGCGCCTCTTTGAGTGGCCCAAACAGTTGATAGTCGCAGGGTGATAAGTCTGGACTGTATGGGGGATGTTCCATTGGTTCCCAGCCAATTTGATCGAGTTTAAGCCTCGTAGCGTTCGCCGAATGTGGTCGGGCATTATCGTGAAGAAGAATGACGTTTCTCGCCGGTTTAGATTTCCTTTTCCTACGAAAAGACTGTTTTGCGGCCTCTAAAACATCGCAATAATATTGTGCATTTATTGTGAGTCGTTGATGGAGGAAATCGACGTGAAAGGCGCCTTGATTGTCGAAAAATACAGTGGCCATTACCTTCCCGGCCGACGATCGTGATTTGGCCTTCAGAGGCGCCCTCTCTCCCCTCTTCCGCCACTCCATACTTGCCTGTTTCGACTCGGGAGTGTAATGGTGAACCCATGTTTCGTCACAGGTGACAATCCGGTTTAATAGTGCCTCACCATCTCGTTCAAATTGGGTCAATAGTCGCTGGCAAATCTCCAAACGATTCCGTTTGTGAACGTCAGTCAAAATTCGTGGAACCCACCTTGCAGATACTTTGCTGAGTTCCAGGTTTGATGTAACGATTTTTTGAACGCTACCATAGCTCAACTGGAGTTCATCTGCAATAAATCGCAGCGATATACGTCTGTCTTCGTCCAGGAGCTTCCGAACAGCATCAATGTTTTCGTCCGTGACGGAAGTGGTCGGGCGACGATCATGGCTAAGGTTTTCTACTGCTTCCCGTCCTTCGGCGAATTCCTTGTGCCAAGCAAAAACGCGAGCTCTTGACAGGGTCCTGTCGTAGATTTTGAGCCGTCAATCTACGAAAGATTTCAGTCGGATTGACCCCCTCCTTGGCCAAAAACTTAATAATAATTCTCTGCTCCACGGAAACGTGCACTTCACTCTCACTCATTGTATAGTTTTATACTGAAGGGTCCGAACGGAAATGTTGCCCGTCTACGCCCGTCCCAAACCTCCCAGGCTACCTGAAACCCCACCCTTTAGAGTTCAATGTCCAACGGAAAAGTTTTTAGAAAGTCAGTCTCGTTTATATTTGATCAACCCTCGTATTTAATGTAAGGGCAGCCACTGAAAGCGAAGCACAGCCACTTCCGCTCAGTACTGTTTCGCTTTTAGTGGTCGCATTTACGTTAACAATAGTTCAGGTTTTGAATGCCTAGTCCGCTCCGCTCCGCATTTGGTGGCCACACGGCCTTACATTTAAAAGAGAAAAGATTTGAAATTTATGCCATTTTTTCACTTTGCTAAAAACGTAAGCTGCATTAACGCTTGTATTTGCTAGGCTTTACATGTTATAGGCTACTAAAACCATATTTTCACTTACTACGGCTTAGGCTTATATGGATAGCATAACTGTAGTAAAATTAGTACTGGCAGTTAGAGAGCTACTTAACAGTTCATCCACACTATAAAAATAACACGAAAGACAAAAGTACTAAGATGTACCTTCACGTATGAAATAGTAACGTGTAAGATTTACCCAGACTTGAAATAGTAATATGCTAACATGTACCTAGACGTATGAACTAGTAATATGCTAAGGTGTACCTAGACGTATGCAATAGTAATATGCTAAAATGTACCTTGACTTATGAAATAGTAACGTGTAAGATTTACCCAAACTTGAAATATTAATATGCTAACATGTACCTAGACGTATGAACTAGTAATATGCTAAGGTGTACCTAGACGTACGCAATAGTAATATGCTAAAGTGTACCTTGACTTATGAAATAGTAACGTGTAAGATTTACCCAAACTTGAAATATTAATATGCTAACATGTACCTAGACGTATGAACTAGTAATATGCTAAGGTGTACCTAGACGTACGCAATAGTAATATGCTAAAATGTACCTTGACTTATGAAATAGTAACGTGTAAGATTTACCCAGACTTGAAATAGTAATATGCTAAGATGTACCTAGACGTATGAACTAGTAATATACTAAGGTGTACCTAGACGTACGCAATAGTAATATGCTAAAATGTACCTTGACTTATGAAATAGTAACGTGTAAGATTTACCCAGACTTGAAATAGTAATATGCTAAGATGTACCCAGACGTATGAAATAGTAAAATGCTAAGATGTACCTAAGACTTAAATAGTAGTATGCTAAGATGTACCTAGACTACTGAAATAGTAATATGCTAAAGTGTACCTAGACTACTGAAATAGTAATATCCTAAGATGTATCTAGACTATTGACATATTAATATGCTAAGATGTAGCTAGACTATTGAAATAGTAATATGCTAAGGTGTGCCTAGACTATTGAAATAGTAATATGCTAAGATGTAACTAGATATTGAAATAGAAATATGCTAAGATGTACCTAGACGAATGAAATAGTAACGTGCTAAGGTGTGCCTAGAATATTGAAATAGTAATATGCTAAGGTGTGCCTAGACTATTGAAACAGTAATTTTCTAAGATGTATCTAGACTATTGAAATAGTAATATGCTAAGATGTACCTAGACGAATGAAATAGTAACGTGCTAAGGTGTGCCTAGAATATTGAAATAGTAATATGCTAAGGTGTGCCTAGACTATTGAAACAGTAATTTGCTAAGATGTACCTAGACTATTGAAATATTAATATGCTAAGATGTACCTAGACGAATGAAATAGTAACGTGCTAAGGTGTGCCTAGACTATTGAAATAGTAATATGCTAAGGTGTGCCTAGACTATTGAAATAGTAATTTGCTAAGGTGTGCCTAGGCTATTGAAATAGTAATTTGCTAAGATGTATCTAGACTATTGAAATAGTAATATGCTAAGGTGTACCCAGACTATTGAAATAGTAATATGCTAAGGTGTACCTAGACGTACGCAATAGTAATATGCTAAAATGTACCTTGACTTATGAAATTTTAACGTGTAAGATTTACCCAGACTTGAAATAGTAATATGCTAAGATGTACCCAGACGTATGAAATAGTAAAATGCTAAGATGTACCTAAGACTTAAATAGTAGTATGCTAAGATGTACCTAGACTACTGAAATAGTAATATGCTAATGTGTACCTAGACTAATGAAATAGTAATATCCTAAGATGTATCTAGACTATTGAAATAATAATATGCTAAGATGTATCTAGACTATTGAAATAGTAATATGCTAAGGTGTGCCTAGACTATTGAAACAGTAATATGCTAAGATGTATCTAGACTATTGAAATAGTAATTTGCTAAGATGTATCTAGACTATGAAATAGTAACGTGCTAAATTTTTACCTAAACTATTGAAATAGTAACATGCTAAGATGTACCTAGACTATTGAAATATTAATATGCTAAGATGTACCTAGGCGTATGAAATAGTAACATCCTAAGGTGTGCTTAGACTATTGAAATAATTATATGCTAAGGTGTGCCTAGACTATTGAAATAGTAATATGCTAAGATTTACCTAGACATATGAAATAGTAACATGCTAAGGTGTGCCTAGACTATTGAAATAGTAATATGCTAATATTTACCTAGACGTATGAAATAGTAACATGCTGAGGTGTGCCTAGACTATTGAAATAGTAATATGCTAAGATGTACCTAGACTTTTGAAATATTAACATGCTAAGATGTACCTAGACGTATGAAATAGTAACGCGCTAAGGTGTACCTAGACTATTGAAATGCTGAGATGTACCTAGACTATGAAATAGTAATATGTTGATATACCTAGACTTGAAATAGTAATATGCTAAGATGTACCTAGACGTATGAAATAGTAACGCGCTAAGGTGTACCTAAGACATATGAAATAATAATGTGCTTAACATGTAGGCCTACAGATACATGAAAATTATTGAAAAAAGAAAAAGATCTCGAAAAATCAAAAAAAAAAAAACAACGAGGAGACAGGCATATTGAGTTTTGAAATAGTCTGACGATCTAACTAGAAGAGAAATGAAAAAGATATTATCCATCCAAATATAAGTCATAACTTACTGTGAAGCTCACAATCGTTATAACCTCTGATGATTAGTTTCGATGGACGTTTTCCATTTATATCGTTCTTTGCGTAAACCTTAATTAGAATATATTTAAATACACCTTCCCAGTCAATATCGACATCAGGAACTTGGTCCAGAATAGTAGACTCTTCTAATTCGTTGTAGTAATCTGAATTTGTATATTCTATATCTGAAACACATTAATACACAAGGTCAAGCATTATATTCTATATATGAATCACATTGATACACAAGGTCAAGCAGTATATTCTATATCTGAAACACATTAATACACAAGGTCAAGCAGTATATTCTGTATCTGAAACACATTGATACACAAGGTCAAGCAGTATATTCTGTATCTGAAACACATTGATACACAAGGTCAAGCAGTATATTCTATATCTGAAACACATCGATACACAAGGTCAAGCATTATATTCTATATCTGAAACACATTAATACACAAGGTCAAGTAGTATATTCTGTATCTGAAACACATTGATACACAAGGTCAAGCAGTATATTGTATATCTGAAACACTTTAATACACAAGGTCAAGCAGTATATTCTGTATCTGAAACACATTGATACACAAGGTCAAGCAGTATATTCTATATCTGAAACACATTAATACACAAGGTCAAGCAGTATATTCTGTATCTGAAATATATTGATACACAAGGTCAAGCAGTATATTCTATATCTGAAACACATCAATACACAAGGTCAAGCAGTATATTCTGTATCTGAAACACATTGATACACAAGGTCAAGCAGTATATTCTATATCTGAAACACATCAATACACAAGGTCAAGCAGTATATTCTGTATCTGAAACACATTGATACACAAGGTCAAGCAGTATATTCTATATCTGAAACACATTAATACACAAGGTCAAGCAGTATATTCTGTATCTGAAACATATTGATACACAAGGTCAAGCAGTATATTCTGTATCTGAAACACATTAATACACAAGGTCTAGCAGAAACAATAAACAGATTTCCATTATGATTTTTTTTTTTTTTTTTTTTTTTTTTTTTTTTTTTTTTTTTTTTGGCACTGCAATATAGGCAAACAGAATAATATTTGCTTGCTAAAGTAACCTACTAAAGTGATAGTTACAGTTCAGTGTGATAAAGGAAAATAGAATAATTCAAAGTGACAGTTATAGTGCAGTGCAATATAGGCAAACAGAATAATATTTGCCTACTAAAGTAATAGTACAGTTCAGTGTGATAAAGAAAAATAGAATAATTCAAAGTGACAGTTATAGTGCAATGCAATATAGGCAAACAGAATAATATTTGCCTACTAAAGTAATAGTTACAGTTCAGTGTGATAAAGAAACAGAATAATTCAAAGCGACATTTATAGTTCAGTGCGTTATAGGCAAACAGAATAAACTACAGTGATAGTTATAGATCAGTGCAGAATGTACAGAGTAACATTATACAGTCAATTGACCCAATTTTTTCCCAATGAACTTTGGACATTTTAATATTGAAAAAATTGTACAATGCTTATTATCGTATAAGCATACATTTTTTTTCATATTACTTAGTTTAGAGATATCAAGGGTTTTACTTCTAACCTTCAACAGTTTCGTTCTTGGGCCTTATTGCTTCATATTTTTGGTTTGTTTTTGTTTTAGAGTCAATTGTTTCTTTAGAATTATGTTGACTTTCAATAGCTTTTTCCCGAATGCTAGTGCCATTCGTTGCTCTAGATAGTTCTAGGTCATCTTCTAATATCGGCTTCATTTTTTCCATTGAATTACTTTGTATTCCAACAAGCTTGTTTATGAAGGCCCTTCGTCGTTGTCGTCTTCTTCTTCTTCTTCTTGTTTGTGGTTTCAGACTTTCTGTCGTTGTTGTGACAAATACTGTCATTGAATTGATTTGATTTTTAACAATTCTCATCCTTTCAAACCTTTTCCTTCTTCTTCTTTCTATTATTTTTTGTTGTTTACTTTTCGTCACATAATATATCCCCATTGGTTTACTTGGACTTTGAACAGAGTTTTTCGTGTTGAGAGAGGAGCCTTTTCTTTGAAGAATTTTGTTTCTTTTTCCCATCGATTTGTAGCCTGCGTTCATTATTTTTATTATTTTATTAATTCTATCTATTTCATTTGAAGCCGTTATTCCTAAAAACATTTCAGAATAGTTCGGAGTTGGCTTGTATTTTTTTGTGGTTGTACTTTCCCTTCCAAAAAATTTGTTAAAGATATTGGGATCCTCACTATCTTCTACCGACAGGCTTATGTCTTGGTTCTGTAATAGCTCCGATGTGTCTATGGATTTACTGTGAGATTCAATAACTTTCTTCTTGGTAGTGGTAACCTTTCTTCTTATTTTTCTTCTTGGTCGTCCTTTTTTTCTTTTCCCTTTTGATTTCCTTTGTTTTCTAACAATTTTGTTTCTCATCGCTGCCCCCATTATTCTTCCTCTTTTTCGCCGTTTTATGCTTTCGGTTGTTATTGTCACAAACATCCCCGATGAATCCGTTTGGTTTTGAACTGCACTTGTGCTTACAAACTTTTTTCTTCTTCCTTTTTTTCGCAGTTTTATGCTTTCGGTTGTTATTGTCACAAACATCCCCGATGAATCCGTTTGGTTTTGAACTGCACTTGTGCTTACAAACTTTTTTCTTCTTCCTCTTTTTCGCAGTTTTATGCTTTCGGTTGTTATTGTCACAAACATCCCCGATGAATCCGTTTGGTTTTGAACTCCGCTTGTGCTTACAAACTTTTTTCTTCTTCCTCTTTTTCGCAGTTTTATGCTTTCGGTTGTTATTGTCACAAACATCCCCGATGAATCCGTTTGGTTTTGAACTCCGCTTGTGCTTACAAACTTTTTTCTTCTTCCTCTTTTTCGCAGTTTTATGCTTTCGGTTGTTATTGGCACAAACATTCCCGATGAATCCGTTTGGTTTTGAACTCCGCTTGTGCTTACAAACATTCCTGAAATCCGTTTGGTTTTCTTTTTCTTCTTCCTCTTTTTCGCAGTTTTATGCTATCGGTTGTTATTGGCACAAACATCCCCGATGAATCCGTTTGGTTTTGAACTCCACTTGTGATTACAAACTTTTTTCTTCTTCCTCTTTTTCGCAGTTTTATGCTTTCGGTTGTTATTGGCACAAACATCTCCAATGAATCCGTTTGGTTTTGAAATCCACTTGTGTTTACAAAGTTTCTTATTATTATTTTCTGGCTCGATGTACTCGGAAATAGAACAGGGGGAATTTCTATGCTTGTGCCATCTCTTTGAAGAAATTCGTTTATTTTCTTCATTCGCATGAATCTTGCTGTAGTGCTTTTATTTGTCTCACCTATTTCAGAAGTAGCTGTTGTTATTTCCATTTTTCCTGTAAACATATTAGAATAAGAAATTTAACTTTAATTAAAAGAGGACAATTAATTTAAACAAAATATTAAATATTCACAAGATGTATACGAGGTGTGTTCAGAAAGTAACGAGAATTTTTAAATTTCGGGGGCTTGGAGAGTCCGATTGTCAAACATTTTTTTTATTATGTTGGTATACATGCCCTTGAAGTATGATAAAACTTTCACCTGTTTTATTTGTTGACTTTGTCTGTGACAGCCATTAACGTTAGACGGTTTTTATGAGCTCGGCGATTTTCGTTTGTCAAAAGAAATGGATCAAACAATTTCTATTAATTGTAGAATTTAGTACGAGGTGTGTTCAGAAAGTAACGAGAATTTAAATTTTTTGAACAAAATATTTATTTATTCTTTTACATTGATGTTGTCGCCTTCGATAAAGTCCCCATTGGAGATTATGCGCTTCTTCCAATCCTCAAAACACTTCTCAAACTCGATCTTTGAGATAGCCTTTAGTTCTTTCAGCGATGCGCTTTTAATGTCATCTACGGCTGTAAAACGACGGCCCTTTAAGGTTTTCTATTTTTGGAAATAGGAAAAAGTTACACGGAGCTATGTCTGGCGAATATGGAGGCTGGGGCATAGTTACAGTATTGTTTTTGGCCAAAAATTCACGAACAAGCAATGAAGTGTGAGCCGGTACATTATCGTGGTGCAAAAGCCATGAATTGTTTTTCCACAGATCCGGGCGTTTTTTTTCGGATTGCTTCACGCAAACGGCGTTGAACTTGTAGATAGTACTCCTTATTGACCGTTTCACATGGTGGCAGGAATTCATGATGCACTGTGCCATTAATATCGAAGAACACATTGAGCATAACCTTCACGTTCGACCGCACTTGTCGAGCCTTTTTCGGTCTTGGCGAGCCAGAATGCCTCCACTGGGATGATTGAGCCTTAGTTTCGATGTCATATCCGTAAACTCATGTTTCGTCACCTGTTATAGTACGTTTCAGTAATTCTGCATCGTCGTTGACTTCATTTAGTGACTCCTGAGCAACTTCCATTCGCCGATGTTTTTGTTCAAAATTCAACAATTTTGGAACGAATTAGGCTGCCACGCGTTTCATATACAAAACATTGGAAACAATGTCATAACATGATCCAATCGATATGCCAACATCATCAGCGACCTCTCTAATTGTGATTCGGCGATTGTTCATAACCATTTCTTTTACTTTTTCCACGTTTTCATCGGTTGTTGATGTGCTGGGGCGTCCAGGGCGTTCGCCATCTTCAACGTCTTCACGGCCTTCTTTGTAACGCTTATACCACTCGCAAACTCTTGCTTTACTCAAAGCAGACTCACCATAGGCCTTTGTTAACATTTCACACACTTTGTTACACTTTATTCCATTTTTACACAAAATTTGATACAAATTCTTTGATCCATTTCTTTTAGCAAACGAAAATCGCCGAGCTCATAAAAACACGTCTAACCTTAGTGGCTATTACGGACAAAGTCAACAATGAAAACAGCTGAAAGTTTTATCGTACTTCAAAGGCATGTATACCAACATAATAAAAAAAATGTTTGACAATCGGACTCTCCAAGCCGGCGAAATTTAAAAATTCTCGTTACTTTCTGAACACACCTCGTATTCTCTTGTTTTTGTCAATTAAATATTTTGTTTAAGAGATACGATTTTTGTTGTTGTTGTTATTTTAAGGCGAAAAGTCTATTATCGCCTCCCTAAATGTAAGTGTAAGTGCAAAGTGTTAAAGTCGTAAGTGTAGTGTGTAAGTGTAAGTGTGTGTTAGACTCGGGTACCGCGAGGGTCGTCTAAATCCTCTCAATAGGTGCAGCTAGTCTGCGGGGTGAAGAGATACGAGAATTGAGATTCGGAACAAAACAATAATTTAACACTTGTTTAAATATTGTTTCTTATTTTGATGGATTATATGCAAATATTAATATAAGGCTGTTACGATGTAAGTTTAGAAACATATTTTGAGTAATACACAGATTCTACAAACACACTATCATCATTTTTGTGCTCAGGTATTATACTTTTTTGCAAAAATTGTTCTCTCAATATTAAAATAGCTGTCAGTTTTCAATAGTTGTCTAATTGGCAATTATTAGGCCTATTATTAAATTAACAATTTATGTAATTAGGATTATGACCTATTCTTCCCGTGAGTGGTATATCTACTCACCTCGTAAAGGCTACCGCGGTTTCGAAACTCTATTGTTCGTAATACAAAATGTTAAATCCCTCTGTCGAGGTCGTCTCAAAGTCAAACAAAACATTAAAATCATACGTCACAAACACTGAGCACAATTACACGATTAAAATATGTACGATGAAATTTGGTTTGGCCAAACGATACGCGCGATTCGTACGTCGTTACATTCCGGACTGCGGAGTCTTCATCAGTAGTAGCGCGCCCGTCAGTGTTATTGTTGTTGTTTTTGGTGTTTAACGTCCGACTATTGTGCACTTCAGTGTTATTAGTTACGGTGCGTCTTTTGGTTTATGTTATTTATTCAAATCACTTATCCTTAGAACCATGTTATATGAAATTTGATTTAAATGAGAGTTTTTCATTGAGGACGTTGTGGGGGTCTGATTTTTTGCTCTTGTAAATCTCAAACTCTTCAATCGCATCTACATGACATAAATGTAATATTTCCATGTTGGTGTGGATGTCTTCGAATTTATGGTTTTTGTCCATAAGATGTTCTGCGAAAGCCGAGTTTGTCGATAATGCACTTCTGGGTATGTGTTCTTTAAATCTTTTTTTAAAAAAGCGAGATGTCCGACCGATATAGAAGCTAGGCAATCACTACATTTCATTTTGTACATGCCAGTTTTTTCAAAGTTATCTCCACTTGTATTTGCAACTGGCTTCTTTAAGCATTACTTCTTCATAGTAGCGAAGACTCCGCAGTCCGGATTGTAACGACGTACGAGTCGCACGTATCGTTTGGCCAAACCAAATTTCATCGTACGTATTTTAATCGTGTAATTGTGTTCAGTGTTTGTGACGTATGTTTTTAATGTTTTGTTTGACTTTGTGACGACCTCGACAGAGAGATTTAACATTTTGTAATACGAACAATAGAGTTTCGAAAGTGCTGTAGCCTTTACGAGGTGAGTAGATAGACCACTGACGGGAAGAATAGGTCATAATATTAATTACTTAAATATGTGGTCCGGTGGCTATCTTGCAATAACAATTTATAACTAGAAACATCTTAAAATGCATACATGTTCTCCACGTTGTGTTTTAAATGGCAATTTTTTTCAAATTTGTTGCTCATTGTTGCTCATGAACGAAAGAAGACATTCTGGAAAATGCAAAAAATGTCTAACATAGGGTCCTGGCTCTACATAAGCGGAACGTGTTCAGATCCTTCAATCTCAATACAACACTCATTAGATTCTACAGACGTCCTTTCTTGCAGTTCTTTTCATTTGAGACCAAACAGTCTTTTTTGCCAAAGCCTTCACTCTGTCCGCCACTTTCAGTTTAGATTCGAGTTTTGGCTTATTTATCAGCTACAATTAGCTGATAAGTTATCACTACACGCGACACAGTTTGCAAAGCACTACAAAATAAATATTTGGTTCAAAGAGCACAAAACAGACTACCACTCTTGTATATCAAGATGGTACCGGTATCACTTTTGTCAGAAACTGTAGTTTATATTTAACAGCCAAAATTTCACTATCACGTGATACGCGAAAGGATTGAAGCCAATGTCATATAACAACGATAACTAAATAAAATCGCTTTGTAACGAAAGAAAGTATACGTAACTCGGGGAGTTACCGACAGAAGAGAAGCTTTTTTAATGATCTCTTTGCTGAATATATAATTAGTTTTAAGGTATGTTTACAAATAGTTTGTTTTGTTTAAATAAATAAATACTTGAACCTAGCTTAGGTATTATTTACTGTAGTTATGGTAAAAGATCAGTTGTTTTGTATTAATTCGTAACGATCAGCTGATTTCACTGAACAGCTGAAGTTTCAGGTTATGTTGTTAAAAACTAGCATTAATAACAACAATTACTATAAACGTTTATAGTAATTTCGAATGTTTATAAACGGTTGCAACGTGCACGTGTTCTTCAAGTAAAAATACCGAAACCAAAGCAACCCAGCGTTTTCGTATAATACGCGTGTACAGTTATCGAAAAGAAGAAAGAAAAAGAAGACAGAAATATAGAGACGAAATTCGTTTGCTCGTTCGTTCCATATTTTCTTCCGTTCGGCAGACTTTTATTCTGTTCACTCCTCTTGCCAAAGCTCACATTAAAAGCTTTGCTTCAAAAAAATAAATAAATAAAAATATCGTGCTAAGTAGGTACTACACAAACCTTCTGTAAAACGTGTTTCTAAAGTAATATTACTTCCTTCTCCACTATCACTTGAGAATCCATCAACAGAATTAGAACTGTTTAAAACAATTGCAAAAACTATGAAAACAAAATTATTTAACAATATCCTTTTCAGTCGAACACATATCAGGATTTGTTTAATAATTCCAATTTCAACGTCCATTTTAAGAATTTAAACCTTCCGATTCGGTAAAAACTAGACGTTGAACGTAAGACAATTGAAACACACATGTTTTAATAAAACAGCTTGTGAGAAAATCTTACACTTATATAATACCTTTGGCATTCATGAAAGAAATTATTACATAATAATAAATCAACATAATTAAAAATTACGTTGAACTGATAGTAAAAAGCAAAACAATAAATCAATGGATACTTAGATAAAATTGTACTGTAGTCTACTTAGGTCGTTCAAAAAGTAAGAAGTACTCGTTTTTATTTTAAAAAAACAATTGTTAACTCTAACACACTCAGCAATAAATATATTTTTAAGTTATCTTCCACGTAATCACCGCAGAAACTGTTTTGTATAGGCCTATAGCCGTCAAAGATTTTTGTCGTCAGTTATGCCGCTGACGATTGATATGGTCATTTTCGTAGCGATTTCCATAAAAAACTCCTTTAATTTTATCAATTAAACGAAAGTTGCTTGTTACCATTACTGCGGATGTACAAAATACTTTCCATTCGAAAGCTTTGAGAAGTTTAAGAATTTGTTTTGCGACACTGGTACGAAACAATCTACAAGTCGAAAGATCAAGTCGGCTACTTTTAATTACGGGACAAAAGTTTAATCAATAAGTACGAATAAAAAACTGTAACAATTGTTTTCACCAGAGCCTTTTACTTGATCTGTGTTCAACACCAATGACACAGATTGATCTGTGTTCTACACAGATTGACACTATGTTGTCAATGACAAAATGTAACACTTTTCTTTTTTCCAGCAGATGGTGCGTTTAACAGCTGACGGTAAGCAATTCCATTTACCACTATGTTATTATATCGCTTTAGCGAACTCTTTCGAAGATAAAAATGCTTTTTTTAATAAATAAATAAACCACTATTGTTGTTATTGATATGAAAAAGCGAAATGAATTTTGTACCAGTTGAGTCCAGTTTACAAAAATTCAGGGTACCAACACCGTTGTACGTGATGTTGAATTTAAATGTGTTCAGAACCGTCAGAAGCCAGGACACTGGTCAGTGTACGGGATTCCGCAAGGGAATTCAGTGAGACACTAGTAGATCAATTCTGTTTTACTTTGCACTATTTTACAATCTATGTAGTGTGTCAGATTCTTTCTGTATTTATTTTTAAAAATATTTTGTATTTTTACAAATTTAAATAATTGTTTTTTTTTTTTAATGACTCGATCGATCTTGTTCGTGGGACTTAATAAGGGATTATTCAAATATTTTTTATAGTTGAATAAGTATGGTTTCGCAGGGATACTAAGCGCATATTTCTTTTCGTGAAATATATTAGTACTATATAATATCCTAAATTAATTAAAAAAACTCTTTTCATGAGGTAAACGTTCCGGTTATATACTATAAAACACTGCTTTGTCCAGCCTATAAAACTGCCATTTTATAGGCCTAATGTAACTTCCATTTTTTTCTTTTTCTTCTTCGTGAGTTTGTTTATAATAACCCTCCAGAAATGTAATTTCTTCTAGTTCCGACATATTTAACTACCGACACAATTTACAAATTAAAATAATAAAACATATAGCAAACTCATGAAATATCAAATCACAACTGGCGGGAACTTTGAAAATACTGCGTGTATCAAGGGTAAATATAATGTGGTCGTGACATCACTGGTATCGCTCGCTGGTACAGCTACCGATTATGAACATCGATCACAAAAAAAGGTACCAAAAAAAAAATTCTATTTATCACCGGCAGCTGTCAGTGTCCGTGATTTGGTAACTGGCTCGTACAATTTAGAGGACCAGTATCTCTGACGTCACAACCCTCGAAACATTCAGTACTGCTACAGTCCCCGTCAGCTGTGGTTTAATGTTTTGTGGGTTTAATTCATTTTTTTATTGTTTTAGTTAGTTAATTGTGTAAGTAGTTTAAATTTTATACCTGGGAGTTGTTATAAACGAGCGCATGAAGAGAAGAAAAAAAAAATTAGAAATTATGGGTACATCTATTATCTGATTATAGGCTGGATAAAGGAGCGTTTTATATAGTCCAGCCACTTAGTAAACGGCCTGCGCGAGAATTTCTCCCCAGCTTCCTCCAACATTCTAGTGACACAGGGTATGCCAATTTGAGTCTACTAACTGTTATTACTCAGCGACAGTGAAAAAAGGAAGAAGCATGAGAGAGTGGGAACTCGACCTCTCACTCGCACATTTTTTCTCTCTGTCCCACTGATGTTCTCAGCAGGCCGTTTTTTAAGTGGCTGACCTATAGTATATATCAGAAACTTTTATCTCTCGAAAAGATTTTCTTAATTACTTAAGATTGAGTATTAATGCATGTCACAAACTCTTTGTCAAATTAGGAAATAGTTTAACCAAATAAAACACAAATATTTTCCGCAGCATTCCGTAAAAGCACTTTCTGTTACTATAATGTAAAAACAATTACACAATACTTCATGGAACGTTAAACATTACATCATGAATAATACACATTTAAATTTCTTAATACAATTATTTAATATTGCAATTAATGAAAACAGTATTACATGGAAACTAATAACTAACAACTAATAATTGTAGAAAAAACAGTGTTACGTTTAAAAAACATGTTTACTAAAAAAAACAATACGTACCTGAAAATGCAGAAAATAAAAACATCAGGGAAAATTATCTTATCTTTAAGAACGTGTACTGTAAAAAAAAACATTGAATCTTCGGATTCTACTATTGTGTTGTTAGGAAAAATTTCAGTACTTGGATGATGAAGTGCTTGAGAATTAAAATGCATGTGTACTGGGATATTGCTGTGAGACTGATAGGGAAGTACAATTCTTTCCTCAAAATATACGAGGTGTGTTCAGAAAGTGACAAGAATTTTAATTTTTTGAACAAAATGTTTATTTATTCTTCTACATTGATGTTGTCGCCTTCTAAATAGTCCCCATTAGAGATTATGCACTTGTGCCAGCGCTTCTTCCAATCCTCGAAACACTTCTCAAACTCGATCTTTGAGATAGTCTTTAGTTCTTTCAGCGATGCGCTTTTTAATGTCATCTACGGCTGTAAAACGACGGCCTCTTTATTTTTGGAAATAGGAAAAAGACACACGGAGCCATGTCTAGCGAATATGGAGGCTGGAGCATTATTACAGTACTGTTTTTGGCCATTCAAGAACAAGCAATGAAGCCATTCAAGAACAAGCCATGAATTGTTTTTCCACAGATCCGGGCGTTTTTTTTTCGGATTGCTTCACACAAACGGCGTTGAACTTGTAGGTAGTACTACTTATTGACCGTTTCACCTGATGGCAGGAATTCATGATGCACTATGCCATTAATATCGAAGAACACAGTGAGCATAACCTTCACGTTCAGGAAATTCTGATAAATTTTTAATGTTATTATATTAAAATTCTAACATTACAAGCATTTATAAAACAGAAATGTACTTACTTCTCGTCTCCTTGAAATCTTACGGAAGGTTTTCAAAATTGCTATAATGCTACAGAATACTTCAATTCAGTATATAATTTTTTCAACGTTAAATGTTCCAAAACACGGAAAATATTTACTGAAGGTGGCTAGCTACTAGTGTTTCGTCTTTTGGTCACTACGAATGGTAAATACTGAATGCCTTTGCAGAATTTCATACACTGCTCGGTGTCCCAGCTTCTGACGGATACAGACAGAATTCGGCCTTCCGCTATAAGTATTTTAATCAGTACATTCAGTGTCCCGTATACTGTTGTCTCGACTGCTCACTGTTGATACATTTACCTTTATACTTTTAAACGTCTTAGTATTTTAAAACTTCATCTTGTCAACTTATATAAAAGATTTTTTGTTTGTTATGCACGTTACATTTTAAATTTCAACACAATCCATTTTTTTAACTTATAATGCTATTCTATCGTTCATATCAAAACGATGATAGTGGTTTTTACTTTAATTTTTAACAAATAACGAACTATTTTTTTTGAAAGAATTCACTAAAACGGCAAAATTACACAGTGGTAAAAGAAAGTTCTTTCACTTCAACTTACTGCTTACCGAGCCATTATTGGAAAAAAGAAAAACAACACTAGACAACACTTTTTCACTTCAATGACAACATGAGAAAAATCGATAGTTTACAACTTGGTGCAGAACACAGATTATGTACAAGGAGCTTTGCCTCCAGTAACGTTTTGATCTAATCTATGAGGTCTAAAATTATAAATGTAAACAAAAAATACAGTTCGCCCAACTAAAAATAATTAACCTTACTAGTCAGTATTTTGCAAATTGAAGAAGTAACAGAAAATGATCAGTAATTTTTATTTTGAGGTTAGTGTTCTGTGATATTTAGCCTTTAAGGTAGTACTGAAAAAATGTAAGAGTTATTGTATTACCATTTCCAAAATTATTAGATTTAAACTGAATGGTACTTGTCCTACTTCTGGTATGAGTTTAGGTTATGCTTAATTATTTATGTGTTTATGCATGTATAGTACTTCAAAATTGTAATTATTTTTAATTGTATTTTACAACATTTTTAAGTATAATGTAATTCAATTTTTGTACAAACTGTTACGAAAATATATTTTTTCCATAGGCTAATCTAACCAACAAAATATTAACTCGGTAAATGTGTAATTAGTATGACTCCACTATTTTTTTTAATGTTTAATAATATAACTTCAGTGGTTTTGACTATTTTTTTTTTTTTTTGCTCCAAAACAGTTGCGTGCTCATTAGGTATTGGCGACATTAAATCACTTTTACTAAAGTAATGATTTTTTTCTCTATTACTTACTATGTTATTAAACTAAAAGAAATATTCATGTGTGGACGATTAAACTTCTTACTATAAATTAATATTTTATGCAGTTTTCATGAAATTATGTTGTGACATTATAGTTGTTTACATTGTATCAAGCATGCTAGATTTACACGCTAAAGTCACTGAAAGTTAAAGTCAAAGGAAGTAGCATGCAATCATTACCACCATTCAAAACTGTATTAGTTTTGAACCGTTTAGTTAAATATATATAGAAGAAGAAGGTTCTTACATTGTTTAAAAAAATATATTGTTTTTATTATTAGGAACATGCATTTAATTAAATGCATTTTCACGATGAAAAACATGTTTTCTACTTTTGCACAGTAGTAAAATCCATGATCTTAATATTTTGATCTCAAACCTAACTTAACAGGCTGGTTATAGCACATGTTGGACTTGTTCCCTAACTTAGCACCATCATACTTGCCCAATTATATCATCAATTGTATCATCAAAATGATACAGTGCCCAATATATTTGCCTAACATTAAAATAATCATAGCAAATAGCTTATAAAATATCTTTATTATAAAAATTATATTTAGTTTGTTTTAAAAAAAAAATTGTTTATTTCATGTTACAGAAGTTCAAGGAAAAAATATAAATACAAGAAGAAGCTTTAGTCCATGGACTAAATATTATTCAACCATCTCAATCTTGCTTAAGTTTAGACCTGTATTTTTTATATAGTTGCTCTCTAAACTATACAAATGGAGTCAAAAGTAAGTTGATTACCTGTATATAATATATAGATTTCTAATTGTAAGGTAATACTTGCTATTAATATTAAAAAAATATTACATCAGTAAAAATAATCATTTAGGCTTTTTTTTTTTTTTTTTTTTTTTATGCATGATTGTGTTTTTATATTAATGAATGTTTTGTAAATGTAAATATTATTTCAGAACTGTTTGATATGTGTTTATATCATTTGGGCAGAATGCTTTAAAAATATTATTATGTAGGCTAGGCCTATATAATAAGTTATATAAAACTATTTTCAACAACTTATTGAATTTTGTACAGACATGAGTAAAGGATTCCATACATGTCCGAAAACAGGTTTTTTTCATGTACATCACAAAACTGAGAAACTTGATATTTTGTATTATCAAGTATTTGCATCTATGCAAAATTAATATGTTCCTGTCCACAAGAACTGCTTTTTTGGCAGATCTACCTTAGCTATTAGAAAAATATAAATGAAATACAATACACATAGTGTATATTCCACTAATAATTTTTTTACATAGATCCAATTGTTTATACTGTATGTAAATATTATATATATAGCATAAACTGAACAATAAAGTTTATTTATTAAAATCTGTTAGGCTTAGTTACTATTTGAAAAATATATTTATTTATTAAAATATTTTTCTTAACCAAACCTTCCTCTTTTTTACTTATACTTTTAACTCTGCTTTGTAGTAAGACATTTAAATACTCTGTCATCAAAAATAATGCAATTTTTGTATTTGTCAGGAATGGGGAGGAGGTATGGCACAGCCAGTCAGTACTGCAATGGACAGCCTTACTGCAGCATTGAAGAGTAACATTATCCCCAATCAGGAATACTTACTTCAAGGCAGTGTTTTAGATTCTGTAGTAGAGGTTCTTCTTCATCGGCTGCGAGGGCTTTGTGACAACGTTGATTCAGGTCCAGAAACGTTCAATGACCATGAAATGTGTTTCAGCATAAGTGAGTTTGTTTCCGAAATATATTTTAATTTAATTTGTAACATAATACATTGGTACCCTGTAAATTTTTGTTCATTATCTTCCACCAAATTTAACATCTTTAACTAATGGATCAGTTTTCATTTTTTTTAGATTTTTTTTTTTTTTTATTTAAGGCGAAAAGCACAATGAGGCTATTATCACCTCCCTAAATGTAAGTGTGAGTGTAAAGTGTTAGTCGTAAGTGTAAGTGTGTGTTAGACTCAGGTACCGTGAGGGACGGCTAAATCTTGTCAATTATTTTTAAAAGAAATTTTCTTCGTTTTTTTAGAAGAAAACTGTGTTGCAACAATAAAAGACATTTTTAAAACGTGGACAATAAAAGACAAAATATTTGCTGTTAGAGAGGCCTAGAATAGTTTGCCATCTGAAATCTTAAAACATTCTTGATCGAAAATTTTATAATCTGATGATTTTGGAGAAGAAATACCAAAAGATGAAATTGATTCTGCCTTGAAACTATAAAATCTATTTCAGATTTATTAATGTAGACAGAGAAGATATGAGCGAGTGAATGGTTCAACAATGACAAAGAAGAAGAAAGAGTTGAGCAATTATTTTATAATAACATTGTCGTTCTTCATCAAAACTCATCTTCAGCAAAATACATCCCTCCTACAGCTGTAGACAATGATTCAGGAAATGACACAAGTGAAAGTAATCTAGATACGAGTAGTAAAAAAATTAAACCTTCTATGACTTTGGAAGCAGTAGATATGTTATTTTTTTTTAACAACAGAATTGTGATTTTAATAAAATAATAACTTTGAGAAATACTAGAACAGAAATTAGAAAAATAATGATGACCAAGACAAAAATTGTTAAGCAATTATTTCTCTGTGCAAATATTTTTTTAAAGTCCTGTATTATACTCTACAAGTCCTGTGTTTATACTTACTGTAATTTGTATGACTGTACCAAATAATTGTTTCGATCATAATTTTTATTAGTCAAATATTTTTTAAATTCAAAACTATGTCTTCATGTTTTCTACGAAAGCCTATTAGTTTTGCAAGTAAGTTAGGAACCTTGTTTAGGTAAAACTAATTATCTGTGCTTTTATTTTAACAACCTGTGGCCAATGTAGAAATTAAAACATTAACTATCTTTTTCTTTTTTCTGAGGTCACCCTAACCTGTCATTACCCTGGTTAATGGAGGTTCTACTATACACAGTTTTAAAAAAATTAATACTTAATGTTAAAAAGAAACAGACTGTTTAACCATGACAGCCAAAACCTTACATACAGCTCAATTTGTGTTGCCACAAAAAAGCTGAATTCTCTAGTGGGTTAGGCATGCCTATAGAAGTTTTCTCTTCAAAAAGAAATATAAAATATATCTTTTAGTGAATTTAATAGAACAAAAATAAAACCTGTAAAAATAATATTCATAAATAGAATAGCAAGCTGTCCTTTCCTGTGAGCAAAATAGAGGATTTTTAAATATTAGTAATAATAATAATAGGTTGAGGAAAAGACTAAATCGTTTTTATGGCCATATTAGTAGGATGAATAGCAGTAGACTTACTAGGCGGATCTTTGCTTTCTTCAGAGATCGGAAAACAAAGAGTAATTGGTTCAGGCGGGTCCAGGAGGACTTAACTGAGCTGGCGATATCAGATGAGATGATTGACGATGTACTTAAACTGCGAAAACTTTTACATAATGAAAACCTAAGGTTCCAAGAAAAACCAACATCTAAAAGGGGCGGGGCAGTCTCGGATGAAAGAAGGAAGGCAGCCTCGGATAGAATGAAGCAGTATTGGATACAGCGGAAGGCAGCTAACGCACATCAAAGTAATTGATTTGGCGTACCCCAAAGTGGGTGATCCGGATGAAGAAGAATAATAGGTTGCATACAACTTAGAATTGGTCCATCATACATAGGACTCCTGCACGATTTTCATTATTTTACAAATGTTTTTTTAAAACAGAGAAGTTAATTATTTTAAAGTAGTATGGCATTAAGTACATTGAAAAAATAAATAAAATATGTATGTGTAATCTTAATCATTTTTCATTACCCAATGTTTTGTAATATTTAAAAAACAATTTGTACAATTCTGATTTTTTTTTCAGGGACAGGTGCTCCAAATATGCAGCCATTGTTATTGCGAGTGCGCAGAGCTATGGATTATCAAGATATGCCTTGGCAATTGAGGTACATAGGACAACCAGAACTAGGAACAGGTGTGTTTTATGTTCTTTTGTTATTAATTATTTTCATGTTTATTTTGCACTATCTAGACCTATATTATCCTGTTTTAGGTTATTTATTATTTATAATAACCCTGTTATATTATTTAGCAACTACGTTGTAACAAATTACAACAGAATTCCGATTATCTGCAGTGTAATGTGCTGCACACACTGCAGATAACGCAATCAACAGGCAATCTGCAAATAGATTCAAAGTGTGAATTAAACAATAAAAACTCTGCTAATTATTTAAAATAAACTTTATTTTATGTGTAGAATAAACTATGGTATGAACTGCAGCAATTGTTAATTGTTATTAACAAATTTTTAAAAATCAAACAATGACGTTAATAGTAAAAAATATAATAAAATATTACTGTTGTATAATTACAATTAAAATGGTTTCATATTTTTAAATATAAAAGCTTTAAATGTTTCCAAAATATTCAGTTACATTCATTATTTATTTATTTGAACGTTTTATAATACTGTACAGTAGGCAACCATTTAATACTATTCAAAAATATTGGTCTACCGGCTTGGTAAGCATTAGACATCAATATTTATAAGATTGAAGGAAATGAATCATGCAGTAATCACAAGCATCATGCAATGAATGAATGGAGTGTTTTCTATTGTTATTATTGCACTACAGGTTTTGTAGATTTATTGTTTTTCCTTGCTATATTCCTGAGTTGCTCAGTTACAGCACTTCTTTAACCTTACTCTCTTCATGAAGTCTAGGATTTGAAGAGGATTCAAGTTGGGTAACTCCCCTACTTCTAATTGGTGACTTCCCACTTTGTTAGTGAGATGTTTGCAGATGCTTCTTCTGCTAAAATACCCTTTCAACTTTCCCTCATGACTCTTGACCCATATCACGGAGGTTGTGCCCCGTTTGGTTAGCTTTTTGTTGTGTGGTGAGTTCCTGCTAATTAACAATGCAGGAGGTAGTAATTAATAAAGTTAGTACAATGTAGTACAAAGTTAAAAATAAAATTGTAGACAAAAGTAGAATAAAGAATTGTATTTACATTCTTACTAATTTTGTTCCCATGAGTAGCTGGGGAAATGATGCCTGCCCATACAAAGCCCTGCATTTGCATGTAACTAAGTACACTGACAGTTTGCCAGGTAACCCAGGCTCTGTTTGATACACCATTAGGCCAGTGTCTTCTACTCCATCAGCACAGGTTACTTAACACTTCAGAGTTATCCAGGTTGTGTGTGTGTGTGTGTGTGTGTGTGTGTGAGTGTGTGTGTGTGTGTGTGCATGTGCATACGTCTTGAGTAGTTGAATGAGTGTAATATGAGCTAGAGGTACGGTGGGATCACTAAACCCATCAGCTGCTCACTTCAGCTGCCTCCGCCAGAAAGCAGTGAATCATTTATTATTTTAAATACATGGCTGTCTACTAGACACACTGTTTCACTAAAAACAGAAAGTTTGAATTCTTTAGTTTTCTTTGATAGCTTAAAGTATCATAAAACTGAAACGTATAAACAGTTTTCATGCTTTAAAGCTACAGAAGTTATCGAGAATCCAATTGTGGTCCTGCCAACCGTCTACTATCAGTAATGATGAGAATTTTTTAAATATTTATAGTACAATCTATGAAGATCTTAATTTACTAAAAAAAAATATTAGTGTGATCTACCATTTAAAATGAAAGTTCAATGATCCAGAGTTGCTTTCAAAGTCATGGTAGAAGATAAAAAGTTAATGCTTAGTTGTTGGTGTCTGTCAAGAAGAAATTTAACAAAAAATTCAGGATGTTTTTTAATTCCTGATGTGTCTAACTTTTCAGGTGTGTTAGATGTATTGTAAAGAATATGCTTGCTGAAAGATTTTGGAGGTGTTTTAATTCTTCTCAGCATTCACAAGGGATTTCAAGATCAGTGACAATCCTAAAAAACTTATTGCCTTAAAAAATCTTCAAAATGAATTGTTTTATTTTACAGCACTACTTAGTTCAAAAAGTGACCTGGAAATTTCTAGAAGACAATTTAGAAGAAGCATTTAATGAAACACATTAGTAGACATTTTCATTACAATTTCTATGATGAGGGTGGAAACTGAAAGGTGTTAACAGTGAAAAGAATAAAGATCATTTTAGGAACCCCATGTCAGAAGAAGGTTATCTGCATTGGCATTACTGTTGATTGAAAAAGATTTTATAATGAACATTCCAGATTTCAACCAGAAAGATAAATTTACTGTCCAGAAAGTCAGTTGGACTCTTTTTTCAAGTAGTCATTCTTTAGGTCATTCGTATGACAATTTTACCTACAACATGCAACTCCCAAATTAATCTGGCACCAGCCACCACTGGTGGGAAACCTATGAAAGAACAAAGCTACACACTCGTAAAGTCTGTTTAACATTATTAAAAAAACAACAAAATTCATCAGAAACATTATGCTTATTATTTGGTTTCAGGAGACAAGTCTCGTCCTACCATAGTACGTAGCAGTATAGATATTGGTACAAGTGCAACTGTTGTCGAGTTCTTAACAGAACTGGGCTGTAGAATCGATTTTGAATATAGTGTTCGTGGATACATGTTCAGGAAGGGCAGAATGAAGATCACAGTGTCCAAGATTTTCAAAGTGCCAGTATGTATATTTTCTCATGATACAAAGTTTTGTATTATATATAACTTATTTTTATTGTAATAATGAAGTTGTATTTACTACATTTTTTATTATTTCCTCACGATACAAAGTATACAGAAATATGGCGAATGTGAGAAAAATCAACCTTGAGATTTTGATTTATTCATTTTCATATCCCCTGGAATATAAATAATACTGTCTGTATGTCATGGTCAACCAATTTTTTTTTAAATTAACAAAATAAAGTTTATTTATGAAGATTCATAATGGACTTCTGTATACCAAATAATAATAAATAATTGATTGATCTGTATACCAAATAAATAGAAGAAAATGTTTGTGTGTGTGTGTGTGTGTGTGAGAGAGAGAGAGAGAGAGAGCAGCTAAATCTGTCAGATCTGAAATTTTAAACATAGATGAACAAAAGGTGGTCAGACAACATCTCGAAAAGCCAGTTTTTAAAATTTCCAAATTAAATTTTGAGGTGAAAATTTCCTTTATTTAAATAGAATATTTATGGTGAAAACATTTGGATTTCACAGGCAGTGCCCTTGGTGTATTGTTAAAAAAAAAAAAAAAAATGGAAAATGAAATATGCAGGACAAACTATTAGTCTTGAGAAGAAAAAATAAATTAAAAATGTATTTGTAGAAGTTGCTTTACATGCATCTCTGTCTACGTTAGTGCTACATGTACTTTAACATGGTTAATTTACTATTCTGTTTAAATTACATTTGATTCGCTTATTGCTCAGGAAAAAAATTATAAATTGTCTTCTTCAAATCAGTATATCTGCAAAATGTTTCATTTATTCAACATGTATTAAAAACAAACAGTAATAGACAATGATTTATTCTGCCTACAGATGGGTCAAGCAAAGCCACCTGACAGTTTAGAGCCTATCTCGCAATCTTATCTGGTGGAGTTAAGTGTGTTAGCCCCAACAGGTCAAGATGCAATCGCTGAGGACATGAGGTTATTTGCTGAACAACTTCGGCCTCTAGTTCAACTGGAAAAAGTCGACTACAAACGTCTTCCATTGCCTGGATTAGGCCCTTAATTATCTGTCTTGAATCGAATGTAAATAAATTATATACTTTAATTAATTAATGACTGTCTTTTTTTTTACTTTTTAAATAATTTTCATTGTAGTGTAATAAAAACCGTACCTGTTTTAATAATGTATAAGATTTTAATAATAAATGCTAAATAGCAGTAAAGCAGAAATTTGGTTGTTTTCTTTATACAGTCATGCTATTTGTGCTAGATATTAAGTAGTTTTAATAATTTATGAGAAAGTTACTACAAATTTAAACCATGAGTGACCACACAAAGAACTTACAGGTGTTATTGGAATTCTTATTGTTATACTGAATCATAAAGGCCCTAACAGAGGCTAGAGAAAATCAGCAATTTCCAACAGGTGGAATATCAACCATAGGGCTTCTAAATCCTGTTAAATTTTGTATTAAATATGTAACAGAAAAAAGTTAAACCTTCAGTTCAGGTGGATTTTCTTGATTATACCTGCACTTTAGCAGGTTCATTAATGCAGTATTTATCTCAGTCTGCAGATAAAGTCTCAGTCTTCCTCTCATTGAGTGAAAGCAGTTTATTCACTGACAAAAAGAAATGGATAACTAGAAAAGTTAATTCAGGTTGACAATCTATACCGGAACTACAGGCGCTACTTCACAGTACTTAGTACTGTACGGACCTTAAACACTTATGTATTTTGATATGTGCAGTTTTTGTTTTCATAAAACAGTTTGTGAAATTCAAAGTACTGCTTTATTAAAAGCATTGTGCATCGGAAACTTTGGGTTGTGTCCATATGTTGGACACATTAGCAGTCCAGATATAGCATACCTGTAATAAACCATTCTTTAAATTTCTTCTTTAAACCATGCTTTAAAAAAACAATTGGCCACAATAAGAATAATAAACCACTAAGTTCTATGAGAAACCCTGATCTTAAGCATAAAAATGTCTAAATTAAATTCCTCGTAGGCTTATAATTTTTTTTTTTTTTGTGCTTAACGTTCGACTATTGTGCACACTTGGGCTTATGCAGACGATGGGATGATTTATAGCGTATGAAAATGCCAAGCCCTGGCTGGGAATCGAACCCGGGTCCTCAGGGTGAAAGCCCAGTACGCTATCAACTAGGCCAACGAGGTGGCTAGATATAGGCTTATGAGGACACTGATCCTAAATATGGAGTATTCAAAAAGTAACACAACCTAAAAGGGAAACAAGTAAGTTTCTTTATTCTATGAGTTGGTTATAAAAACTGTTGAAGCGATTTACACAACCGAGTTTGGTAGTATGGATACTTGCACCAAACAAGTCCATCATCATGCAGCTGTACTAGTTCCAAGAGACAGGCAATGTGACAGATTCACCAAAAAGTGGTTGACCTAAAGCCACCAGAAAAGTTGGTTGGCATGCAAGCCGTATATGTTTATAGCCCACAAAATCTGTATGATGCCCATCTAGTCAGTCTGGTCTCTCCATTTACAGTGCCCGCACAACATTGTGTTTTATGTACATACTTTATAAGTATTTATAAATATACTTGTTACTACCTCCCTAACAAACCTGGTTTAGCTATCAGTAAGAAAATTAAAATAGTTTAGCTCACTGCACTTTGTTCATATTTATTTCTAATTCAAATCATTGGACCAAATTTAAAATAAAAAAAACATGATTGCAAATAAAAAATGAAAAAAATCCAAAGAAAATCAAGGTTGACACCTCTAGAAACAGAATTTTCAGAAGGCAACAAAATGACTGCGAAGAAGTATTTGTTAATTTAAGTATAAACAACTATACATAAAAAGTTGTTTCCTATGGCTAGCCCAGACTCTAGTCAATCAGCCTCCTTGCCTCCCAATACAGCCGAGTGAAGCTCTTCTGTCGTCTCGAATCAGCATTCAATCCAGGGCATGTCAGCAGGTGTTCCTTGTTCATATTTGAGTTCGTCTCTTTGGCACAGAGGGCACATTTCAGAGTAGACTCCAGTGTGCTTCAAGTGGGCGGCGAGGCAGTCATGACCCATGTCAAAACAGAATTGTGCCACTGACTGTCTCCTTGGTTTTTCCTTCAGTCCGTCCCATTCCTCGTCTATATTTTCCCAGCGTTTGCCTTTTGCTATGCTCTTCATTTCTTCCATCTGCTGTTTCTTCATTGTACTTTTGAGCATGGCTTTTGCCTTATTTGGATTGGGCAAATGTTTGGGTTTGGGGTAGGAGTGAACCTTTCTTTGCCAGCTCATCTGCAGCCTCATTTCCTGGCACACCTACATGAGAAGGGATCCATTGGAACACGATATTTCTGCTTAATTTTTGAAGCGTTCGTAACATTTGATGTATTTCTTTAAGATTGTTGCCCGCTGATGATAGGCCCTGCACTGCTGCCTTGGAATCTGTCAGTATTACACAGTTTTGGTGTTTATCCAACAGCAAAAGGAGAAGAGCCTTAGATATGGCCTCCATCTTGGTGTCAAAATTCGACCTGTTCAGCCTAACCGGGTAATGGAAGGAGAAATGGGGTGTGTACACTCCCGCTCCGGTGCTTCCGTCCTCATACTTGGATCCATCTGTGTAGATTCTCAACCATTGGTCAGAGGGGTATCTTTCTTCTATTGTGGAGATGGCCAGTTGTCGGAGAAGTGATGGGGGGCATTCTCTCTTGTTAACTTCCTCAAACAAAGGCAAATTTATGTCTATCTCCAGAAGGTGAATTGGGTTAGTTGGTATGGTACATGGTTCTGTAATGGATATCTGTTTATTGCCATTGAGGTATTCTGATATTAAGGAAATGGGATTTTTATGGTTTTTTAATAATAATACATAAAAAGTAAAAAGCTGCAATCAGTGAAGGAAGTGGTTAATGACCTATGTAAACTGCAGAAATGTAATCCTTTTCATTGCTTTTGAATGGATGTTTTGAGTATTACTAAAACAATTAACACAAGGAAATAAAACAATTTAAATCAATCAATTCTTAACACAAATTCTATATTTCAGAGTTTAAAGTACAAAATAACTTTTATAAATTCAAGATGAATTATGAAAACATAGAATGTCAATAACAAGGTTGTATTTAACTTTTTCAAAACATATTAACTACATATACTCAAAGACAAAAATAGAGAGGACCAATTAACTTTTAACATTTTTGTTTATTTACTAAATAGTTGTATTAAAAAAAAATATATTACTGTATTTAAATCTTAAGCAATGTTATTGTCAGTCGTAATTCCCAAATGAGACGAACAGATCACACAAAAAATGTACCCTGTTACACTATGACAAAATAGTATAATGAGTCGCAACATATTTACACACAGCTACTGTACTGTACAACAAAGTATAATCAAATTTTAATATTTTTAAATCTTTTTTTTAACAATACAGAAAGTTGAAAACATATATATATTTATTTATAAAGAACAGTCATCTGTCAGTAACTTAAAAATTAACTACAAACTTCCGTCTTGATATGACAACTATTCAGGTTGAATTAACTAAAATAAAAGTAAAAAATTACTTTACATAATTATATTATATGTTTTATAGTTGTGCATGAAAATATATATTAACAATAAATTATGTTATTACATATATAATCACAAATATAAATATAATATTTTTAATGACACTAGTGTTTCGTCTGCGTAAAATTACTGAACTATTCACAAAATATGAGATTTGTTAAATTTTTTTTTTTAATAATGTGGTCAACGCAATAAAGAAACAAAAAAAATATGACATTTACAAAATTCTGCAACAAAACACCAAATTAACTTGTATTGCAATATATATATAGCCTATAACACAGTACAAATTTCTGTATTCTTAATTATCCATGTGCAAGACACCAATAATTGTATTCTTTTTTAGGAAGAATAATAAAATGAATGCAATACTAAATACAATATTAATACAATTTAAGCAAAACCATAAACTGTAAGATTGCACATTCATAACACATTCTTCAACCAATACAATGTTAAGAGAAACTTTAGCTTCAAACATTTAAAATTTTTAAACAAATTACATAGTTAATTATCTCGCACTGATGTTCTCCTTGTGTGCGGAAATAATAAATCTTGTATTACTCAAGTTTTAAACTATACAATAATTATAAAAGTGTATGTTTTGTCTAATTAAATCTGTAAGTTTGAACAGTTATTTAGTATGCTTTATGATGAAGGTTTACCAGCTATCTAGGGTGTAATAAAAAATATTGTTTTAATGAAACAAGTATTAAAACACTAAGAAAACTAATAAATTTGGCAGTAAGCGATTTTTGTTAATATAATCTGTTGATTCAGGACTAGATTATAACGATTACAAATCTGTTTTCTGCTTAATCATTTTTTCTTTTCACGATTTTTTCCTCCTTTGTTATTCATTCATGTTTGAAACACTACTAAAGAAAAAAACCGTCAAAAGGGAAAGAGAGGCAGAAATCACAGTGTCCGATGGGCAACGCAAGTGGTTTACAACAAAGCCTATTAAATAAAGTGCAACTTCAATGTTCCAACTTGTTAAATTCTTTGTTTTGAAATATATCTTTAACAAATTTATAAATTCTTGTAAATCAATTATAAATGTCTAATTATCAAAAAAAAATGTTGGCTATTTTAACAAAAAAAGAGGATTTGTAGCACAAATACGTATAAAACAGAACTAAAAAGTTTGAAACATTATATTGTATCAATTCATGTCTTAGTTAAGAAGAAGCCACTAAGTAGCAGTTGTCAGTTTCCATTGTGATAAATGTTATATTTATCCTTCCTAGAAAATAAGCTCATGTTTTATTTCTATCAAATATATAATACACTGATATTACATGATATATTTAAATTAATCATATATTTGATATAAACAAAGTGTTGAGCTACGTTTTATGAATATGTGCATTCTAGAGATGACAGATAGAACAAATCATCACAAAAGAATGTACCAGCTCCTTCTTAGTAATAGATGATTAATCCTTTGCTCGACAAAAAAATAATGTTTCAAACTAGTTAAAGAATTTGCTTCCCTTTATTAGTGTTTAACATTGTTTTCAAATGCTCTACATTTACAATATTAAACGATAAGAATTTAATTTTTTGTTTCAACTTGCACATGGAAATATCAGAATGCAGAATGTCTTATCATATTTTTTTACAAAATAATTAACATAAAATACTAACCTAAAATAACTTTGTACAAATAGTCCTTATCTATTTACACGCCAATATAATATTAACATAAATAAACCCCTTTTGGCAATTCTCATATTGCAATTATGTATAAAAAATTTCTATCAATGCTTACTAAATATCTGTGTAGTTCACTTTGAAAGAAGGCACAATGAAGAGAGCACAAAAACACAGTTTTGAGCAAATTCTGTTACCTCTAGGTTAGTTTCCACAATTAACCCTTTACAAATATGCCTATTAAATACAAAAGAAATTTATTAATAAATAAGGTAAGAGATCAGGACTCTAAGAACACTTTAACTGCCTACAAAATAAGGCAGACCAAAGGCACATATTTTTAAACATTAACACCAATCTCCCAGACACACGGATGAGTATTAACTGTGAATATCACAACTGGTTCCTGGCCAAAAGATCTGATCCGACTATCACAAACTATACAAATATATATAACAGATTTTTCTAATTTTCATGCTAGTTTGACAATCAACCAAAAATAAACATTTAGTTCTGTTTAGGCCAGGTTAAGTATTTATTGCAGAGGTCCACTGCTTACTACAAGGCACATCAAGTAAATATTAAATAACTGGCACCAGATTTCACTGTGTGATTAAAACAATGTGACACTCGTTAAGTGTTCATTGTACATACTGTCAGGACTTCGTATTTATGCTACGAATGTTCCACTCTTGTATAACAAACAAAACAAATTTTAATAACTTCAAATATAAATTGGGTCTGCTGCCTGTTTGTTATTATTAGGACTCGAAATACCTTCTGACCAGTCAGAATTAGAATGTGGAGACGATGACGACCAATAATACGGTGACTCTGGAGAAGGTGTAGGGAAACTCTCAGGCGCTTGTAAACTCTCCGAAGGCGGCGTGAGGTAGTGGTAGTACTGCTGCGCTTGATAAGGCATGGTGGGGTTGTAAGACAGTTCTGAAAAATCAAACTGCATTGCTTGACCATGTTTTTGATGAGTCGCTGCCCTCATGGCCGCCATATGCGTAGGAGATGTAGGCAAGGAAGGCCTGCTTTTGACAGGAGAGGGGGAAAGAGTTACACTATGTGGAGGTGAAGGTTCTTGGAAACCAGGTAAAGCCTGATATTGGTACGCTGGCTCCATAGATATATTGTGCAGACTTTGCATAGACACAGCGTTCTTTATTGAATCTTCATACGCTGGCGGCTGAGGCAGCCCAGAATTACTGTATATTGAACCCGGGGGTTCTAGCCCGATCGCACCATCTTCTAAAGTTGCGGGCTTCTTGTTCTTCTTTACACTAGGTTTGCGCCGCACTGGCTGTGTCTGCTGCATTGTGTCTGTGTCTGGACTATTTGGACTCCCGGCACCAGACTTGGGACGCTTCTTGGCTTTGCTTCCTGGTTTGCCACCACCTCCGATAACGGTTGGATGACTTATTAGATGATGGTGATTAGGAGACCCTAAAACATAAAATAAATTATTAATTTTGTCTTTATTATTAAATATAAATTTTTAAAAAATTTGTGGAAAAATAAAGAATACACTTACACTTACCAATTAGGGGACCATTTGAGATAACAGACACCATCTGCGGAGAACGAGGAACGTGTTCGTCGAGTAAATTTACAATGTCATGATGTAGCCTTTCTCCCGCTACATCCCTTGGTAGTCTGTCCATGTGATCTGTTATCTCTCTATTAGCAAAATTGTCTAACAGGGCTCTACATGCTTCGAAACTGCCTTCTCTTGCAGCTAGGAACAATGGAGTTTCATCCTGAAAAAAAAAAATTAAAATTCATTTGGGTCAGAAAAACATTTTAGTACTTAAAATTTCATTTCCTTTTAATGTGTTCCACAGTGTTCTTGTTTTTTAAAATTATCTCTCGGACACAATGGTTTTATTGTTTATTAGAAGTCTTTTATCATTACTTTAGTATACATTTTAAATTACGCTTACTTCTTGCTACTTTATTTTCATACCTATAAAATAGCTAAAAGTTCAATCAATGTTGAAACCATTTAAAAAGTAAAAGAAACAGTTGTCAAGATAACTAAGTCTGTAATTCAGATAATTAGATTTCTACATAGATCAAAGGCTTCCAACAATAACAAAGAATTAGTACTAGTGAACTGCTTTTGTAGTTCTGTAACTTCAGTCTGTAATATTTTTAAGTAAACACATCTTCACCAATAAATCTTCCAAATTTGTTATTACTAATTTTAGAAGTAATAAATTTTCTAAATATATAATAACACATAATAAAAGAGACATACCTTATCATCTTGTGCATCTCTATTTGCACCGTGCGCCAATAAAATGTTTACTGCATCTCACGTTATTTACTGCAGCGGCCCAGTGCAGCGCAGTTTTCCCAGAGTTATCAGCAGCAT
Organism: Callitettix versicolor; assembly: GCA_022606455.1. Lineage (NCBI taxonomy): Eukaryota > Metazoa > Arthropoda > Insecta > Hemiptera > Cercopidae > Callitettix > Callitettix versicolor. Next base: position 16,341,228 of record CM040189.1, read on the forward strand.
TAATATCAGCATCCGCATTTATCAAGTCTTCAACCATACCTTCGATGGCCAATCTTGCTGCTAAGATTAAAGGCGTAGTTCCATCGTGCATCCTAGCGTTCAGATTCGTAGCTCGGTTGCGTAACAATATCTGAGTACATTTACATTCAATTAATTTTAAATTGAGGTAAATATTTTTGTAATATATTCATTATGATGCAACAAAATTTTTAAATATTCAAGAAATCTGAACAGTATATGCTTTTTGAACAAAACAAATGAACAAAAATTGTAAAAACCGATTGTACCGGACAAAATAAATGAATTATGCTAAGATTATGTTACTAATTCAGTTAATTAATTAATGTAATTTGTAATTTGGAAAAAATCTTTGTTAACTTTTTTTTTATGACGTAATTTACCTGAAATACTCCCATAGCATCTGCTGCTACAGCTGAGTGGAGAGGAGTCCTGCCTGTGTTATCCTGTGAGTTAGCTTCAGCACCAGCATCCAGTAACCTCTTGGAGGCATCTGCTCTGGCGTATCTAAAACCAGACAATTTTTTTATTAACATAAGAAACGATTAAATGGACTTGAAGTTTATAAAATGAGAAATCAGTTTTATTCCATTTTTATAGTAACCTGTCAATGACTTGTAAAAGTAAAAACCCTAACAAATAATAAAGCTCTTGGAAAATATTCTTAGAAACCTTTAATCAGTTCTTAGCCTAACTTTGTCTGTTAAAGTGACAGTTTAGTAAAACAATTTTTATTACTTGTTCTGTTTTAGGTTTTAATTTTGTTAATTACTATTCTTACTTTCATTGTTATGTTCATCAGGTTGTGTATATTATACAGTGTTTAGTTTTAAGCATTTAATGCACAATTTAATAAGCATTCACCTAAATTTAAAAAAATATACTGCGGGTTAACGATAAATTATATATCAAAATAATTATAAAATGCTTTTTGTACGTTTAACTCTCTATCACACAAGTCTCATTGGGTTTTCATATTTCTATTAATATTACTTTCCTAATTGGTTCCTAAATCAGTCAATAATTCAGGTATCAAGTCAAACGGAGTCAAATTGACAAGAATCTACTGTAGGTAAAGATATAATTGCTCAAACCAACATTATCAAAAGCTGCTGCTACAGATAAATTTTGAATTTAATATTTGCATAACTTTATTTCTTTTTAGAACACTTTTTACAGTTTGCATAAATTTTAATTTTATGCATAATTTTCATTAATTTAGAGTTTCACAGTATTTTAATAATATTTTTAATCCTTCAACTTAAGGAACTGTTTTTATTCTTTTCTTTTTTTTTGTCGGCAAAAAACCAATGTGGTTATCATCGCCGAAGTATTTATTCATACTATATATATATATATATATATATATATATATATATATATATATATATATATATATATTATTTATGTATAGACCCTGTTGGATCACGCAAAACACTCCGACTCATGTCTTGTTCCTTCTAATTCTCCACACCTCCCTCATCCTGTCCCCATGGATTCTTCTCCGCTCCTCCGTAAATTTTACCCCTGCTCTCTTTGGGATTTCATTCTGTAGGATCTTCCAACCGAGCATCTTTCTCCTGTATGCGTTCCTGATTCAATGTCTGTTGAGTCTATTTCTGCGTCATGTAGGTCTATTCTGACTTGTGTGATCCACGACGTTGTTGATTTGACTCTTTGTATATACTTAAGGATTCTGTTGGCAATTCTCGTTGTTGGGCGTCTACTGATGTGTATATGTATATATATATATATATATAGTAGAATTTTTTTTTTTTTTTAACGTCCTACTATTGTGCACACTTGGGCTAATGCAGACGATGGGATGATTTATAGCGTATGAAAATGCCAAACCCTGGCCGGGAATCGAACCCGGGTCCTCGGGGTGAAAGCCCAGTACGCTATCAACTAGGCCATCGAGGCGGCTTATATAGTAAAAATAAAGGTTAATAATAATAATAATAATAATAATAATAATAAATATATATATATATATATATATATATATATATATATATATATATATAGTAGAAATAGAGGTTAATAAAAAAGAATAATTACAAAATTTTGCTTCTATCATGTGTAAATAACGGAAAGCTGTGATTATTATATATTTTACTATTAACTTTAGATGTACTTTTCCAAATTTAAAATTTGTTTCAGTCTTGCAGCGTCTCTTACGGACACATTACAATATTTAAAGTAAAAAAAGTAACACAGATATTTATTAAACTTGCTGAATTAATTTAAACTTGTTCTTTACAGCTGTTCACATTACGCACCTTGCAGCAAGATGCAAAGATGTTTCTCCAGTTTTATCCATCGTAGCGTTGAGTTCGGCTCCTTGTGCAACGAGGTCAGCTATCACGGCACCGTTGCTGTCATCTTCTTCATCTTCCCCAGTGTCTAGACCTCCTCCTTTCACTGCTGCTACCATCAGGGGTGTCATGCCACAAGGCAAACGTACTTCTACATTTTCCTATAATAAAGAAATTTTCATTGTATTTTGTTGCAATAATAAAAAATTGTTTTTCCTACTTTTTTTTACTTTTTAATATAAACTGTATTTGATCTAAAAATCCAATTTAAAATCAAAAGCAGGCTAATTTGAAAGCGCAAAACAAAAATTGTACTGCAAGATTTTTTAATGTGCCAATACGGTCATATTTTATTTATACCAGAACAAATTATTTGAATGAATGACAATGATGATACAATGCAAATACACAGTAATCGGCAGAGAGAAAACATCCCTGTGTGCAGTCTGGTTACCTTATAAACTAAACATAACACAATTAACATTAATCTAGCAACATTATAATAAAAATTATAACAGTTTTCTTTGATCCATTTTTTCGTTTTCTTTTTAACTGGGTTTTTATTTTTTTAAGTCTTTAAATCATTAGGCAACTTATTATTGCCATAATTTAGCTATCCTTAATACTTATCAAGTTATTAATTTTTGGCAGAACACTTTTATTTCTGGTAACACCAGAAATTTGAAGAATTTTTAAATGTATCAGAAAGTACAGTGTCATGAAATCTGATTGATTGACTCAAGAGTAATAGTTGATCAATAATACGTGCTTTATAATGATTAAAAGATGTATTTTTACTATTACCTTTATTTGATTTTGCACATTTGGCAATATATTTAATGTATTATAATACCACTCCAAGATATAATTCCATAATTTACTATAAACACACACACACACACACACACGCACGCATGCACACACGAACACACACACACTTTCATACTTCACATTTTTCGAAAGATCATTGAAACTGGTCAAATAATATCATCTCGCGTACTGTTGAAAGAAACTGGCTGTATTATAAATTTAAATTTATTACACAAGGTTAACATGAAAGAATTGTGATAAAAAATTACTACACCAATGTATATTGAAGTTCTTCAAAATGTTATTTTTTTTAAATTTAGTTGCATCAAATAAACTTACCATGCTTGGTGGAGTGAGAATTACAGGTCTACTGTCCATGTGCTGCTGGCCCCACATATCTTCATAATCTGTGATAGCGGTGTGATCACTCGCATAGCCATTATCTCGAGCCCGTTTGGTCGGAGGTAATTCGCTCTCATCGTCTGACCAATGTCCACCATGGTTTACACTCATCGGCGGAACTTCTAAACAGTTGATACTAGGCTGTTTTAAATTCCTCATCTCTTGTCCGTCAGGACCTCTACGTCTCGATGTTCTTCTTTGGCCACTAAAAACAATAGGAAACGATTAAATTACATGACACAAAACTAACAGCTGTTTACCTTTACAAGTTGCTTCTACGATGCTGTTATTGAACTACAAAATTTATACCTCGATAAATTGTTAATTTACATTACACTGTTTAGATTGTTGAATCGATTTTCTTAAAACAAAAAACTGACAAAAAACAAAAATCTATTTCTGAAAATCACTAAATAGTTTACTCTGTAATTATAATCGTTTTATCACAAATAAACTACTCCACAGAAAATATCACTGTACCTGTTGTTTCTCAGAAATCCTTCGGGAAACCATGTTATACCATGAGCACGTTTTTTCTGCGCAGTTACAAGGACACTGAGCAGCAGAACAGCAAGGCATACTAAAATGATTCCAATAAAAACATATTTGCCACCGGTCGGTGGCTCAGGTATTGGCTCACCACCGTCAGGAATACCTTCGACTCTGTAGATAGGGAAGGATGTAGTCAATGTATGCGTTGCTGCGGTGGCTGCCAAGAAGTCAGCAGCATCAGTCGCAGAAGGGAAACACTCGGTCATCCCTTGGCTAGGCGTAGTACACTGACGGTTATCTATTTCCAAGTAAACAATCACTCCACGAGATCCAGCGTCACCGTTAGACATTTTCCAAGGATAAATTTTTTCCCTTCCTTCCGCATCAAGCTGAATTCTCACGTTGGATCTTAACTCATGTCCAAGCTGCGTAACAGACAATTACGTTAGATGTATTTATTTAATATAACATATTTCAATAAAATGAATTTTAAAAAAGTAATCTAAGCTATATTTAAAAATATATTAATAATTCTTTTGTTACAAAAATATAGTATAACTGACCTCTCTGAGGAAAGTAACTTTCTTATTGATAAATGACTGCATATCTATCAAGATTATTGTTGCCAAAGATCCTTCGGCTAATTTCGGTGGTGTCAGAGTACAATCCAAACCATCCCAATTACATTCTGCGTTGTTACACCCATAATCACAGTATCCATTGGCGTAGTGTTTCTGGCAATAAGCATCGTAGATAGGGCTGTAAAAATAATAACAATATGGTTCAGGAAAGTATTCATTACAGAAGCAAATATTATTAATATCATAGATCAGATAAAGATCACACACACACACACACAGAAACTTTTTCACAATTTACAGGTTGTAACCTTACTTAAGTCCAATTTTTGTAAGTTTTGAGATTATTAATTTTATAAAAAAGAAAAAACAAGAGCATACTAATTAATAATTCAGGGTGTGTACCAGCTCCCTTAAGCAAAAATCAGGGACTTTTTGGGGAAATAAATTACAAAAACACAGAACCTTGAATTTCTTCAACATTAGCGGCATTGCACATATTAATTCCTAGATTAAATACACTAGATGGTATACAATAATGTTAAAAATAAGTTTTTTGTAAGCCTACGTGAATTTTTGGCTAATACAGACACATTCTACCATAAACTTGATGGACTTATTTCAAATGTTACACTGTACTGCACAGCATTATGCCCACCAGTTAGTGCCTGAAATAATAATGGCCTATTTTCATATGCTGTTTGGTCACTGTAAGATTTTATTTTCCTTTAATAGGTTATTCTATATATTAAATGTAAAAATAAGTTATAAACGTATCCATGAATTTTGTAAACGACATTTTCCTCTACAATGCTTAGGCATTGTTCACTTGACACTAAATGAAAAAAAATATTTATGTACACTAAATCGAGAATACAATTAAAATGATTTACCCACGAAATCAAGGCTAACTAGCACTAATGTTATATCCAAACAGCCGGCGGCCATTTTGTTGGATTGTAAGGCATATATACCGGAACAGGTATTTGTATTAGGTATTTTCAGCCCTAGTATATACCTAGTATGATTACTGAATACTAGATGCGAACCATTTGGATTCTGTTTGGGGATAAACAATGTGCATTCGCCATAAATGATAATACTATGTACCAATACTCTGTAGTTTATACCATTACCTCCACACCACTACAGCCTAGTATCCTTGAGTCTCTTAAAGTATACTCAGCTAGTATTCCGAGAAATATTATACAGGTTTTGCCTTGTATTCCGAGAAATACTAACGCGAAATCTCATTACCAAATTTGGCCATAATTAAAAGTTTATACAACTTTATAAGTTCAATATAAATTTTTGTGATCAAAAATTTATTACATCAAAAAATATATTACATCATTCAATCAATTTGATGATGTAATATTTTTATGCATGGACTTTTCATGATTTTTCAAAAAAACCATGAAGTTTCTGGTACGATTTCATCATCATGGCGATGGTAACCAAAGACCACTGATAATATCAATACATATCTAAATCAGATGTGTTGCGTAACACACTGAAATGTAACTGAACAACATAAAGGAACTGATAACCGTTACCGTAGTCGGACGATACGGTATGTACTAAAAAATAACAGCTATGTACTACTATGCCAGTTAGTACAAGTTATTTAGTTAGCTACTATTGCAAGCAGATGCCCGAAACTGTTACCTGGCATCTATTACGAAACGTTCTTGATATTATAAAACTACAATGGTCAGTATTGATAAAGTGTTTGTTTTTCCGTAATATCTTTCCTTTTTCCATATCAAGGCTTATTTATCGGTATTTCGTATCGCAATTTACAAAATAACTGAGAAGGAAATTAAATTATTATTTTCTAGGAAAAAAGGGGACTTTAATTCTAAATTCTGGTTTAATCCGGTACATTCGGGACCATTTGATAAAATTGATGTCTTTTCCGAGACTCGGGCATACCCGGAACTAGTAGATACCCTGTAATTTAAAAACTAAATAATTTGTTACCCTAAGAAAACATACAATGTAAAAACAAAACTCACTTGCAAGGCTGTAGACTCTTTTCACAATCTCTTCCATCGAAAAGGCATTGAGGATTATTACAGATTTCATCACAACGACCATTCATAAATACTTCCCAACAATTGATTGGTGCTGTGCAATTCTTCCACGGATTAATTCCCAAGGAACAATCATTTCCATCAAAATCACAAGCAAATGTATTGCACTCCTTATCGCACCTGTGGTTGCCCGATTTTGCTCGACAATTGTTTATAATACACTTCTCGCGCTCACGTTCAAGTTCCAACTCCACAGCAGATATCAGAGGAGGTTGCTAAAAAATTTATTAACGTAAACAGTTAAATCAAGAAATCCTTTTTTACTTTTCCTTACTAAATAAAAACTTTTAAACAAAAATAACATCATGTTACCTTAGCAACATTAGCTCGACCGACTCCACCACGAAAGTTTGGATCATACGTATCGCAGTTCTTGCCAGCCCAGTTTGGCGGGCAGAAACACGCGTAATCACCCACTCTGTCTTGGCACACAGCTCCATGTTGACAGGGTCTACTTGCACACTCGTTGAGGGCATCCAGCTCACAATGCGTTCCAGCAGTGCCTAAAAATGCCATAGAAGAAATATATAATGTTATGTTTTTATTTTTTTTTTTACATCAGATGTTTTTGAGAAAATGTTTTTACAAATACAGAAAATGTTCCTGAAAATAATATTTTTAAGTTTATTACAAAATTTGTTATTTTTTTTTTTTAGAGTGAAATCTTTTCCACACAAAAAAGGGTTGTTAATAACTATTTGATTTGAAATTTTTTATTTACCTGGAGGACATTCACACGTATAGCCACCAGCGTCCATTCCATGGCAAGAACCTCCGTTCTGGCAAGGGTCAGAATCACAGTCAAAACCAAAAAATTCACAATTTCTACCAGAAAATCCTTCGGGACACAAACAAGAGTGTCCTGCTTCTAGAGCAGTGCATACACCACCATTCTGGCAGGGTCCACTTTCACAAAAGTTTACCTGAATAGTGACAAAGAGAAAAAATATATAATACACAAATAAAGTGGAAAAGTACAATGAAAACTTTCTGTTATTCAAAAACAAGTAAATATGTTTTTACTACGACTTAAGTAGACATCAGTAAACAACTGAGGAATGTATGAAGAACAAAATACAGAAAAACATTCTTGAATACCCTCTAGGTTTTTTAAAACTTACTTTAAGCATTTTGTACAAAACAATATTTTTAGTAATTAATATTTCTATTGTATTAAGAGCAAAATTGTACATATAAAAATATAAATAAAGCAGGCATATCGTATTGAAATTAATAAATTAATTTGTGTCAGTGATATTGAGAGGAACTTTTAAGCCACTAACACCATGAAATTTAACATACTTTACATCTATCTATCAATGTTATATTGTTTTTAAAATAAAATACATTTATCAAAAAAAGTTATTTGCACAATATATATAACTGCCGAAGTTACTTTGTTATGACACGTATGGTTAGCTACACTAAATTAAACATAACAAGTACATAGTACAACCCCGGTTATCAAAAAGGGAAGAAGAAGCCATTTCAGACTTTTTTTTAAGCCATGCATAGGTAAAAATTTTGAAGTTCAAATGATTTCAACCTAATTTTTTTCAGGCTATACACGATTTATGTTCTCTATTAAAGATAAAAATTACATTTTTAGGCTTGCATCAATAAACTGTACACTGTACTTAGGACAGATACGTTACTACATATAAATCAATCATTAAAAAAATTCAGTAATTTTCTTATGTTTGCTTCTTATGTCCCTTGCAACATTTTTAAGCAGCAATGACCCGCCATCTTTTTATTAGGTCAGCCGGCGTTAACTTGCTACATTAATAAATTTTATCAAAATATAAAATTAAGCGTGATTCACACTTCTTTATTGACAGCTAATGATTAAAGCAGATGTCAGTGTTGTGTGGGTGGGAGTGCGGGTTGAGAAGTACAGCTACATTTAGACATGACAGTTGGTGGCGGATCAACAAGTTAGACGTTTACTGCTAGCCCATGCAATCTAACCCTTACATTCCTGTATATTATTTACCCTGTCATTTTTTTTAAATTTGTTATTTTGACTGCACCGAGTTCGGTTAATTATTTTAAATAATTTACCTTCACTTCGCAATGCCGTCCCATATATCCTGGCTTACAGTTGCAATGGTAGTTGTTGACGAGTTGAACACAATCCTGTGTGCCGGGTCCAGCGCATGGATTGGATAAGCACTCATTAATATCACCTTCACATCGAGGGCCTACAAAGCCTGGAGGACAGTGGCACTCGAACCCTCCAACACGATCAAGGCATGTGCCGTTGTTGTGGCATGAGCCAGGCACACAATCGTCCTTGTTGATTTCACAAATGATTCCAAGAGTTCCTGTAATAAACGTTATTGTGTTTATCCAGCCAAAGATTTGAAAAACATACTGCATTTAATCTATATAAAATGAAATCATAAGCGCAATTACAAAAATGGCACACGACTTATTTACTTTTTAATAACTTTAATCTAAATAAAATTAATAATATCATTAATAATAAAATTAAATTAATAAAATCTTTTATGGTGATGTTAGGGTGAGTATCAGTTGTACAACATGTCACAAGTGGGGAGGGAAAGGAGATGAAAAAGGTAAAGAGAACACAATGACTATTTTTAAAAAAGCTAAAATTAAGAAATTGAATAAAGGGGAAAACTTTAATTACACATTTATTTTATAGTGTTTGATCATTTATAACATTTAAAAAAATCAGGATGAAATTAAAGGGGATGTAAAAAATTTGAACAGCAAGATTTGTTTATATACATGTAGCAATAGACGTGCCTTTTTACAACTGTTAGACTCATCGAAACCAGATAAATTTAGCTTGAACCAGATAAATATAAAACATGAATGCAAACTGTTAATGTCAAGTTCGTGGAATGACAAATTTGTAGTGAAATGAAATAGCACAGAAAAAATTTTTTCCCCAATAAATTTTACACTTTTATTGCTTTACTGAATATCCAGTAATCCAACAATCCAACATACGAGGGTGGTTCAAATATAAACCAGAATTTTGCTATAAAAAATTTTATTATTAAGTTACAGAGCTGACATTTTTTACAGTTTTTCTAGATAGTCTCCGTCACACTCTACATACTTTTGCCACCTTTCCAGAAGCTTTCGGATGCCTTTTTCATAAAAATCTCTCGGCTTGTCATGTAACCATTCGCTCACGAAGGATTCTACCTATGCATTGCTTTCGAATCGCAGTCCGCCAAGTGCCTCTTTCAATGGACCAAATAAATAGTAGTCGCATGCGACAAATCAGGACTATAAGGAGGGTGTTCCAGTGTTTCCCAACCCAATTTGTTCAATGTTTCCATCGTAAGCCGAGCTGTATGCGGTCTGGCGTTGTCTTGGCACCCATCTGGCTAAAATTTTGCGGTAACCGAGCCGTTCGTGAATTATTTGCTCAATACTACCTATGCTGATGCCCAATTTTTCAGCCATATCGCATACAGTACTGTGTCAGTCTTCCATAATAAGTTTTTCTACAGCGCTGACGTTCTCATCGGTAACACTTGTTTTGGGGAGCCGCGCATGTAGCAAGTTTGCCACCACTTTTCGGCCTTTTCGGAAAGCAGAACACTATTCATACACTTGTCTTGGAGAGACACTCTTCCCCGAACTTCTCGAGTAATTTTCAATAAATTTTACATTATCTTTGACAAAAAAACGAATAATGATGTATTGCGCAACAGACACTGGTACATCCTTCTCGCTCATGGCTATAACTACACTAACAAACGAGGTTACGCGCTCCCGGCTGTTCTCTATGTTTCGTAACAGACCAGTCTAACATCAAGTGCAGCCACTTTTACGACACTAAATTTTTCGCGCGTTTATTCAAAAATTCTGGTTTATATTTGAACCACCCTCGTATTTATCTAATCCAAGAAGGCTACCCTAATCTAACCCAAGAGTCTACTGATTATATTAGTTATTGAATAAAAATATTAAACTATGGTATATCTTCCTTCAATTTAAAACTAAGTAAATTTAAAAACTGTCCATGCATAAAACATTAGAAATATGTCATGCTCTTCAAGAACCTATACCAACCTGGTGGGCATGAACAACTGAAACTGTTGACTAGATCGTGACAGGTTCCTCCATTTTGACAAGGGTTGGGCCGGCAATCGTCTACGTTCAGTTCACAGTTCTGTCCTTGGAAGCCCTTAGCACACTGACACATATACGAACCCACCAGATCGTGGCAAGTAGCACCATTATGGCAAGGTGCGGATTCACACTCGTTGATTTCTATGCTACAGTAACTTCCTGAATAACCCTCCAAACAATGGCAACGATGACTGTTTCCGATATCTTCACATGTCCCGTTGTTACAAAGCGTTTCGCGGTTAACTCCTGCAGAAAAATAATATGTGATGTTACTTTTTTTACAATATTTCTCATTTCATGAATAACTGAATTTAAGCACCTGTATTTACGAGTGTTACCTACAAGTTTGGGGAATTTGAATTCCACGTGCGAACCACTAGTGATATAACTGCTGCCATAGAGTACACTTTCTGAAACAGTGTGCCAGCAGCTGTGACGTTGAGAGACCACATTCTTGAGTTTTGTGTGTTTGTGTAACATGTGTTTTAGTATACATCAAATTTTATTTCCAAGCTTTAAAAAATTGCTGCAGAAACTAATCACATCTTTGTGAAAGCATTTGATGACAATGTTATAAGTCAAAGTAAAACTTTTTGTGGTACAAATGCTTCAAGGATGAATGAATGTCTACCAGTGTTTTAAAATGGCTACATAAGAGCATTGGGTGCAAACGTTCAGAACATGGGAGAACGTTGCTAATCATTCGGAATTTTTGGTTTCGAAAAACAGAGTAGTGATTCTGTTAAGCATTTCCTACATAAGCATTAAATGATTCCTACTTTTAGCATTTCTTGTGCATAAACAAGTTGTACAAATTTGATAACGGAAGCAAAAATTATTTTTTAAGTTATACATTCTTTATCATAAATAATTGTACAATTTTAAAATAATTTTAATGTAACAGTTTATTTTAAAAACTGTTGGTTACTTCCACGAATAACAATGTACCAGAAAATAAAAATACATAAAAGTAAACACTCAGACAAAAAATTAGTACACACAAGAAAAAACAAATTAATGTAAGTAGTTACGTGCTAAATATTAAACATTATTTTTTCTAACAATTAGTTAACATAACTAAGTATTTCTGTCATGTTCAAACAATAAAACCATAAGTATTTGTACAAATACTGACCTTTCCTAATTGCAGCATCTTTACAAGAAACCATCTCGACATCACACACTTTACCGGTCCAACCAGGAGCGCACAGGCACTGGTACGAGTTTTCTTTCTGCCTGCACTGAGCACCGTTCATGCACGGATCTGTTGCACACCAGTCTATGTACGCATCACAATGTTTACCAGTGTATCCGTAGGGACAGTGACATGTATAGTAGTTTATGTGGTCGTTGCAAGTTGCTCCGTTTTCACAAGGCGCTGAATCACACTCGTTAATGCGAGACTGGCAATTTGTTCCTGTGTAACTGTAGGCAAATATACTCGAAAATTAAATTGTTTACTTATATTGTTATTCAACTGAAAATTAAAAGTACTATGAAATGTACTAAAGTTATAGTAGTGTAACATATGTTTCCAAGTGTATGTATTTATATAACACTTTGAAATAATGCTTTTTTTCAAGTACGCAAAAACATTATTCTCGCTTGCATTTAAAAAGTTGTACTAAAATTAATTCAGCGTTATATAATTTCCCTGTAATTCTTACCCAGCTGGACAAATGCACGTGTAATTATTGATTCCATCGATACATTTCCCGTTGTTCATACAGGAAGAGTCTGTGCAGTCTTCATCATTTGTTTGACAATTGATTCCAGAAAATCCCAAAGGACACGTACACGTGTAAGAATCTACATACTGTGTACACGTAGCACCGTTCAAGCAAGGCTGCGATAAACATTCATCTATGTCTACTTCACAATGTTTGCCAGTGAAACCATCGACACAGAGGCACTCGTAATCGCCGACTTCGTCCAAGCATGTCCCTCCATTCTGGCAAGGTGCTGAAATATTAAATGTTAAATTAAATAAATTCATTTTGTTAATTAACAATAACTTTACCACACTGATAGTCCTATGTTAACTGTCGGAATTGAAAGTGGCAAAAATAATTAATTTCTATTTTTATTACTGTAATTATTAACCCATTGGTAACGAAAGACGTATATTGCCCGTCCTTTTCTCTCAATGGCATGTTCTTGTGGTGAAATGTGGTATATTGATACCATCAATTACTTTGTCTTTAGTACTACGACAAAGTACTAAAGACGGGCAATGTCCGTCCTCTACTTCCCTGATTTCTTTGCCGTATGTTTCTAGCCTAAAAGTCGAATATGGAAATATAAATCTATTTTCAATTTATGAGATATTTTTCCTTCGTTTATTTCCTTTGTTACTCGTTAATTTCTGCCAGTTTCTTTATGAAGTTGTGCACGAATTTGACAGTTGTAGAAACATGGCTTCTCGTGAGGAATTGTTTATTTCTTCAAGTGCATTTAGTGAGTTTGTTGAGGATATTTTAAATGAAAGTGATTGTGAGATTAGTGATAATGAAGAGCAAGAAGATATTTTTGAAAATGACAGTAGTGATAGTGATAACAGTGATGATGAGATCTGTGAAAATAGGCCTAACTTGCAGACAAATACTACACATAACCTACAAGTAAATGATTGGCAGTGGACTTCTAATCCAAATATAACTAGAATTCTGCGGACATTTTATAGGGAAAATCCCTCCAACAAGCAAAGCAAGGCCATCTAGAAAGTGTAGAGTATGTACTGCAAAAGGAAAAAGGTCTGAAACAATTTACCAGTGCAAAAAATGTAGTGTTCCTTTGCAGTTGGAAAATTGTTTTGAAATTTATCATAGTCAGACAAATTTTTGAAAAGGAAACAAAATGTACATAGTGTAAATATATAAACATAAAAAAATGTTAATATAGTGTTAAAAGTGTTGGCTAAATATGTGTTAACAATTACAACTTTATGGAGGATAAAATTGGTAGGTTACTTGCTTTTATTATTGCACATAATCTTAGTGTAAACTACTGAAAAAATTCAGTACTGAAGGCCAATAACATGTTAGTAAAATTCAATTTCCAATGGGTTAAACTTGTAATTATTATTGAGAATATTACGAAACGTTAATTCATCATTTTATTCAAATTATTAATCATATAATAATAATTCATCCTAAATTATTAATTGATGAATAAGTTTTTTTTTTATTGATTTCCACAACTGAACCTACAAAATTATTGATAATACTGCATTGAAAATTGATAATATATTATGGTCCAAAAGACTTCCCATAATGGCTAAGTAATAGCTCATGACCAATGGGAATATTGCTAGGTAGTATTAATGCACATATTTAATGTCGCAAATTAAAAATATTATATGCAAAGGTAACATAGGTAGCATTAATGCACATATTTAATGTCACAAACTAAAAATATTATATGCAAAGGTAACACATGTAATATATATTTATATGCCTAATACATTTCATTTCTTTGGGCTGTTTTTGTATACAATGAATCAAGCATTATTAGATTTTGTTAAGTAAAAATTATAACATGCGTAGTGTCAATATATTTTATTTAATTTTAAAAAATGTTTGATTTTAGGGTAGTATGATGAAGGTCTTACACAGCTGGTCAGCAATGTTTTTTCCCATTTTTGCGTAACTTTCTATTCTTGGCTATTGTTTGAACAATGTCATGTCCTGTCTTATATTGTTATTCTCGTTAATCCTTTAACCACTAGTGCATGACGTGGCTTGCCTGTCCAAAACTACCAAAACATATGCAATGATTTGATCTCTCGTTACAGGTTTTTTATTTAATATTTGTTTATGTAAATAATTATTAAACTCTGTCACTGATTATAATGTGAAAAAATATGTATGTTATTAAAAAAAAGTAGTTTTGTTTTAAAAAAAACCTATAAGAAAAAAGTTTATAAGTAGGAAACATTTTTAATTTGTTCCAAATAAATTTTCAAAACTACAGCATTCTGTGACAAATTAAATGACAAAAAATATAGATTACCGTCACGACACCAAGATAGGAAAAGCACAGGTGATTCAGTAACTGATCATTGTATATACCTTATTTAATTTAATATTACTTTTTAAAAAGTGATTTTTATTTGATCAATTGGATGCCAATGCTTTTCGCCCAAATATGAAATTTCATTCGGACACTGGCAGTAAAAGGGTTAATAATTTAATGAATTATAAAATCCTTTTATTACAAACTTAGAAATATTTTTTTTAACTCACTCTACCAACTAAATAATGAAGAATAAAAAGTAACTTACAAGAAGCGCAGTCGTCAGTGTTAATTAGACAGTCTCTGCCTTCATACCCATGAGCACAAATACACTGATAGGAACCATTGGTATTCTGACATGTTGCACCATTTCTACAAGGGGAAGAAACCACGCATTCATCAACATCTTCTTGGCATAATCTTCCAGTGTAACCGATACTACAGGCGCAGGCAAAGTCAAGGAAGTTAGACGAAGGTGAACATCTAGCGTTGTGATGGCACCTATACATAAAGAAAAGTGTTGCGTAAATGTTACTAGATATAGAATCTAACCATATTTATTTAGACTTTGATTACACGTGTGTTTCAACAGTAAGTATACCGCAAAAAACAGAAAACTACAGTTATGGATGGTTGCAAAGTAGGTTAAACATACAAATGTCTAACAAAAACGCTTTCAGCCATAAATATTTTTATTCAAACACACTTAAACATTATTTTTATACATTAAAAATAGGAGTACTGCACACCTAGCTAGCAGGAATACAAAATACTCTTCAGCTTTTGCAAACATCAACAAAAAAAAGAAATAACATTATTAAAGAAGCCAGTTGCAAATACAAGTGGAGATAATTTTGAAAAAACTGGCATATACAAAACGAAATGTAGAGATTGCCTAAGCTTCTACATCGGTCTGATATCTCGCTCTTTTAAGAAAAGATTTAAAGAGCACATACCCAGAAGTGCATTATCGACAAACTCGGCTTTCGCAGAACATCTTATGGACAAAAACCATAAATTCGAAAACATCCATACCAACATGGAAATATTACATTTGTGTCATAAAAGTAGTTATATGGATGCGATTGTTGAGTTTGAGATTTACAAGAGCAAAAAATCAGACCCCCAGAACATCCTCAATGAAAAACTTTCATTTAAATCAAATTTAACATATGACATGGCTCTAAGGATAAGCAATTTGAGCAAGTAACAAAAACCAACAGACACACCATAACTGATAACGGGCGCGCTACTAATGATGGAGACTCCGCAGTTCGGAATGTAACGACGTACGAGTCGCGTGTGTAGCTTGGCCAAGCCGAATTTCATGATGAATATTTTAAACATGTAATTGTAATCAGTGTTTATATGTTTTAATGTTTTGTTTGACTTTGTGACAACCTCAACAGAGAGATTTAACATTTTGTATAACGGCCTGAAGATGAAACGATAGAGTTCGAAACCGCGGTAGCCTTTATGAGGTGAGTGGAGACCGGGAAGAATAGGTCATAAGCCTAATCATTCAAAAAAAAGAACTTTATAGCATGATTAAGCTAATTTAAATCTGACTAAACAAACTGGCTCTAACCTCATACAGCAGAACTAAAGCCACATATCTCATAAGCAGTGACTGTTATTTATTAGCAAAACACATGGTTGTATATACAGTCACACGTCCCTTAGTGGAAACATGTTATGGATACTCAGAACTCATGTTATGGATACTCAGAACAAAGTTAATGTAACACTTAAATAATCATAACCTCAGATATAACATAACCTCTAAGTTAATATAACACTTAAATAATCATAACTTAGAATATAATATAATGTAAGATAATATTAAATAATTATAACCTCAAATATAACATAACCTCTATGTTAATATAACACTTAAATAATCATAACTTAGAATATATCATAATGTAAGATAATATTAAATAATCATAACCTCAAATATAACATAACCTCTAAGTTAATATAACACTTAAATAATCATAACTTAGAATATAACATAATGTAAGATAATATTAAATAATTATAACCTCAAATATAACATAACCTCTATGTTAATATAACACTTAAATAATCATAACTTAGAATATATCATAATGTAAGATAATATTAAATAATCATAACCTCAAATATAACATAACCTCTAAGTTAATATAACACTTAAATAATCATAACTTAGAATATAACATAAAGTAAGTTAATATTAAAAAGTAAGTGCACGTAATACACAGCTTATTTATAAGTAGGGACATGATCACACTTCAAAGGTAACACTGAACATATCACATATGACTTTATGGCAAAACTCAGTAAAAGAAGCACTGATGAGGAGGGTCTCTTACATGCTTACAGACAAAAGGCTCTGGTCGCACAAAATGATAAACCATGGAATTCTATCAGCATTCCTGTGTGTTAAATATGGGCAAGAAGTGAGAAGAAACTGAACATTATTTCACATTCAATCCAAACCACAGTTACATAAATTAACATGTTTTGAAACTACTTATTAACAATTATTATTTACTTTTAAGGTTTTACTTAATGGCCACCGACCTAACAAATAATAGAAAAAGAGTACGTCATATATGCCAACAGTTCAGGTCTTAATTTGTTGAAAGATTACAATCTTATCTTATAATTAAATACAAACCTAAAGAGCCAAAATAGAACGGAGGAGCTCCAGAGAATGGAAAGGAGAGTACTCCGAACAATTATTAATAAGAAACATTTGGTGGGGTGACAGTACAGACTATTGCCGAATGCGGTCTTGTATCGGACCAACGAGCAGCTCGCTAACATTTTTATGAAAAGAAGATTGGTCTTCTTTGGACACCTAACTCGATTACCAGAGAGTAGACTTACGAGGAGATTATAGGACTGAAGTTAAGAACAATTGGTTGAAGGAGGTGGAGCAGGACATGGAAGAACTATGAATAACCAAGGAGCAATTGGCAGGAAGAAGGGAAAAAGCGATCTTAAGAAGTCAGGAAACCCAATTACAGTTTAGGGAAAAACGTCCATGAAACGTAGTATATTCGGAAGAACTCATACTTCAGAGATCAATAAGATTAAAAAAAATACTGGAAAGAATGCAGAAACACCAAAAGACTTAATTAAATTGACTGTGTGTGCTCCAATGTGGGCTTAAATTAAAAAAAAAAAATTAAATACAATAAAAATAATAAACCCGTGGTGGCTTATCAGAGAAGACAATAAATGTCTACCTTCCCCGATAATTCAAAAAAAAAACTAAAAATAATTTATACAGTGCAATGAAATAAGACTGCAAATGTGCAGATGCAAGTGAGGTGTGCAGTGTTTTATAAAGCCTGAAGAGGCCAGTACTCAGTTGGTCTCCTGTATTTGTAAAATACAACACACCAGATTTTGTCACTCTGTGTGTCAGCCGCCTCGGTGGTCTAGTTGATAGCGTACTGGGCTTTCATCCCGAGGACCCGGGTTTGATTCTCGGCCAGGGGTTGGCATTTTCATACACTATAAATCCCACCATCTGCATTAACCCAAGTGTGCACAATAGTCAGTTAAAAAAAAAAAAAAAAAAAATCAATTGTGTGTGTCCTTTGTTTGTGTTATTTTAGATTACCTCCGACAATGGATTTATTTAATGAACATGCCAGTAAACATATTGCACGTCCGACTGGCAAACTCTTACGTAAATACAAGTAAGTTTTAGTTCGTACTATTTTAATTATTAATTACTTATTCCCCCCCCCGATACATTTATTTTTCAGTATTTGTATAATACGCCCGTATTTGTATAATATTATATCTGCATTCAGATATAATTATTATTGCTTCAGATTATTATTGCTTACTTAATTCCTTAAATAATACTATTTGATTTTTAACAAAATTTAACATCTGATCAATAACACGAAACCAATAAGTCTGCTAGGAAAAAAGTATTTAAAAATTGTGCGTATATAACAAACAGTGAACGGAAGAGTGGAAACAGTGCTTCTATTTGTCAAAGTGATAACATTGTTGGGAAAGTCTCAGCCTTTCCTCCATGACTCTCACAGACTATAACTGTAACTGTAGCACACACAAAAAATATTGCTCAGGCTTACCTATTTGGTGTGCAAGGATCTAACTTCTCCTGGCAATCTCTTCCTGTATATGGCAGAGCACAAACACATTTGTAATAATTGACAAAATCAATACAAGTGCCTCCATGATAGCAAGGATTTACAGCACAGTCGTCAATGTTGGTTTCACAATTAGTTCCGGTATAGCCAGCGCCACATTGGCACGTGTATGCATTCAAGTGGTCAGTACATTTACCTCCATGTTGGCAAGGATTTAGGGCACATTCATCGATGTCGAATTCACAACGTTTACCTGTAAGAAAATATTACAAATGATATATTTAACGTTTTTAACCTTTGTTCAGATTCCAATACTACTGCCCAAGTCCCACTCTCAGTCAGCATGAAAATTTACCACAGTAGACAATACTTACAGCTAGGACAACCAGCCTGACTGGACACTTATGTTTCATACGTCAACAGCTTGGAATTGTTTTTCACTCTGGATTGTTTGTATAGGATTAATTTTAAAAAACAAAGTTAAGACCTTTTCAAAAATACTGTTTAATTGGCTTACAAAAAGGCAGTATATATTTTTATTTATGAGTGTTTTGGTTCGGCTATAATTACATTATAGGTATATTTTAATGAAAATTGAAACATTTCAATTTCTTTACATAATGGTATTCTCTGTTAAAGGTCAAGCAGAAAAAACCCTTATAAACTCATTTGTGCTAAAACGATATATACTTGGAATCAGTAACACTTCTAATTTTGAAATAACCACACTAAATAAAAAAAGTTTTTGTCCATAAAATTTTAATCATTAACTACCCCTAAATATTTTTTTAGTCAACCCCTACATTTTTCCTCAGTTCGAGTTGCTATAAAGACCACTTCCACTAAATATTATAGTGATCAATCACATTATTTATGAGTAAGAGGTTCATGGACATGTGCAGGAATTTATAAGGGCCCTTGGTTTTACCTATAAACCCAAAAAATTGGTAACTTTGTATCTTAGAAAACAAGCTTTAATTACATTGATACAGAACAGGTTTGAATAGAAGACACTGGAAAGTCAAATGCAGCCGATACCAAAACAGTATAGTCGAATATGCCTTGTATTGACAGTGCGCAGAATGGAAAAAAGGACAGGACCTCTTAGTTCAAAGATTGCCTGATAGGTTCCAGCACCATCTAGACAAAAACAATCAACTATATTAATTTAAAGGCGCAACACTTTGGCCGATACTGTTGGCCAACCAATCTGAGAGGAATATAACCAGTGCAAAACACTCTGACCTGATAAAATATATGGCGGCAGTCTATCTACTCCACTTGCCATTTAATCCCCAAGAACAAATTTTAAAAATAATGTACAAGGGCAAATGATTAACATTAGTTGCTTACATCCGATCAGCTGTCTTCATATTTTATTATTATGAATTTTGACGCCGAGATGGAGGCCATATCTAAGGCTCTTCTCCTTCTGCTGAACATTTCGCACCAAAACTGTGTAATACTGACAGATTCCAAGACAGAAGTGCAGGCCCTATCATCATCAGCGGGCAACAATCTTAAAGGAATGCATCAAATGTTACGAACGCTTCAAAAATTAAGCAGAAATATAGTGTTCCAATGGATCCCTTCTCATGTAGGTGTGCCAGGAAATGAGGCTGCAGATGAGCTGGCAAAGAAAGGTTCACTCCTACCCCAAATTTGCCCAATCCAAATAAGGCAAAAGCCATGCTCAAAAGTACAATGAAGAAACAGCAGATGGAAAAAATGAAGACCATAGCAAAAGGCAAACGCTGGGAAAATATAGACGAGGAATGGGACGGACTGAAGGAAAAACCTAGGAGACACAATTCCGTTTTGACACGGGTCATGACTGCCTCGCCGCCCACTTGAAGCACACTGGAGTCTACTCCTCTGAAATGTGCTCTCTGTGCCAAGAGACGAACTCAAATCTGAACAAGGAACACCTGCTGACATGCACTGGATTGAATGGTGATTCGAGACGACAGAAGAGCTTCGCTCGGCTGTATTGGGAGGCAAGGAGGCTAATGGACTGGAGTCCGGGCTAGCCATAGGAAACAACAACAACATATTTTATTATTATTAAAAAACAGGCCTAATGAAACAGTTGATTGAACATATTATCCAGCAAATATTGCTAAAGAGCCACAACACATTTTTGTTACTTCATAAAAACCACTACAGCTTAATTTCAAGCAACATGGACTCAAGTATTTCGGTTAAGATTATAAAATTAACTGACCTCCATAACCAGGTCGACAATGACAAATAAACTGATTCAGTCCATCTTCACACGTAGCTCCATTGAGGCAAGGATCACTAGCACATTCGTCCACATCGCTCAGACATCTCGCATCGTAATACCCTCGAGGACATTCGCAACGAAAGCCATTCACTAAGTCTATACATATACCTCCGTTAGCACAAGGATTGCTGGAACATTCATTGATGTTTGTCTCGCAATGCAAACCTGTGAATCCAGCCACACACTCGCACGAATATCTGAAATAAATAAATAAAAACTTCAACTACAGTTGTGATAAGTAGTCTAGTTAATAACTGACTTGTTTTATTATTAATTTTACTCATTTAGAATGACAACACAACAAATGATATTACAGTAATTATAAAATGATATTACAGTAAATCTTCTACTTACAAAAATGTGTTCTTAGTGATTGTTCAGAAGTTGTACAATTCCTAACTAAAATAGCAAAATGTTTGGTGCACAAAATTTAAATACAACCCTGCATTTGTAACAAATTAATGGAAAATATTGTATTAAGGTTGTTCAAATTAAATCCTAAAAATAAACAAATTGATGAAATACAGTTTAAAAAGAATAAGCTAATAATACATATTACTGTTACTCACTGACTGGCACCTCTGTGATAACCAACTCTTTCATGAACTGATTCCTTCCATTACGCTTATCTCAGTTTCATTTCACCACAAAATTTGTCGTACCAGAGGTAAAACAGCATCATTCAAAAAATTTTCCATATTAAAATCTTCATTTATGTAATTAAAAACAAAAAATTTAAAATCTCAATGAATATTTAAAACACAATTTTCATACATATATTTTCCTGTTTCTTTTTTACATTAAATCACTGTTCTTAAATACAAAAAAGGACTAAACTCTTCTACGCATTAATTTCCTTTTCAATAATTACCTGTTAATACCATCCACACACTTGGCACCATTCCTGCAAGGGTTACTATAGCATTCATTCACATTGATTTCACAGTTAGGCCCCGAAGTACCAGGTCTGCAACGGCACTGATAACCATTGATAAGGTCTTCGCAATGTCCACCAAACTGGCATGGGTTGCTGAGGCATTCGTCCATCTGTGATTGGCACAAGTAACCCGTAAAACCAGGATGGCACTGGCAAGTGAATGAGTTCTCTCCGTCTATACATTCACCGTGGTGACAAGGCGAACTTTGGCAGTCGTTGATGTTGGTCTCGCAGCTCAGTCCTGTTGAAACATAACGAAACGGTCAGCATTATATTAACCCGTTCACTACCTCGTTCAACTTTAGTCCGTGTACTGAAAGAAATTACTGTTATTTACTATTATATCTGACAATTACCCAAACTACTACTCTATTATTATAGTACGGAATTACCAACAATGACATCTGTTCATTTTTTTTTCTAGAAGTAGGCTGCATGTTTTTCTGAATAATGTGGTACAAAAAATTGGTACTCTTAAAAACTGACAATCAGTCCCCATTAAAAACCCTCCAATACAAAATGTTTGAATAACATTGAATAACATTTCAGGCTATATACTTTTATTCAGAGCTAAACTTAATACAAAATATTGATTCAATCAATAAACAATTTAAACTATAAAAATAAGAGCTAACAAATTAAAAAAAACACAAAAATGAACTATACAAAAGTCATATTAAAAGAAAATAATTTCTAAATGAGTTTTTAAAAGTGTATGTTAGTTAAAAAAAAAAAATATTTTAAAGAAATGTATACAATGAATTACTGAATTAGCCTAAACTACATTTAAACTTACACTTTGTTAAGGCTCACTTTTTACTATATTTTCAATAATAAAAAAAGATCAGATCTCAAAATGTCTTGAAAAATATAAATACAATATGTATTTATAAAAAAGAATATTGAAAAACCTTATTATATTACAACTTTTTTATACATTAAACATAATACAAAATTAAATTAATGTAAACACTGATTTTTATCGTAATCAAAGTTAAATGTTTTATTCAAATACTGTATTTGTAATCGTTACTACGATAAATTTACCAGTAAATCCAGGAGGGCATTCGCACGTATATCCAGCAATGGAGTCCCGACATATGCCTGCATTTTTACATGGGTTGCTGACGCAGTCATCGATATTGGTTTGACATCTCGAGCCAGTAAATCCAATGGGACAAGCACATCTGAATGTGTTGATCAGGTCATTGCATATACCGCCGTTAAGACAAGGGTTGATCTGGCATTCATCGATGTCAATTTCACACTGTGTTCCCGTGAAGCCTGAAAAATAAATGTTCAGTATTAATAAACAGAAATTATTGAAAAGTTTACTTCACAATGAAGAGAAAGCAAGAAATAAAGTATGAAAGATTGATAAAAACAAGAGTCACAGAAGAAATAATTGGCACCAAAACATTACAATAACTTCTTCGCATTCAGTAATTTACCCTATACATTCAAACTGGATGTTCGGAAGCAATCAACAAAAATATCGAGAAAAATTATTTCTCAAATTCAGATCATAAATGAAGATTCATAACTCAAGATAGTTTAACAGGAAATTTAAAACACAACACAAAAACAATGTGGGTTTTTCAATTTACACCCAGACTATAAACATCTGTGCTTAAGTTTTGAATCTTCATACATGATCAAAATTTGAGCAAAATCTGATGAACCGATTTTGAGAGATCATGCATTTTCAGTTTTTCCTCCATATTTCACCAGAAAATGGTTTTTTGAAGCCATAGCAACCTACAGAATAATCAAAAATAATTTTTGTTTTTATATTTTAGACTGTATTTGAACAAGGAACAAAAGGATGAAGGAACATTGGCAGCTGAGAGAATTTAAATTGTGTATACAAAATAGAATAAGATATAAACTTAATTTTAAAACTGCAATGTTAAGTGGGCTTAAGACGAACTTAACAGCTCTATCTGTTGTTTAACCTTTGCCAAACAGCTGATCTTGAACAACAGCTATTTATTTGTTTTAAATACACAACAAATATACAACAGCCCACAAACTTTTTATATACGAAACTACATATGGAATTTGGTGATGAAGTCTACTCGAATTTCAGTAAAGAAAAATCATTCGATCGACCATGTTTGTCAAAATTAATTTCTAAGTTCTGTTCATAAATCAAATACTTTTTAAACAAACTGCAAAGAATAATCAGAATTTAAAAAAATACGGATCAGGTCTTTCAAAAAAAAGTTAATTTTTGGTCTTGAATGGCCACTATTTTGAAACTAATGAACAGATAGACAATGACTACAAACTTATCTAAGTTATTATCGCAGTTTATTAATTTCTGTGCAAAATTTTAATGAAATCGTTAGTGCTAACACAGACATAAAATTTTAATGACATCACAAAAGCGTCAGGATCGGTTATAGAGTCTTATCCTAATGGCACCTCCAATAGCTCGTTTTCTAATGGAAATTTGCTAACAAATTTCTTTCCTCATAAAACACAGTTCACAAACTGTGACTCTTGCTTCAACTGAGCGGACGTAAGCCTTTAATTAACGACCACTCGTTCTTCACTCAGAACTGTAGGCCTCAGCTCTCAGTACTCCCAATAAGGACCTGGTCTTCGGATGGCTATTGCTGTTGCTATTAACTACACGTCCTTGTCTTAATTGTGGACAGTTTCCCAGGAGAAGTGTCGGTGTTACACAGCTGTACACAAAACTATCTGCAGCCGGGTATCAGCTGAGCCAGCACACTCGACACGACCTGCCAAACAATCGCTGCATGACTCACGGAACTTCCTATCTCATATTGATACACATTGCCGGGGCTGGAACTGGTGTCGCGTCCTTTCCTTTCACTATGGCCGCCGATTTTCACGCTTCCTCGTCACTTTTTCGTTTGTTTTTTTATACAACAGGCACGCCGCAAATTTCTCTTTACTTTATTCGATGTTAAAAAACATTCACTTCGTCTAACGAAGACGGTTTCCTTCTGTGCTCGCACCAAGCAACTTTAACGAGCTTGTCTGAAGGCAGTCGTCGTGTCCGTAGTGGATAGTAGTGGTGGGGCAGAAAACACCACTGTTAAAAAAACTGCTTTTCTATAAAAGACAAACAAACTGCTTTTTCAAACGGAAACCAGCAGTCTGATTTGGACTGGTTTATGATTTGTTAAACAAGGAACGGACTGTTCTATTCGAACGTTGCCGCAAGCGCTAAAACTGTTTTCCTGCTGTTAGCCTGCTAACTGCTTTTCTTCTACCTGCTTTTATGCTTTTTCTCTTTATTTCAAAGTTGCTTGTTGCTTGTAGTGACGTAAGAACTGTTTGGTCAATGTCAACGTTTATCTCTATTTTGTTGCGAGTTGTAGTAAGAACCTCTCACATTTTGTAGATACAGAGCCTAATTTTATTTAAACAATTTTTTATATTTATTATCATCAATATTTTTTAATCAACTAAAAATATTCTAAATCGTTTGCATTTTGGTAAATATACAAAGGACTATTAAGTTTTTACGTAAAAAAAAGAATGCTTCTATTAGAAATTCATTGCATTTTGTAAATATAAAATGGCATACATAATTATTACGTTTTGATATTGTAATTTAATTATTACTACACTTGTAAGGATTATTTTTATCCTATCTAAATGATTTACCCAAAAACAATTTAAGGACATGGTGGTAATGGGAATGAAAAAGTAGTCTTAGAAAACTGAACGTATGTGCTTTATGTTTTAGCTGCTAATACAACTTTGAGATTCAGTTTTCTAAACTTGTTTTTTTCCAACTGCTTTAAAAAGCAGCTTTTTTCCTCAACAAACAGTTTGTTGATATTTTGTAAAAATAGCAGAAGCGCCCACCTCTAGTGGATAGTACCGTTCAGTCTGCGTCTCCGAACATGCGCACCTCAAGATCGTAGGTTCAGGGCTGGAGTTACTAAAATAAACTTTTCGCTTGTCGGTTGATACCGATCCCCTGTCCTCAATAGTCCATATATAGTATGTACGTTAAGGTTAAAATCCTAACCTGACAGCATAGTTCCTAAACGACATTTTAGTTGTTTGGCAAAAAAAAAGCTTTATTTTTAGCTCACAAATCGGACTTCGTTTAAAGACATGACTACAAAAATTTTGTCTGCTTAGTGGTCAATTAAATTTCGATAAAACTATTTAAATAATCAATTAATTTCGTCTTCCATTTCTTTCATAAACGGGCTTGATCAGTGTCCAGTTCATTTCAATGACGATAAAATAACAAAAGAAACGATAAGACCAACACTTTATTATAAAGTTCATTCAGCTTACGATGAAAACAACCAAACTGTGCCTTTAGACTAGATTATTTGCTTATATGAAACAACAAAAATTTTAAAATACGAATATTTTTCTTTTAGTATATTTTCTTTAGACGAAACATGGGTTTACGGATATGACGTCGAAACTAAGGCTCAATCATCCCAGTGGAGGCATTCTGGCTCGCCAAGACCGAAAAAGACTCGACAAGTGCGGTCGAACGTGAAGGTTATGCTCACTGTGTTCTTCGATATTAATGGCATAGTGCATCATGAACTCCTGCCACCAGGTGAAACGGTCAATAAGGAGTACTACCTACAAGTTCAACGCCGTTTGCGTAAAGCAATCCGAAAAAAACGCCCGGATCTGTGGAAAAACAATTCATGGCTTTTGCACAACGATAATGCACCAGCTCACACTTCATCGCTTGTTCGTGAATTTTTTACTAAAAACAGTACTGTAACGATGCCCCAGCCTCAATATTTGCGGGACATGGCTTCGTGTGACTTTTTCCTATTTCCAAAAATTAAGAGAACCTTAAAGGGCCGTCGTTTTACAGCCGTAAATGACATTAAAAGCGCATCGCTGAAAGAACTAAAGGCTATCTCAAAGATCGAGTATGAGAAGTGTCGAGGATTGGAAGAAGTGCATAATCTCCAATGGGAACTATATTTTGAAGGCGACAACATCAATGTAGAAGAATAAATAAATATTTTGTTCAAAAAATTAAAATTCTCGTTACTTTCTGAACACACCTCGTAGGTTTCCCCGAGCACAGAAATTTCAATATTTACGAACAATGAGAATATAATATAATCTGAAAATGAACAGATAATTCCTTTTATTAATTTATATAAAACTCTAAATTATGAAGGCTGTTAATTTCCCGTGGACATTTAAAAACTGGTTTTTACAAGAGCCTAAAATAAAATTTGTAACGCCTAAGCAAAGAATTGAAATTAACCAGAACGTTAACAAGGAAAACCTAAATAAAGAAGACGTAATTATCGAGCAAACCAGTTTATCTCGTTTCACGTACTCGTAAAAAAAAATAAATTAAAAAAACAAAAATAACTCGTATGCGTAATTAAACTGCAGAGATCAGAGATCATGGCAATTAGGCCGGCTACTCTGCAGACAGGATCAACCGATAGCTTTGACATTTTCCGGCACAAGAATACGGCAGCTTTCTAAATACGACGTACAGATATAAAATATAACCGCAGAGTAACGTGTCCACAGCCGAGATAATCTCGATGCTTCAGTCTTCGGTCTTTCTCTTCAGCGCCATCCGTATCTTGACAAAGGATTGTTTCTCTTGTCGACACAGGAGATCTAGAAGGCGGTGACAGAAACGCGTACGTGCAATTAATATTTGACAAGCAGTGGAAATTTTGAAGTCTTGAAAGTAAATAGTGTTTGAAAAGGGGACGTCCGTTAACTGTTTTCCAGCCGGGTCACGATGTAACCCGATTTCTTACCCACAATAAACACATAGTTCCTTAATGCTGGAATATTAATATTATTATCTTTTAATAGTAGGCCTACATGTGCCATCATTTGTCTGTACAGAAAAATAACCGATTCCAGATTTCCGACGACCGTTCTCCAATGCAGCGACTTTAAAAAACTACAACTATGTTAAAAAAACTTAAAGCAAGGAACACGTTTAGTTACAAAAAAGAAAATGGCTGGCAAATAGGCTACCGTAACAATAGGCGGATGTGCAAGTCTTTCGTAGACAACCTATTATAGGTTACTGAGTGTTTTGCTATACAGGCTAACAAAAAAGGACTACAACATATTAGAGATGGGCGTTTCTGCTATTTTTACAAAACGTCAACAAACTGTTTGTTGAGGAAAAAAGCTGCTTTTTAAAACAGTTGGAAAAAAACAGGTTTAGAAAACTGAAACTCAAAGTTGTATTAGCAGCTAAAACATAAAGCACATAAGTTCAGTTTTCTAAGACTACTTTTTCATTCCCATTACCACCATGTCCTTAACTGTTTTTAAGTATAAAGCATTTAGATAGGATAAAAATAATCCTTACAAGTGTAGTAATAATTAAATTACATTATCAAAACGTATAATTATGTATGCCATTTTATATTTACAAAATGCAATGAATTTCTAATAGAAGTATTGTTTTTTTACTTAAAAATTAAATAGTCCTTTACATATTTACCAAAATGCAAACGATTTAGAATATTTTTAGTTGATTAAAAAATATTGATGATTGATAATAAAAACAAAAAATATGTTTAAATAAAATTAGGCTCTGTATCTACAAAATGTGAGAGGTTGTTACTGCAACTCGCAACAAAATATAGATAAACGTTGACATTGACCAAACAGTTCTTACTTCACTACAAGCAACAAGCAACTTTGGACATAAAGGGAAAAAGCATTAAAGCAGGTAGAAGAAAAGCAGTTAGCAGGAAAACAGTTAGCAGGCATACAGCAGGAAAACAGTTTTAGCGTTTGGGGCAACGTTCGAATAGAACAGTCTGTTCCTTGTTTAACAAATCATAAACCATTCCAAATCCAACTGCTTGTTTCCGTTTGAAAAAGTAGTTTGTCGTTTATAGAAAAGCAGTTTTTTAACAGTTTGGTGTTTTCTGCCCCACCACTACAACACATACACAAATGATAAAAAAAAAATTCTGAGCCGGCCAGTTGCAAAATCAGAACAAAAAATAGGCCAAATTTGTAACACAAAAAAAAAGAAAAGTATTGTTTTTAACCAAATACAAAAACAACAAAACAAACTTCGAAAACAGTGAGGATTTATTCCCCCCCCTTATCATTTACTTTCGAATCGTGAATTTCTTAACGGAAAAAAACAAAATTTTAGGTTATATTATAAAAACCAAAACTATACGTTATGTTTCGGCTAAATTTGATCAAAAGTATTACGAAAAACACTTGCATGTCAAATCTAATTGAACTCGATCGATTAATTACCAACAAACTTAACTATAATATCAAATTAATAATCAATCGATAAATAATCGATAATAATCGATAATCAAACAATAAATATCGCCACGTTCTTCGCCTAGCGAGACTGATGTGTTTAATTCCTAAATCCCAGCGATCAAAATCAACTTTTAACCGGTGAAATACCCGTGCACAACAGCCTGTACAGTTGAGAGGTTTTTGACATGTCATGAGGGCATGACAATTGGCTGTTTTACCTTCCCAGGCCGATGCGGGCCTGGCCTTTCTTAAAATACCGGGTTATTGGAGTTCAACCAGGGCAATGCGGTGCAATTACAAGAACGGGTCCTACATTCGGCGGGACTCACCACTCGCACTCGCAGTGGATATGTTAGCTATGCGGACCTTGTCCGCCTGGTGGCAGTCTTGCGAAACTTTGTTTTATCTCAGCCACTGCTGCCCAAATATTCATCGAACTGGATAGTTCTATCTTGTGAATTGTTTTTACATTATTTTTTCACTACCGTGTACCTAAGCGTTTACACCACAGGTTTGGCGTGTTTGGGAATTTTTGTTTCCATAAAAAGTCGGTAAAATCACGCGTCTTGCTTTTATTTTTGTTTCACAGCCGATTCGTTGTTGCAAACATCACTTGTGGACAAGTTTTCTGTCACTGTTGATCCTCCACCAGGACCAACTTTCAGTGCAAAACTTTGAAATCGTTTCATATTTGACAGCTGAAATTGTAAAAAATACCTGACCCAATATTTAAAGTGTATGTATGCAACAATTCATGGTAATTTTCCGGAGACATACATATTTTTTGGATTTTATAGATATAAATTGCTATACTATCTTGAATTATGAATCTTAATAATTGTAAGACCAAACATTTGAGCAAAATCTGATCTTCCAAACTTGTTTGGCTGTTTTAAGAGATTTACTTAAATACCTTTTTAAATCAATTGGATATTAAAATACTGTTACATTATTTTGTTTTGTAAAGTTGGTAATGACCTATGAATTTGTCAGCAATTACTATATTAAAAGAATGTGTTTCTTGCTATTTTTAGAAAACTCCATTAGAAAATATGTTACTGGCGACCATTATAGTAACACCCAGCCCGGTTAACGATCCTGACATATTTTTAGGCGTCGTTTTAAAAGTACGTACTTCAATTGTGTTCCGATTTACTTCAAACTTAGCACAAAATATTATTCTGGTAATAGCTTACAAGTAACACAACATCCGTCCAAACTTTAAAAAATCGCAATTTTTTATCTAAATTTTATACGCTCATTTATGCAGATTTGGAAGCTGATTCTGATCGTGAAATCGGATTTTCAAAACAATGTAAAATAAAATAAGGAATTTTATGGCAATCGGGTTAATTTTTCCATTTTACTTTGTATATTCGCGCATTAATGTTGTTATAGCGCTTTCACCACGTCCGCGAGAGAGTTGCGTGTAACGACTATTTTTATGTCTCTGTAAGCCGCTTCTTTCTTTTAATTTCATCATGCGTCATGTAAGATATTTTTTTAACGTCCGACTATTGTGCACACTTTGGCTAATGCAGACGATGGGATGATTTTTATAGCGTATGAAAATGCCAAGCCCTGGCCGAGAATCGAACCCGGGTCCTCGGTGTGAAAGCCCAGTACGCTATCAACTAGGCCACCGAGACGGCTCGTTACATAAGATAAACTTTAAAGTAAATTAGATAATGCGATATTTTGGGAGAGTATCAAATGAAAAGTTTGTTTTCAAAGGGACTGAACATTTTCTGCCTACCTGTCAAATTTCACACGGATTCTAACCTAGAATCGGTAAATACGAGGTGTGTTCAGAAAGTAACGAGAATTTTAATTTTTTGAACAAAATATTTATTTATTCTTCTACATTGATGTCGCCTTCAAAATAGTCCCCATTGGAGATTATGCACTTGTGCCAGCGCTTCTTCCAATCCTGGAAACACTTCTCAAACTCGATCTTTGAGATAGCCTTTAGTTCTCTTTATTTTTGGAAACATGAAAAAGTCACACGGAGCCATGTCTGGCGAATATGGAGGCTGGGGCATCGTTACAGTACTGTTTTTGGCCAAAAATTCACGAACAAGCAATGAAGTGTGTGTGAGCTGGTGCATTATCGTGGTGCAAAAGCCATGAATTGTTTTTCCACAGATCCGGGCGTTTTTTTTCGGATTGCTTCACGCAAACGGCGTTGAACTTGTAGGTAGTTCTCCTTATTGACCGTTTCACCTGGTGGCAGGAATTCATGATGCACTATGCCATTAATATCGAAGAACAAAGTGAGCATAACCTTCACGCTCGACCGCACTTGTCGAGTCTTTTTCGGTCTTGGCGAGCCAGAATGCCTCCACTGGGATGATTGAGCCTTAGTTTCGACGTCATATCCGTAAACCCATGTTTCGTCACCTGTTATAATACGTTTCAGTAATTCTGCATCGTCATTGATTTCATTTAATGACTCCTGAGTGACTTCCATTCGCCGCTGTTTTTGTTTAAAATTCAACAATTTTGGAACGAATTTTGCTGCCACGCGTTTCATACACTAAACATTGGAAACGGTGTCATGACAAAATCCAATCGATATGCCAATATCATCAGCGACCTCTCTAATTGTGATTCGGCGATTGTTCATAACCATTTCTTTCACTTTTTCCACGTTTCCATCGGTTGTTGATGTGCTGGGGCGTCCAGGGCGTTCGTCATCTTCAACGTCTTCACGGCCTTCTTCGAACCGCTTATACCACTCATAAACTCTTGCTTTACTCATAGCAGACTCACCATAGGCCTTTGTTAACATTTCACACACTTTGTTACACTTTATTCCATTTTTACGCAAAATTTGATACAAATTATTTGATCCATTTCCTTTAACAAAACCAAAATCGCCGAGCTCATAAAAACACGTCTAACCTTAGTGGCTGTCGCAGACAAAGTCAACAATGAAAACAGCTGAAAGTTTTGTCATACTTGAAGGGCATGTATACCAGCATAATAAAAAAAAAATGTTTGACAATCGGACTCCCCAAGCCCGTGAAATTTAAACATTCTCGTTACTTTCTGAACACACCTCGTATATCAGATGAATACGACCGGTTACACAATCCATTAGAGGATTGAATTGTCCGCACACTGATACGTGCACAAAATACCAGTGACACACGTCATGTAGTAACGAGTAGATACGAGTACACGAGTACACTGTCAGAGCACAGATTCAACAAGTGTTGCGTTTACGCACGAATGCATAAACACGGATTAAACAACGCTTGTTCTGACTGTAGCCTATCTGTGAGTACGAGATATGCTCATAAGCACTTGACAAATTAAAACTGTACTTCAACTCGACTCAAGTATCAGCTTCTAAACAGTGATGTGACATTATACACGTCTGCCTCTGCTTTATGTCCTTTAGTTTATTTACTCGAATAACTCACCAGACGGCGTTATGCTTGGTTGCGTTTTAATTACAAAATTTTCAAGCAGACTTAAAACCGGATACAATCCGCAACTATATCGCTGGCGTAATGGAAGCGAATTTGCAAAAGTAATTAAATGCAATAGCACGGCATAAACAAACTTTGTACTACGCGAATATTTTTGTACTTAAACTATAAAAGTACGCTAGTAGACCTCGTAGTATATACTTAATTAATTACAGAACGCTCCACGACAGCGCTAGTAACCTTTTCCGCCAATTTAACGGTAACTGTAATATTTGGGGAGAAATGTTACTGGACCAACCTTATTTGGAAATTGTATGCCCTTTCTACGTGAATCTTCCAAAATTACGACAGGCTTTGCCGTTCAGCCATTACTACAGGCAAAAACCAGAACGTCATTTTTAAACGGCAGCGAGTGGAGAAAACCCTTACACACACATAGTTCGGGTTTTATACAAGGTACCTCTGCACCAAATTTCAAAAAAATCTGTCAGTGCGTGTGACCAAAACTGTGTAGAATCGTGATCGTTAAATCAGATGACGCCATCTTGAAACGTAGTGAAAAATCTTACACATACGTGATTTCAGCGCGTACAAGATTTCAAAACAATCGTTCGGTGCGATTGATTAAAACTGCGCACACTCGTTACAAATCAAGAGACCGCCATCTTGAAACGGAAGTGAATAGGAAAAAATTGTACACAAACTTTTCCGGCTTTATACAAGGCATCTCCGTACCAAACTTTAGAACAATCGGTCAGTGCATGTAGACAAAACTGAGGAACAAACAAACAAACCAATGGTCGAGTTGAAAAAGAGTCCAAGTTTCGCTTGGCCAAAAAAATGATCCCTGGCCTCAATAATGTTCGTAACTTTTTTATATTCGGACCTACACTTACATAAATATCTGATTTTACTGTCAAAATCTGCGTTTCAGTCTGCAGCAATACCGGTTTTACAAAATCAGCGTTTCAGTCTGCAGGAATACCGGTTTTGCAAAATCTGCGTTTCAGTCTGCAGGGATACCGGTTTTGCAAAATCTGCGTTTCAGTCTGCAGGGATACCGGTTTTGCTAAAATCTGCGTTTCAGTCTGTGGGAATTTTGCAAAATCTGCGTTTCAGTCTGCAGCAATACCGGTTTTACAAAATCAGCGTTTCAGTCTGCAGGAATACCGGTTTTACAAAATCAGCGTTTCAGTCTGCAGGAATACCGGTTTTACAAAATCTGCGTTTCAGTCTGCAGGAATACCGGTTTTACAAAATCTGCGTTTCAGTCTGCAGGGATACCGGTTTTGCAAAATCTCGTTTCAGTCTGCAGGAATACCGGTTTTGCAAAACCTGCGTTTCAGTCTGCAGGAATACCGGTTTTGCAAAATCTGCGTTTCAGTCTGCAGGAATACCGGTTTTGCAAAATCTGCGTTTCAGTCTGCAGGAATACCGGTTTTGCAAAATCTGCGTTTCAGCCTGCAGGAATACCGACTTTACAAAATCTGCGTTTCAGTCTGCAGGAATACCGACTTTACAAAATCTGCGTTTCAGCCTGCAGGAATACCGGTTTTGCAAAACCTGCGTTTCAGTCTGCAGGAATACCGGTTTTGCAAAATCTGCGTTTCAGTCTGCAGGAATACCGGTTTTGCAAAATCTGCGTTTCAGTCTGCAGGAATACCGGTTTTGCAAAATCTGCGTTTCAGCCTGCAGGAATACCGACTTTACAAAATCTGCGTTTCAGTCTGCAGGAATACCGGTTTTGCAAAATCTGCGTTTCAGCCTGCAGGAATACCGGTTTTACAAAATCTGCGTTTCAGCCTGCAGGAATACCGGTTTTACAAAATCTGCGTTTCAGCCTGCAGGAATACCGGTTTTGCAAAACCTGCGCTTCAGTCTGCAGGAATACCGGTTTTGCAAAACCTGCCTTTCAGTCTGCAGAATAACGGTTATACAAAATCTGGGTTTGTAGCAAAATTTCATTAAATCGTTTATGATTTGGAGAAAATACGCTGTATAGAAAAATAGTGCGATCCATGCACTTCTTTTCAAAAAAAATTAATTAATTAACAAAGATAGACATTTACGTTCTTGAACAAATTTAAGGCAAATTTTTGAAGTACCCAAACGAACCGAATGAATAACTAGTTCTTGTATAAATACTGTTTTCGAGTACCAGTTTATAAGAAACAGTTGGTTAAGGTTTTTGTAAATTTAAATTGAGGAGTGAATCGCGTCACAAAAAATAGATTCGGACACAATCGGAGTTTCCTTGTGAACCCCGGCTGGCGACAACTTCATCATCTTTTCTACGGAATTTTAAGATTCAAAATAACTAAACATGCAGACAAAAATGAACAATTTGAAACAGCGATTACGTAGTTTTTCAAAAAAGTGTATAACTAAAATTTATGATTTTTTTTACTGACTGCCATTTTGAAACGGTTAAACGGATTTGCAACGTACGTATTTCTTCAAGCTACCGTATTAAAATTTATTTCCGAATCAAATCAGGCCTAACTGCGAACGTACGATGCCTAACAACGTTTTATACAAATTTCTTAACGACCTTTCAAAACTTGATCTACAGATCAGGTTAGGCTCTCATTTCGACGACCTCGTGTTAACAAAATTTCTACGAATTCCCCCAAAAAATCCATAAAACATTCTACTCCTCGTTGAATGGTTCAAGCTCTGCAGGATATTTCGAACGTATCGCAACAACTTGCCCGTTTTCTTTTCCGACCGGTCCTGCGGGCCCCGTATCAAGTACTAAATCTCAAAGCGGTTTTCGGGAGCTATAATAAAATAAGAAGACAGAAGAAACGGCAGTAAGAATAATTCGGTGAAGTTATGACGTTGGAGGCAAGTTTACGGCATGTGTGACGGAATGTTTATGGCCTAGTGAAACACGTCCTGTTCCCATAGAAACACGTTTATAAACATGTCAACTGTGCAGAGCCCACGTGTAGCTGGTGCTTTTACATTCATTTCGTTACAAGCAACGGCTCTATCTCTGTTGGGCCCACGGCACCGCGATCGAAGACTTTACTAATCTTGGATTCTAGTTCAGCACAACCCCACTGACTATTCATTTTGCTAGACGTCCTCAAGTCCTGGAAGCCTCCTGATGCAAGAGCTTTACAACCACTAAGCAGCCTGCAGTTTTCTCTTCCTTCCTGCATAACCTACACAGTTTCTCCGTGGTAACTTCCTATCCTGTTCACGTGCACTCACCACAGTGTCCACTATGAGTCCCGTGGTTTTCCTGAACTGCCCTCCGCCCAGGATATTAGCGATGCCTTCAGTTCTGTCATCAGGGTTGTGTAAAGCGATGCCCGATTACGAGATGTTTTACTCGATTGTTTCGATTGTAAAAACATCTCGATTGTATTGAACTCGTCAGTTGACGACTGTCGTTGACGATTGTTTACCTATTCGAGTCCTCCTGCTCTAGTTTTGTGTCGCTTACACAGCTGTAGGCCTAAATCATCGACAGCACAATCGAATGAATCGTCGACTTACAATCGGAACAGACGCTGCAGGAAATGTTGAGTAAATATTTCAATTAAATTGCTAAGGCCTATTCCGTTTTCCTTTTTTATGAGTGACGAAAATGAGAAACACTTCGGTTAAGTTCGATTTTTTGTTGTTATTTTAAGGCGAAAATCACATTGAGGCTATTATCGCCTTCCTAAATGTAAATGTGAGTGTGTGTTAGACTCGAGTATCGCGAGGGACGTCTA
The DNA here is from genome assembly GCA_022606455.1 of Callitettix versicolor. Lineage (NCBI taxonomy): Eukaryota > Metazoa > Arthropoda > Insecta > Hemiptera > Cercopidae > Callitettix > Callitettix versicolor. The sequence goes on from CM040189.1 coordinate 16,377,848, forward strand.
AATCCTCTCAATAGGTGCAGGTAGTCTGCACCCCTGCGGGGCAGTTGTTTGAGAAGTGTGTGTGTGTGCGCGCGCGCGTGCGTGCGTGTTTTTATAACGCTCACACTCGCAATTTTGGCCCGATTTCATTCGAACTTGGCACAAAACCCTGGTATTCGATGGTTGACTCGATTGTTTTTTTGTACGATGGTCGATTAACTCGATTGTAAGAACATCTCGCAATCGCGCATCACTACTTGTGTTCCTCAAACCGAAAACTTTGACCCCGGCAGGTCTTCTGCTTCTAGGTTTGATCAGAAGCCTTTCTGTTACCGCCTCCTCTCTCAGTTTGTGCTTTCAAGCTCTCGATGTACATGTACAAACGTTTAATTTATAGAATTAAACAAAAAATATTCGTGTATAAATGTATAAAATATTATAAAACAAGATGGCTACTTAATTACTGGATAACCGAGCAACTTGACTGTAATGTTACGCCATCACTGGTACCGTGACCGGAGGACTGTGGAACAAACCGCAGAGATTTATGACACTGCCTAGGCCAGCCGATGCAGCAAGTGCCGTCCATCTCGGCCGAGAAGCTACATAAAAATGTCGGATTAAAATGTTGGTCCCGAACACCAGAAACCTGAGCCAGTACCGATGGCGGGGTGCGGCGTTAATGGAGGATTCAGTAGTGCCAACATTGTACTTGTTCCAGTGTTACCAAAGTAGCTAGTTTCAATACCAATACGGTAACTTTCAAAGAGCAAATGATAAACCAATATTTTTATTTGAAAAAAAAATGTGATTTAAATAAATTTCCAAAAATTAACATTAAACAGAAAATCGAACGCCATAAAATTTTATTCGTTTCTCAGCAAAAATTTTTCATCCACTTAAAAATCTTTAAAAAATACAAAACTGAATTTACCATCGCAAACAGGGTTTAAATCTGCACAAACACTTTAAATTTTGAAATTTTGCTGAAATATACATAAAACCTCTGACATTTGTCGGAAATGTGAGTTTAGTTTTCCCGTTTGATTCAGATAATTTAAGTTTTTCACCCTAAACAGATCAAAAACAATCAACTTTTCAAAATTATAAAATTGATTCAATTTGATCAATTGATTAAAATTGATCAATGTAGGCAAATCTAAGTACCTACACTGATTAAATCGTTTAGTATATAACAATATACGACTGAGTGAATCTAGATAAAACACCACTATAAGCCTGAAATTCTTCGGACAAAATTTTCAATTTCAAAATGCTAATTACGATAACGTTATCCGATTTTGAACTAAATGTTTAGAAATTTTATAGATACCTTTCTTAAAAAATGTTCTCCAATTGTAAAACAACGTATTTTTCACAGTACCGAACTTGTCCTAGATTAACCTAAACAGCTGATTTCTCAATGGCAGCTGCTGCTTCAATATATTACTACTATTTCAAGTGAGGTTATGTCTACAGCCATAGTTTTAACAAAGCGCGCGCGCACGCACGCGCGCGCGAGGTGTGTTCAGAAAGTAACGAGAATTTTTAAATTTCGCGGGCTTGGAGAGTCCGATTGTCAACATTTTTTTTTTATGTTGGCATACATACCCTTGAACTATAAAAAAACTTTCAGCTGTTTTCATTGTTGACTTTGTCTGTGACAGCCACTAAGGTTAGACGTGTTTTTATGAGCTCGGCGATTTTCTTTTGTTAAAAGAAATGGATCAAAGAATTTGTATCAAATTTTGCGTAAAAAAAAAGAATACAGTGTAACAAAGTGTGTGAAATGTTAGCAAAGGCCTATGGTGAGTCCGCTATGAGTAAAGCAAGAGTTTACGAGTGGTATAAGCGTTTCCAAGAAGGCCGCGAAGACGTTGAAGATGACGAACGCTCTGGACGCCCCAGCACATCAACAACCGATGAAAACGTGGAAAAAGTGAAAGAAATAGTTATGAACAATCGCCGAATCACAATTAAAGAGGTCGCTAATGACGTTGGCATATCGATTGGATCATGTCGTGACATTGTTTCCAATGTTTTGTGTATGAAACGCGTGGCAGCAAAATGCGTTCCAAAATTGTTGAATTTTGAACAAAAACTCCTGGAAGTTGCTCAGTCACTAAATGAAGTCAACGACGATGCAGAATTACTGAAACGTATTATAACATGTGACGAAACATGGGTTTACGGATATGACGTCGAAACTAAGGCTCAATCATCCCAGTGGAGGCATTCTGGCTCGCCAAGACCGAAAAAGGCTCGACAAGTGCGGTCGAACATGAAGGTAATGCTTACTGTGTTCTTCGAAATTAATGGCATAGTGCATCATGAATTCCTGCCACCACCTGGAACGGTCAATAAGGAGTACTACGTACAAGTTCAACGCCGTTTGCGTGAAGCAATCCGAAAAAACGCCCGGATCTGTGGAAAAACAATTCATGGCTTTTGCACCACGATAATGCACCAGCTGCTTCATCGCTTGTTCGTGAATGTTTGGCCAAAAACAGTACTGTAACGATGCCCCAGCCTCCATATTCGCCAGACATGGCTCCGTGTGACTTTTTCCAATTTCCAAAAATTAAGTGAACCTTAAAGGGCCGTCGTTTTACAGCCGTAGATGACATTTAAGCGCATAGCTGGAAGAACTAAAGGCTATCTCAAAGATCGAGTCTGAGAAGTGTTTCGAGGATTGGAAGAAGCGCTGGCACAAGTGCATAATCTCCAATGGGGACTATATTGAAGGCGACAACATCAATGTAGAAGAATAAATAAATATTTTGTTCAAAAAATTAAAATTCTCTTTATTTCTGAAGACATCTCGTGTGTGTGTGTGTGTGTGTGTGTGTGTGTGTGTGTGTGTGTGTGTGTGTGTGTGTGTGTGTGTGTGTGTGTCGGTCTGTAATTTACCGTGACGATTGGTCCAGTAATTCATTTTGCAGACATATCCAGACGCGGCCCAGGCTACACGACGGCTACTGTAAATATAACTTCGCGTAAAGCAGTAAACTGACTTTAATGAGTTCACGTATGTCTAATTAAAATCGTGCAACACAAATTAGTCAAAGCGTCGCTGCTTTACGAAATTCGAGTTTTTTTTCTCTAGCTGCGCAAACAAAATGATCGCCCGAACAAAAACAAACGTGCAACTAACGCATTCTGCCGTCTGTCACGGTAGGCTCGGCAAATGTCCAGCACTGTGGGTGTTCTCCGCTAGCTGGCTAAACACAGTAACACAAATTGCAGCACACATTTAAACGGCCGATTATTTGATCGTTATGACAAAATATTGCTAAAATTAACGTAAGAGAGTCACGCATATTACAGGCTTGACTAGTAGAATTACTGATAATGAAATGTAGTACATTATACAATGTAAACGCAAACATTTTGGCACGCAGCTGTCTCGCTGACGTGATTTTGTTTTTATCATAAAATTTTGATCAACATTTCATTTTAATAACCTAATATGCATCCGAATGACTTTTGCGTTTTTCCACTACGTCTTAAAAGTTCAAATTTGTTAAGTCTATTTTTTTCACAATATACACTGTATTTAAATCCATTCAGTTTAGCCTCCAGCTACGTACAGAAATATTCACATCCATGAAAACAATAAAGTTTAACTCGGGAAGCTTAAACATACCAAACATAAAGTAATAATTATCCAATATTAAGGCCACTGGCGAATCCAGAGTGGAACTGGAGGCAGCCTTTCCATTGGAATTGGAAACAATTAGAAGAAATATGAATTTCTAGTTACATAATTAAGTAAAATAAAAATGCGAACTATTGGCAGTGGCCTAGTTGATAGCGTACTCGGCTTTCACCCCGAGGACCCGGGTTCGATTCCCGGCCAGGGCTTGGCATTTTCATACGCTATAAATCATCCCATCGTTTGCATTAGCCCAAGTGTGCACAATAGTCGGACGTTAAACACCAAAAAGAAAAAAATATATAGGCTATTAAAACGGTGTTCTATGAATCCTGTGTGCACAGTTACAGCGGGACAGGTTAAAGTTTAACTTATCCTTGAAAAGATTTTTTTGTGTTTAACGTCCGACTATTGTGCACACTAGGGCTAATGCGGACGATGGGATGATTTATAGCGTATGAAAATGCCAAGCCCTGGCCGGGAATCGAACCCGGGTCCTCGGGCTGAAAGCCCAGTACGCTATCAACTAGGCCAGCGAGGCGGCTTCCTTGAAAAGAAATAAGGGAAGAAGGAATAAATATGCTCACAAATTTGGACACGATGAGCATCAACAAACAGAAGACAAAACTGATCGATCCAACCAGAACTGTTGATGAAATCGTGAAGTTGACTACAACAGATTAATTAAAAGCTTATTTGTATCCAACATTTTTTTAAATCTATTATTGAACAAAAATAGAAACCACGGTAGTTTTTAACAACATTAGCTGAAACTTATCAGCTGTTTAACGGAATCAGCTGATCGTTACGAATTAATATAAAACATCTGATCTTCTACCATTATATTTATAAAAAAAAAAACGATTCATTTCATATATTTACATTGGTCAAACGCCTTCGTAGTTTCCGTAGTGTAGTGGTTATTACGTGCGCCTCACACGCTCAAATACAGAAAATTTTAATTATAATTAATTTAATATGAGACGCGACGCGCAAAATATACTGTTATATCAATATAAATGTGTGCACTCGCATCACGCAAAATCCAACAACAACCAGCCCTAAAACATAATACATGTTAACAAAGGAAAGACCCTCTTTAATCTGAATTGAATTACCACGATCTTAGTAAAAAATGTTTACAAAATGTTCTTTTATTTCTTTTATAATTTTTATTTATAAGCTATATTGCTATATTTCATTTTATGCTGTGCGGCAGAGATTCTCCAAAATAAACCTATGTGACTACAATATTTTTGAAGTAACTACTTCTTACTGCGGTGTATGGATGTACGTTTTCCACGGGGAAAATTCAGTTTGCCGTCACGGAACGCTCTAACACATCCATACGCCCACTCTAGTGAACATTCTTCTTTCATCCGGATCACCCACTTTGGGGTACGCCAAATCAATTACTTTGATGTGCGTTAGCCGCCTTCCGCTGTATCCAATACTGCTTCATTCTATCCGAGGCTGCCTTCCTTCTTTCATCCGAGACTGCCCCGCCCCTTTTAGATGTTGGTTTTTCTTGGAACCTTAGGTTTTCATTATGTAAAAGTTTTCGCAGTTTAAGTACATCGTCAAATCATCTCATCTGATATCGCTAGCTCAGTTAAGTCCTCCTAGACCCGCCTGAACCAATTACTCTTCGTTTTCCGATCTCTGAAGAAAGCAAAGATCCGCCTAGTAAGTCCACTGCTGTTCATCCTACTAATATGGCCATAAAAACTAAGTCGTCTTTTCCTCATGCTATCTGAGAGTCTCTCAATTTTGAGATACAGGTTTTTATTAGAAATCAACTTTACTTCATTATTTCTAAAGTTTTGGCCCAATATCTTCCTTATTAACTTTCTTTCCTTCTTCTCCAGGTTGTCCAGTAATCCCTTATTATTGAGTGTAAGAGTTTCAGATGCATATAAAGCCTCTGGTTTGATCACAGTTTTATAATGCTTAAGTTTGGAATTCCAGGATAACGAACATTATTATACTAATTATTATTATTATTACAACGTTATTTTTACAAACATTATTACAACACATTATTAATAAATACTCCTTTAGTGATTAATAAAATGTTTTTTTGAAGTAAAAACTTGTATGGCCGCGTTTGACAAAACATGGTATAAACATTTGCTTTCGCGTCACGTTTGAATCCGTAATGCATACCTCACAGCCTATATTGTTCTTGTATATATCGACTGGAAGTGACTACTTCTAAACAGCTGATTTCGCATATCATTTCAATTGAGGTTATGTTTACTGTTCTTGTTAATTTTAAAAATGTGTAGTTAAATTATTTGACGTTTATGACCTACACCAATTTTTGAATGCCAGAATCACAAATATTATATTTATTATTATACTTAGACAGTATAACTGTCAGAAGTTGGGTTATAAACTGATTAATTATTACAGTCCCTTATATAGCCTAGTCAAATTCAAAGTTTCAGTTAATTTTTAAGTTGTGTACCTACACACGTGCGAAAATTTAATACGGAAATAATTTTCAAGAGTTGCCCTTTCCTGAGTGCACCAAAATTTTTTAAACATAATTAAATCGTAACAGTGAAAAAATGTAGGCCTACAGTCAGGCATGCCAAAAGAAGCATACCAAAATTTTGTCGGCCAGTCCCGCAAATTTTTTTTATAGATTTTTTTATAAAGATTTAATTACCCTGAAGTAGATCAAGAATGAGAGCATATTATTGGAAATTATTATTAATATTTGATGATGAGTTACCGGGTTTATCCTTGGATCCTCTCAACCCGCGTCCGACAAACCCGAAGTTTCCTGACTTGCCGATGTGTCCTACCGTTCAGCAAGTACGATCTCGTACGGCATGTGTAGACATTTTTTTTTTTTTAATTTTAAAGCGAAAAGCACATTGAGGCTATTATCGCCTCCCTAAATATAAGTGTGAGTATAAAGTGTTAAAGTCGTAAGTGTAAGTGTGTGTTAGACTCGGGACCGCGAGAGACGTCTAAATCCTCTCAATAGGTGCGGCTAGTCTGCAGCCCCCTGCGAGGGAACGTGTGTAAACTTTTACCCCGCGATTGTCCTGTACAGTGCAGCTTTCTTGTCTAAACTTTTTCTAAAACTCTTTCATTTCACGTCGCCACTAATGAGGTCACTACTTTGTCACGAACACTTCCCGACTTATAATTTACCATTTCGTACAGTCATTACTTTCCGCTACGTGCACGACACATTCTGTGCCATTTATATTCAATACGTTGTCATCTGCGACTTCCTTCCCGTCTTGTGTACGCCTGTACACGTTTAGGCTGCATTTATGCAAGCACTAGTAATTATCGTCCGATGTTGTTGCAGTCCAGGGTTGCCAACTGTTCCTGATTAGAACAGAGACGATACTATCTGTGAAATATTGCTATTGCTATTTTTCAATATTAGCAATATAGCAATATAGCACTGTTAACGTGTGAATTATGAAAATTTCACAGTTAACAGTTGGTATGATATTATGTTAAGTGCGAAATAGTGTTAGATTTGGTACGTACCAAACTGGGTTCACAGTTTTGCGCATGCGCAGGGTAAAGAGACGCGATCCTAGCGGAAATGAAAGAAACTACACACATAAGATTGATGGAACAAATTCCGGAGATTTCAGTTCGCAGTTAGTAACAGTGAAACTCAGCCATTCACTGTTAAATATGTGAAATGAAACTATATGAAAAGGTAGCAGTTTTGTCCCTCATCACGTCAAAGATTGACGTCAACCGTGACACGGAGCTTTCTCGCTGACGTGATGGAATCGAATTTAAGTTCATGCAAGCGCTAGTAGTCTATCGTCCGATGTCGCTGAAGTCCAGGGTTGCCAACCGTCCCTGATTAGAACAGAGACGATACTATCTGTGAAATACTGCTATCGGTGAAAACTGCTACTGCTACTTTTCAATATCTGTTAAATTAAACTATAAACTGTGAAAGTCTGGCTGGCTTGTTATGCAGTTATTGCTCCTTAATATAGGCTTCTTCATAAATCAGAAAAACCAACAAAAACCGCCGTTGATTGTATCTATTTATCTACACAAATACACAGTTCTTCTACACAACAAAAAACATTCGCTATACCAAATAAAAAATTTAAATCTAGCGGGATGCGTGCGCAGTTAGCAATACCAATATTTATCTCTTCTCAGAAATACCACACTAACAAACGTGTGAACTGTGAAAATTTCACAGTTAACAGTTGGTATGGTATTATGTTAAGTGCGAAATAGTGTTAGATTTGATACGTACCAAACTGTGAACCATTACGCATGCGCAAGGTAAAGAGACGCGATCCTAGCGGAAATGAAAGAAACTACACACATAGATTGATGGCACAGTAACAGTTAAATTCATCCATTCACTGTTAGATAAATACGTGAAATGAGACTATGTGAAAAAGTAGCACTTTTGTCCCTCATCACGCCAAAAGTTGACGTCAACCGTGACACGGAGCTTTCTCGGTGACGTGATGGTATCGAATTTACAAAACAAAATCTAATTACAACACATGAACGTTGATTTCCGTATACAAAATGGCGATCATTCGAAACCTTTAAAAACGTTAGAACAACGCGTTTAGAAACAGCTGTGTCGAACGGGAATAGAGGATATACAGGTTTTAATGTAAATAATATTTTCCATCCGTGGAAGGACACGAACTAATAAAAGATTTCGCGTGTTTTCACGGTCAAACTTGGTACAAAAATCGATTTTAGAAACAGCTTAGACAGTCTATACACCGTAAAATCCGTTTATCAGTTTCAAATTGACATTTAAAATCTTAAAATACGCGTAACTTATAAAATTTAATTTTTTTGAAAATCCGATTTCACCAACGTAATCAGCGTTAAAATCTGCGTAAATCAACAGTTTTTTTTAAATCCATTGTAACGACGTCATTTAGAGTTCATTTTCGTCTTTCAAATGTAATTTAATAATTTAAAAGGTTAATTAATGCAGTTTTTAACGCTGATTACGTTAGTTAACTTAGATTTTCAAAAATATTTAAAAAAATATCGTTGGATGTTTGCTACCATCACGCCAGCGAAACAAAGTCTGATTTTACTAACGCACTCGGCGTTAAATTCTAAAAAAACATGGTACAGCCATTGGGGCTGTCGGCAGAAGCGTTAGCTTCTTTAAATATATATATATATATATATATATATATATATATATATATATATATATATATATACGGTCTACAGATCTCGTTTAAAAAAACCGAATTCTTCTGTTCAAAATTAAATATTCAAGAACTACTAAACACAAAGTATGGTAAGATAAACAGAGTCAAGCACTTCAAATATCTGGGAGAAATTCTTGAACTCACGGGTGGCGAGAAGGCTGCGCAAAGGGTTCGGCCACTGAGAATGAAGAGGGCTCTTGGTATAACGCGTGATATCTACAATAAGAGATGTATGTCGACGCACACAAAAATCAGACACTACAACACAGTCATAAAACCGGAAGTATTATATGCAAGCGAGACGCTAAAAATCCACACAAAAGCTACCATGGAGGATATTTCGAAGGAAGAACGCAAAATCTTGAGGGAGATCCTTGCCCGACATTAACAGAAGATGGATACAGGTTGCACTCTTGGAAGACCACAGAGAAGATATCGAACCTGGCAGCAGATATCAGAAGAATGAGGCTTCGGTTCTATGGACACATCAATAGACTCCCAACAACGAGACTTGCCAACAGAATCCTTAAGTATATACAAGGTGTCAAATCAACAACGTCGTGGATCGCACAAGTCAGAATAGACCTACATGACGCAGAAATAGACTCAACAGACGTTGAAGACAGGAACGCATACAGGAGAAAGATGCTCGGTTGGAAGGTCCCAGAGAATGAAATCCCAAAGAGAGCAGGGGTAAAATAGACGGAGGAGTGGAAGAGGATCCATGGGGGCAGGATGAGGGTGGTGTGGAGGATTAGAAGGAGCAAGACATGAGTCGGAGTGCTTTGCGTGTGATCCAACAGGGTCTATACGCAGATAATAATAATAATAATAATAATAATGATATATATATCATGATATATACCCTGGGATCGGTAAACAGGGACATTAAGATCAAGTGTTTGGCTTTTGCAGATGACATGGCTTTACTGGCCGAGACATGGGAGGAAGCCAAGGAGCAGTCCCTCGAACTGCTGAAGCAAGCGGGGAAGGTAGGCCTCAAAATCGCCTTTGGAAAGACCAAAATAATAACAAACATTAAGAATCCTCCAAAATATTTGAAAGTGGGGGAACAGAAAATGGAGATTGTCAGGGATTTCAAGTACCTCGGAGAGTGGATCAGCTGGAATGGTCTAGAGAAGAAAGCCATGGAATCTAGACGAAACAAAATGGAAATAGCTTTCCAGCTCACAAAAGACACCTATAACAAAAAATCACTCTCCTGGAATGCCAAGATAAGACATTATAATACTGTAGTCAAGCCTGAAGCCCTTTACGCTGCGGAAACGTTGTCCATAACGACTTATGGACCAATGGAAAAGTTGGAGATCAAAGAAAGAAAAATTCTACGGAAAATTCTAGGTCCCAAATTCTATAATAATAAACTTGTGCACATTAGTAATGAGACCCTGTATAGGAGGACCGAAAAGATGTCCCATACAATAAAGAAAAGGAGGATTGACTTCTATGGTCACATCCTACGAATGGACCCGAAAAGGATAACAAAAAGGATCTTCGACTTTTTCCGCAATAAGAAAACCAAACTGAACTGGTTTAAGGAGATAGAGAGGGACCTACGAGAGTTTCAAATTACAGAAGAGATGCTTGCAGATAGATCCGCAGAGTATAATCGAAGGTAAAATGAAGAGGTTCCAGGACAGGGTCAAGACCAAAATACCATATAGGATTTCTGACGCAGAGAGGACGGCAAGATCTGAAAGGATGAAGAAATACTGGGCGGACAGGAAAGCACGACACACTGAACATTGATTGATCAATCGTCCCCCAAAGTGGGTGAAACGTAGAAGAAGAAGATATATATATATATATATATATATATATATATATATATATATATATATATATATGCCTATATTTAACGTCTCGGTAATATAAGAAAAATAAAATCAAACTTACGTGTTATTATTGAATATAAACCTACAACCATTTAACTATTGCTGACAATATACAAAATTGCACACAACATCATTACATGCGCGCGCGACGAGAACATAAGAGATAGAGAGAAGCATGCACGTTGTATGTACATACAGGCACAAAACATACATACGCGCGCGACCAACTCAGTCGGAACCGGCAGACGAAAGAAAGGAGAGCTGAGAACTGGAGGGGGTCTGTAATACTTCCCCTACTCGCGTTACTTACGCTTCATAAGCCTACTCGATGAAACCGAATCACTCCATGGTGACAACGCTAACGCTTCAATAAATTACGGCAGAGTTTATTTTCGTATTTCCAATGTAATTTAATAATTTGAAAATGCTAATTTATGCAGATTTTAACGCTGATTACGATAGTGAAATCAGATTTTCAAAAATAAAAACAAATTAGTAGCGTGTGTATTCGCTACTATCACGTCATCAGCGAGACAGCTGCGTCGCACGAAAGGATTGTTACTGTACCTGCAGGAATGGGAGATGTACTTTATTCGTATCGATAAGTGTCTGCTTACCCGGGTACTACTACTTTATTCGTATCGATAAGTGTCTGCTTACCCGGGTACTACGTGTATCAGTACCCGTACTTTACTGTTGACGGGAAGGAGTCACATCTCGCGAACACGTTCTCCGCTGAACAAGGCTTGTACTGTATTGGGTTACGAAAAAACATGTTCAGTCATTAGCGAACCCATGTTTACAAGTTTTACAGAGCTATGTCCCGTGTTCCAGCGTGACCATTTGGTAGGTCTCAATTAATTGCTCGCCGTGCCCCGACCGATCAGCTGGTATTATTAATTTCCTGTTGTACCATCATGGTAACACCCACACCCGGGATTATGTAACGAATCCTGACGTTTGCTACATTTTTTAGGGATCGTTAAAATTATATCCATAATTTTCAACCGATTTCATTAAAACGTCGCACAAATATTGATTTTTGGCCGTTATAAACAAATGACGGTCGTTGAAAATCTTTATAAAAACCTTCTTTTGTTTTCGAGCCGATAGGCATTTCTGTATTTGTAGTTAACGTTCGGTACGTCTCTGAACTTGCGCCAATCAAGGTCGTAGGTTCGAGTCCGCAGTAAGACCTTTTCGTTCAGCTTATTTTTTTGAAATTCCGATTTCACCAACATAATCGACATACAAATCTGTATATACTAAATTTAAACTTTCAAATTACATTGAAAATTTAAATAAACCCTGATCACCGTAAAAAATACATAAATTCAGCGAATTTTAAAAATTCAAAGTGCTATATTTATGCAGTTTTAAACGGACGGTGAAATTATGTTAAAAAATTAAGACAAAGAAGTTATTAATTTTTTAAGATTTCAAATGGTCGCCATTTTGAAACTCCTAAACGAATTTTGCTGGTTGACGAACCCGTCCAAGCTATTACCATAATCGACTTTTGTGCCAAGTTTGAATCAAATCGGACAAAAATTACGAACGTGAGTGCTGAAACACACGCACCACAAATTTAACGATCCCTCGAAAAGTGTCATGATCGGTGCTCATTTCAAGGTCTTACCGTAATGACCGTCCAAAAATCATTTTTCTGTTGGTATTTTGCTAAAAAATATTTTTTTCACAATGTCCTGTGCATTTTAATGTCTAAAGCTCGTGGTTTCCATTGTTACAGAGTACCTACCAGGCATACAGACACAGCGGAACGTCCCGGGGTCGTCCAGACAGGATCCGTCGTTCTGGCAGGGATGGGACTCGCACTCGTTGACGTTGGTTTCGCAGCGGGGTCCGGTGAAGCCTTGGGTACAGTTGCAGGCGAACGATCCGGGGGTGTTGACGCAGATGCCGTCATGTTCGCAAGGAGAGCCTGCAATCAGAATAAAGGACGGCCGTGAAATTATACAATAACTATTATAACCAGAAAAGAATTTTATACACACAGTTATACGTATACCCAGAAAACAATTGTATACACACAGTTATACGTATACCCAGAAAACAATTTTATACACACAGTTATACGTATAACCAGAAAAGAATTGTATACACACAGTTATATGTATAACCAGAAAACAATTTTATACACACAGTTATACGTATAACCAGAAAACAATTTTATACACACAGTTATATGTATAACCAGAAAAGAATTGTATACACACAGTTATACGTATAACCAGAAAAGAATTGTATACACACAGTTATACGTATAACCAGAAAACAATTTTATACACACAGTTATATGTATAACCAGAAAACAATTTTATACACATAGTTATACATATAACCAGAAAACAATTTTATACACACAGTTATACGTATAACCAGAAAAGAATTGTATACACACAGTTATACGTATAACCAGAAAACAATTTTATACACACAGTTATACGTATAACCAGAAAACAATTTTATACACACAGTTATATGTATAACCAGAAAAGAATTGTATACACACAGTTATACGTATAACCAGAAAAGAATTGTATACACACAGTTATATGTATAACCAGAAAACAATTTTATACACACAGTTATACGTATAACCAGAAAACAATTTTATACACACAGTTATATGTATACCCAGAAAACAATTTTATACACACAGTTATACGTATAACCAGAAAACAATTTTATACACACAGTTATATGTATAACCAGAAAACAATTTTATACACACAGTTATACGTATAACCAGAAAACAATTTTATACACACAGTTATATGTATAACCAGAAAACAATTTTATACACACAGTTATACGTATAACCAGAAAACAATTGTTCCATAATATGCAATAAATGCAATATGCTACTGCTCAGTGCAATCACTGCTAACAGGAGCTCGCTCTTACGCCCACCACTACTAAATAGAGATGGGTAAGAAAACTCCAAACTGTTAACAAACTGTTATTCTATATACGAAAAACAAACTGCTTTGCCAAACGGAAACAAGCAGTTTGAATTGGACTGGTTCGTGATTTGTTAAACAAGGAACAACAGTTTGGACTTTCCCACCACCTACGTTATATTCGAACGTTGCCGCAAGCGCTAACACTTTTTTCCTGCTATTTTCCTGTTACTGTTTTCCTTCAAACAGTACAAACACCTTTTCTTTAACTTGCTATACTTTTTCCCTCTATTTCTTGTTGCAACGTAGTGAAGTAAGAACTGTTTGGGCGTTTTCAAAGTTTATCTCTATTTTGTTGCGAGTTGTTTGAAAGTTTTAAATGTAAAATTTGTTGTTCAAACATTTTTTAAACTGTAAAACAGCCATAATTGTGTTACATATTGGTTTTTCTCCGTAGTTTACTTTGTGTTAGAAATTTAAAAATATTTAGAGGACAATTTTGAAAGTTTTCTTTTACTTTTTTTATGTTTTTAGAATTAAGAGCATAGTTTTTAATTATTTATTGAATGTGTGGACTTTTCAATGTTTTTTTAAAGTGTTTAAAAGTGAAAAATCTGTTTTTTGTGATGGGGAAATATTACAAACGTCTTACATTTTTTTATCCGGAGCCTAATTTTCTTTAAAAACATTTGTTTTGTTAAATATGTTATTACAATAAACTTTATATTTTTTCTGTGTTGTAAAATGGAAAACTTATTTTTTTGCTAAAAAAACTGTTTTTTCAAACTGTTTTTCCAAACAGTTTTTTTTCCAACAAACAGTTCGTTGATATTTTGTAAAAATAGCAGAAGTGCCCATCCTACTACTAAAGGTACGTTTTCCTAGACGAGACTACAGCGATCATCTACCACAAAACGCTGACGTGTTGTTCCCTCCACGCTAAGGCTATCAGTAGACAATTAATTTTAATAGATATTACTGATCGATAGTTTCGTGAATTAATTATGACCTTGCAGAAGACTGCTTCTAGCGTGTACACTAATAGCAGATGAAGTGGTTGGCGAGCAAATAATGAGTTTTCCAGAAAAGGAATGAATCAGTTATTTAAAGAAGGAAATAAAGAAGGCTATCATTGTAGTTACTATAGCAGAGATATTTAATTGTGTACTATATTATTTATTTTTTCTTCTGATGAAGTGTAATTATAAAACAGTAAATATGAAGCATTTTTATTTTATTTTTCAAACCCATTCGTCCTAGCTAGATGCCTGTCGTTCCAGTAGTAGCGCGAGCCCAGCACGGTGGCACTGTCCTGTTGTCCTCCTTTTTATTTCGAAAATCCCCGCAGGGGTGCAGACTAGCTGTATCTATTGAGAGGATTTAGACGTCCCTCGCGGTACCCGAGTCTAACACACACTTACACCTACAACACTACACTTACGACTTTAACACTTTACACTCACATTTAGCGAGGCGATAATAGCCTCAACGTGCTTTTAGCCTTAAAAAAAAATTTACTTAAAAAATAACCGTTTTGTGTGTGTGGAAGTGAAGCAGTTTTTGTGGAATTACAGAACATACTTATTAAGATATGTCCAATTTTTATCGCAGTCGAGAGAATACTTGAACAATTTTAAGCCGTCCGCCCTCCAACGTCCCAAAGTTCGGGAACCGCTGTATCAGACTATAATACATTTTCTCGAGTCAGCTTTGCATTTTGAGACATTTTTGAAAATATCGAAAAGCTGGCAATTGCGATTATTAGGTACTGTTCCGAAAGCAGACGCCTACAGTCGCTCAACGATCGACGCTAGCGACTCTAGCGGTTATCGCGCGCAGGAAAATGGTAACGTGCAAACTTAGGAGTCCTCGGCACGTAATAATCGATGATCGTTGAGCGATTCTCGCGGAGCTATAATCGCGTGTAAGAAAACGTACCTTTAAGTACATATAATAAAAAAACCCGCCCGCGCACACATACGCGCGCACACGAACACACACTAACGCGCTCGCACCCACACACACACACACACACTAACGCACACTAACGCACGCGCGCGCGCACACACACACACACACACACACACACACACACACACACACACACACACAAACACACACTAAAACAAGCGCGCGAGCGCACGCACACTAAAACAAGCGCGCGTGCACACACACACACTAACACACACTAACGCACACGCACGCACGCACGCACACACACACACACACACACACACACACACACACACTAAAACAAGCGCGCGAGCGCACACACACTAAAACAAGCGCGCGAGCGCGCACACACTAAAACAAGCGCGCGAGCGCACACACACTAAAACAGGCGCGCGAGCGCACACACACACACACACACACATGCAAACACGCGCGCGCGCACACAGAGAGAGAGGGGGAGATGGAGAGAGGGAGAGGAAGAGAGAGGAGAGGGAGAGAGGAAGGGGTGGAGAGAGGGAGGGAGATGGCGAGAGAGGGAGAGAGGGAGAGGGAGAGAGGGAGAGGAAGAGAGAGGAGGAGAGGGATGGAGAGGGAGAGGAGAGAGGGAGATGGAGGGAGAGAGAGAGCTGCTTTACGTAAGACAAACAGCAAATGAGTAGCCTAAGATCTAAATAAATTCCGTATTAAAATACCTAATTTACGCGGAATGGAACCGCAAATTACCCTAACGATGATTTATACAGCTTCGGTTTGATAAGGCTGTTGTACTGCCGCCGCAGCGCGCATGCGTACATGTACAGTAACAATTAATTGGCTGGATAAAACTGACCTTTGGTCGAAGCGTGCCGATAACATCTGTAAACACACTACCGTAACGCCACGGCGGTAGCGGTAGCAAGGCTCAGCACCTCACGTATCTAATGAACCAGGCAAACGATTTCAACGAAACCAAGCAAACGCTTGGTATTATTTCAACGCACGCAACTCCTGCGTCTAATTTATTTACGCGGCGCTAGTATCGCGCTCTTTGACAGTTTTAAGTGCGTCAGGCTCCGTAGATTTTAAACCAATTCCAGTATTGACGGATGTACGCAAGCATTTCGTATAAACGTGACAGAATGACAACCAATAAGAGATATGAGTGCTCGCTTCTGATGGCATCTTGCGGCAGAGTGTTCAACTACAGTTAAAACAGATCAGTATTATTTCATCAAACGTTTCCATCCCTGTTCTTGCAGCTTGCAGCGTTCGTAGCGGCAGAGAGTAACTACTTGGACTTTAGCAGTTGATATCAAACACTTTTTATACTGGTGACAGTACTTCTAGTACGGTTACATTCAATACCAATAGCTTGTCTGAGCTTACATCTATTTTATATTATAGTGTATGAAGACTTTAGTTTGTGGTTTTAAAAGGTTTAGTTTAATTGTAAATAATATAATAATAGGTTATATTGTCGAAAACAAAGAAACAAAAACCGAACGATCGAGTTGACAAAAGCGAAGCACTCTGATCATACGTCGATTCATAATTAACTAAGGGCGCCAGATACGGGAAAAAATTAATTTACAATTCGAGAATATATTTTAAAAAAACAAAAGAAACAAGAAACGACCAAAAATTTATTTTCTGAATCGATTTTGAGAATTCACTTAGCACTAAACAATAATATATTCGTGTATTCTTCACACACAATAAATCATAAAACCGATTCCGTTACATTCGTTTTGTTTAGAATTTTCGAAATTAAATGTTGCGGAATGTGGTGAATGGATGCAGAATATGATAAAATGGTTGTCGAATATAGTGAACGATGGCGATACAATGGTTGCGGAATGTGATGAATGGTCGCTAAATACGGTGAATAATCGCGGAATGTGATGAATGGTCGCTAAATATGGTGATTAATCGCGGAATGTGGCGAATGATCGCTAAATATGGTGAATAATCGCGGAATGTGATGAATGGTCGATAAATATAGTGAATAATCGCGGAATGTGAAGAATGGTCCCTAAATACGGTGAATAATCGCGGAATGTGATGAATGGTCGCTAAATATGGTGATTAATCGCGGAATGTGGTGAATGGTCGCTAAATATGGTGAATAATCGCGTAATGTGGTGAATGGTCCCTAAATATGATGAATAATCGCCGAATGTGGTAAATGGTCACTAAATACGGTGAATAATCGCGGAATGTGATGAATGGTCGCTAAATATGATGAATAATCGCGGAATGTGATGAATGGTCGCTAAATATGGTGAATAATCGCGGAATGTGATGAATGGTCCCTAAATAAGGTGAATAATCGCGGAATGTGATGAATGGTCGCTAAATATGGTGATTAATCGCGGAATGTGGTGAATGGTCGCTAAATATGGTGATTAATCGCGGAATGTGGCGAATGATCGCTAAATATGGTGAATAATCGCGGAATGTGAAGAATGGTCGCTAAATATGGTGAATAATCGCGTAATGTGGTGAATGGTCCCTAAATATGATGAATAATCGCCGAATGTGGTAAATGGTCACTAAATACGGTGAATAATCGCGGAATGTGATGAATGGTCGCTAAATATGATGAATAATCGCGGAATGTGATGAATGGTCGCTAAATATGGTGAATAATCGCGGAATGTGATGAATGGTCCCTAAATAAGGTGAATAATCGCGGAATGTGATGAATGGTCGCTAAATATGGTGAATAATCGCGGAATGTGATGAATGGTCCCTAAATACGGTGAATAATCGCGGAATGTGATGAATGGTCGCTAAATATGATGAATAATCGCGGAGTGTGGTGAATGGACGCTAAATATGGTGAATCGCGGAATGTTGTGAATAATCGCAAAATATGGTGAATGGTAGCGGAACATGATAAATGATTGGTGAATGGTCGCGATATATTGTGCGTACTGCGTGGTAGATTCGTAGTAAAGAAATACACAGGCATCTTAAAATTCCAATAGTAACAGACAAGATCAAGATATTTGCTGGCAAGTACTAAGCCTGACTTCACCAGCATGTCAATGCAGAAAGCTCCTCAACTGCTTGACTATCAGAACCTAGTTCGAAGACAGCTGGATCAATGGATCGTAGTAGATTAGTTTTAATTGTATAATACGCAAACAATTTTGAAAAAATTCAAAAAAAGTAGAAAGCTCTTTCTGTGGATTAATAAAACACAAGAATCTTCTTAATATGAAAGGAGTTCTGGAAAAAACGATGTTTTGTTACATTTGATCACGTGCATACACTTTGCTTTGCACGTGCTTTATTAGTTATATGTTTGCAATAAGCTGTTCAATGATTTCTTTATCCACCCACTCTACGTAGCCACATGTACGTAGCCACATGTCTTGAAGGGATATTTCAAATGGGCCTGGCTTCCGATGCACCACTTTGTGTACGTTTCTTTGACCAACTGTTTTGAAAGCAACCGCGTCAGCACCTGAACAGAGAACGCCTGCAAATCATTACTTATAAAATAATTAATTACGCAGAACAGCACAATGGCTGCCGGACCCAATGGGGTCAACAATTACCGCGGTCTCATTAATCACCGCCGGCCGTGAGAATTTCTTCCGTAATTTGCTAAACCCGCGCATTGTGTGTCCATATCATTAACTTCGGGACTCGGGATGCTGAGTTCGGAGCCGTGGTCATCTTCTCAGAGGAATGTCCTCCTTTGTGGCGTGAAATTGATATGTTTATCTTGAGATTCGTTACGGCCGACGATGCTATTGAGCTATTGACAGAACAGCTCGCTACTCTCGTCCAGTCCCATGGCTGCCGCATTGTGGGTCGGTTTTTATTTGCTTTTTTTTCTGGTTCGACAAAGAAAACCCGTGACTTTGTTGATGGGGAAGGTTCGATTATCGGTTTTTGCGTAATCGATAATCTTCAACTGCGACTACAGTAACCGAAACTTCGATAAAAGATGTAAAAACTTCCTCGCGTTCAATTCGTTACAATTCTAAAACAAAACCCTCAGAGCGCATGCGTCGTTACCTGTAGAATAAATTTATTAAAGAGCTACAAACAAAAGCCAAAACGCCGATTTATTTTTAAACCAAACCGTAGTTTTGTTTGGGCAGTTTAGGGCTGCATTTTTTTTAGTTAATACATAGCCTATCGTAAAAGCGTACACAAATTTTCTGAAATTCAATTAATCTGAAAAAATCGCGTTTCGAAGGAAAAAACCTTGAAAATTGGTACAATTTCTAAAAATCGTTTGCAGATTTTGCTCAAACATGATGCTCCCTAACTTCAAGTCAGTGTAACAAATGAAAAATTACAGTTCGAGTAGCCTAAATATGAAAAAACGAAAAAACCGACTGAGGTCAAGCTGTAATTTTTTTCGATTTGATTCCGACCCGGATTTTGATTAAAGTTATGAATCTCCCTTAAGCATTAGATCCATTTTTCTTTTTTCGGATGATTCCGGAACCAGATTTTTTTTCTGGTTAACCCATAAGTTTGTTTACTTAGTACCGTTAAATAAAATTTGATCAAAATCGTTACAGCCGATAAGAAAATACTAACAGTCGGACAGTCGTTAAATTTAATATTTTAAATTGAAGTAAATTAAATTAAAGTAAGTAAATTAAAGTAAAAAGTTATTACTTTGACGCTAACGACAACTAAAAACGGATATATTGGTCAACATTTCAAAATATATTTTTTTAATGATAACTATACTTTATACGTACTTTTTAGTGGATACGTAAAAAAAGGTTGAAGGATTATTAAAACCAGGGCCACCGTGCGACATTTCGTACTGTGAAAGTTTTAAGTAAACACAGCCTTTTGAATAAGAGTAGTCGTTGGGGTGAGGGCGGTAGTTTGAAGGAAGGGAAAACATGTCTACAAAATAAATCGAAAAGGGATCGATTAACAATAGATAAATGCACGATGGAAGGAAACAGTGTCCAAAACGTGTGTTTGGTATTCGAAATGTTTGTCCCGGCTTGTACGACGGGCAGGGATAGGACCACATAACCTATAAGTTTAATTACTTTAAGTAAATATTGACATTGTTCTAAGCACGTTATACAACAGCATTTGTAAAGGGATTGTCTATTCGTTATTAATAAGTTAGCTTCGTAACATATACAAAATACTGTCCGATTTGTGATGCCGCGCATGCGCATCCAAGATGCCGTTTTTCCTACGAATGTTAAAAGTGTCTTTTATGTTAAAGTTGTCCACAAACAGTAAGTTTTAGTGCAAAATCGTTTTGCAGTGTCAGAAGCCGGTTAAAAATCTTTCTAA
>CM040189.1:16403689-16431189 GCA_022606455.1 Callitettix versicolor
TTTTCGCTATCTGTTTACACTGAACTGGTTTTGACACCTCTGAAAGAATGTTCGGTGAGAGTTAGCCAAGAAGAGAGTGGGATTTGTCATCTGGAAGAATGAAATCGTGGCTCGGATTCTTGAAGGTGATGTTGAAACGGTGAAGAGTTTGACAGCAGGTGAAACTGAAATTCAAGAGGCTTTGTCAGTCAAACAATTTTGTTAACTGTTCAACGGAAGCGTTTGTAATTAATTACTTGTCTTTGAATGAACCGTGAATATTTTTCGTCACCAAAAGTCGTTTTTTTATTTAGCTTAAAGGACGCCGAGATGACAATCGAATTAAGCCGTTGGATCAATAATCGTAGGGCTACAATAAGTACTTTTAATTTAAATTTCAGATTTCAAAACTGATACGATACTTAAATCGCAATTTCAAAACGTGTAACTTTAAGAGTTTGAATGAATTTCATTATTAACTGTTGCCATCATTAATTTTTTTTATTGCAACATAGCCACCGGATCACATATTTAAATAATTAGGATTATGACCTATTTTTTCCGTCTAGTGGTCTATTTACTCACCTCGTAAAGGCTAACGCGGTTTCGAAACCTTACTGTTCCATCTTCAGGCCGCATTACAAAATGTCAAATCCCTCCGTCGTCACAAAGTTAAACAAAACATTGAAAACACACCAAACACGATTAAAATACACACGATAGAATTTGATTTGGCCAAATGATACGTCTATGTCGTTACATTCCGGACTCATAGTATTGTAGTCATAGAGTCTATGAGACATATGAGGTGCACGTATCGTTTGGCCAAACCAAATTCTATCGTGTGTATTTTAATCGTGTAATTGTGTTTAGTGTTAGTGACATGTGTTTTCAATGTTTTGTGTAACCCCTGCAGGGGGTGCAGACTAGCCGGCACCTATTGAGAGGATTTAGACGTCCCTCGCGGTACCCGAGTCTAACACACTTAAACTTACAACACTACACTTACGACTTTAACACTTTACTGTCACACTTATGTTTAGGGAGGCGATAATAGTCTCAATGTGCTTTTCGCCTTAAAATAACAAAAAAAAGTTTTGTTTAACTCTGTGAAAAACTCGACGGAGGGATTTGACATTTTTATTACAGCCTGAAGATGAAACAGTGAGGTTTCCTAACCGTGGTAGCCTTTACGAGGTGAGTAAATAGACCACTAGACGGAAAAATATATCATAATCCTAATCATTAATTTTTGTAAATAGTTTCACTTTATCGTATAAGAATGTTCAGTTAGTGTATTTTTTTGGAAATTCGTTTCCATCACGTCAGTTAAGACACCTGCTTGCCGCAATTACTTATAAACTTGCCGGCGTTCTTCAGTTAAAAAAGATATTTCCCAACTCGTGTTTATAAATCTTGCTTGGACGCAGGAGACACGTGTGGTAAGGCGAGCCTGTCCGGTGCTCGCAACCTTGCATAATGATCGGTGAGTCAATTAGGCCACGCCATGAGATATCCATCCGCGGTAGGTAATTATGACGGACTGGACTCGGATCCTGAGAACCGGAACTCGGTGTCCCGCTGTGATTCCGCTAAACCGAAACCAATACCGGCTGTCATTGTCCAAGAAATTGTTCCAAATTAGTGGACCGATACTGTAGCACCGGATAATGTAAAGATGGACGTCTTCGAGGTCAAATTCCTCCTTTCTTTTCGGTTCTGTCGGGTTAAGATAGGCAGTTGGAACGCGCACGATTCGACACTTATTGTACACAGTGATACGTGTTGGCTAATTTAATTAACACTAAACTTTTAATTGAATCAATCGAAGTGGGAATATCATCACAATATTTGACAGTATTCAAACAATCGAGTGGATACACTGTCACCTTTCAACTGCTCTATTTTGATTTTCCCCGAACATTGAAACATATACGAGCTATGTTCAGAAAGTAACGAGAATTTTAATTTGTTCAACAAAATATTTATTTATTCTTCTACATTGATGCCGCCTTCAAAATAGTCCCCATTGGAGATTACGCACTTGTGCCAGCGCTTCTTCCAATCCTCGAAACACTTCTCAAACTCGATCTTTGAGATAGCCTTTATTTCTTTCAGCGATGCGCTTTTAATGTCATTTAAGGCTGTAAAACGACGGCCCTTTAAGATTTTTTTTATTTTTGGAAATAGGAAAAAGTCACACGGAGCCATGTCTGGCGAATATGGAGGCTGGGGCATCGTTACAGTACTGTTTTTGGCCAAAAATTCACGAACAAGCGATGACGTGTGAGCTGGTGCATTATCGTGGTGCAAAAGCCATGAATTGTTTTTCCACAGATCCGGGCGTTTTTTCGGATTGCTTCACGCAAACGGAGTTGAACTTGTAGGTAGTACTCCTTATTGACCGTTTCAGCTGGTGGCAGGGATTCATGATGCACTATGCCATTAATATCGAAGAACACAGTGAGCATATTCTTCACGTTCGACCGCACTTGTCGAGCCTTTTTCGGTCTTGGCGAGCCAGAATGCCTCCACTGGGATGATTGAGCCTTAGTTTCGACGTCATATCCGTAAACCCATGTTTCGTCACCTGTTATAATACGTTTCAGTAATTCTGCATCGTCGTTGACTTCATTTAGTGACTGAGCAACTTCCAGGAGTTTTTGTTCAAAATTCAACAATTTTGGAATAAATTTTGCTGTCACGCGTTTCATACACAAAACATTGGAAACAATGTCATGACATGATCCAATCGATATGCCAACATCATCAGCGACCTCTCTAATTGTGATTCGGCGATTGTTCATAACCATTTCTTTCACTTTTTCCACGTTTTCATCGGTTGTTGGTGTGCTGGAGCGTCCAGGATATCATTTGTTTATCAAAATCATAAAAATCGATTTTTTACAATCACCAAAATGAGCAATAGTGGGGAATTAACTAAAACAAAGTTCCCGTTAATCATCGTGCTCAAACTAGAAAAGTAATAGAATTTAAATAGACGTTTTTGAGTTAAAACTAAGCTCTGCCGACATAATTGAATTACTAGTAAGATAAACGTGTTTGAGTTAAAACTAAGCACTTCTGATATAAGTGAATCATTAGGAAAAAAGCCGCCTCGGTGGCCTAGTTGATAGCGTACTGGGCTTTCACCCCGAGGACCCGGGTTCGATTCCCGGCCAGGGTTTGGCATTTTCATACGCTATAAATCATCCCATCGTCTGCATTGGCCCAAGTGTGCACAATAGTCGGACGTTAATCACCAAAAAAAAGGAAAGTAAACGTTTTTGAGTTAAAACTAAGCTTTACCGATATAATTTAATATTTCGTTAAATAAACGTTTTTCAGTTAAAACTAAGCTTTGCCGATATAATTTAATATTTCGTTAAATAAACGTTTTTCTTTTAAAACTAAGCTTTGCCGATATAATTTAATATTTCGTTAAATAAACGTTTTTCATTTAAAACTAAGCATTGCCGATATAATTTAATATTTCGTTAAATAAACGTTTTTCAGTTAAAACTAAGCTTTGCCGATATAATTTAATATTTCGTTATATAAACGTTTTTCATTTAAAACTAAGCTATGCCGATATAATTTAATATTTCGTTAAATAAACGTTTTTCAGTTAAAACTAAGCTTTGTCGATATCATTTTAATATTTCGTTAAATAAACGTTTTACAGTTAAAACTAAGCTTTGCCGATATAATTTAATATTTCGTTAAATAAACGTTTTTCATTTAAAACTAAGCTATGCCGATATAATTTAATATTTCGTTAAATAAACGTTTTTCAGTTAAAACTAAGCTTTGTCGATATCATTTTAATATTTCGTTAAATAAACGTTTTTCAGTTAAAACTAAGCTTGGCCGATATAATTTAATATTTCGTTAAATAAACGTTTTTCATTTAAAACTAAGCTTTGCCGATATAACTTAATATTTCGTTAATTAAACGTTTTACAGTTAAAACTAAGCTTTACCGATATAATTTAATATTTCGTTAAATAAACGTTTTTCAGTTAAAACTAAGCTTTGCCGATATAATTTAATCGTTAAATAAACGTTTTTCAGTTAAAACTAAGCTTTGCCGATATAATTTAATATTTCGTTAAATAAACGTTTTTCATTTAAAACTAAGCTTTGCCGATATAATTTAACCGTTAAATAAACGTTTTTCATTTAAAACTAAGCTTTGCCGATATAATTTAATCGTTAAATAAACGTTTTTCATTTAAAACTAGGCTTTGCCGATATAATTTAATATTTCGTTAAATAAACGTTTCTGAGTTAAAACAAAGCTTTGCCGATATAATTGTGCAATAACCATGTCCTTGCAACCATTAAACTATAGTAGTTTCTGACAAACACGTGAAAAGCGTTACCACTCAACAATATCACAGCGTTCACAACTGTAACACACACACACACAGATGTCTTTTAGCACAAACACGGTAGTAAAACAATGCTGAATGAAGACATGGAAGACATTCGGCCGCAGCTTTCACATTGCAATGATTTCACAACGAACTACCGCCAGACAAAGAATGACATCAGAATCTGTGAATTGTTTATCAATCTGTGTGCTTTCTTCTATAACAGTACTCTAACCTAAACGGATTTTCTCCACAAGTAATCTAAATATTGGAAGATACTTGAAAAATTAGAACTGAATACTTTGCTCGAAAATCACAAGCTGATTGACACTGGTAATTCCCTCTTTTACGAAATTACTTGCACTTTTTACAATCTTACTGTGTTTAGAATCCGGCGGAAGCAGGTGATGGTTTAACGAGCCACCGTCCCTATCACTATCACTCGAGTCAACATCCCTTTTTCTAAGCACACACTATTCGTACAGGCATAAATCAGGTATCTTTAAAAAGGTTTTTTTAACCGGCTTTTAACATTGCAAAACGATTTCGCGCTAAAACTTACTGTTAGTGAAAAATTTTAACATAAATGACTATTTTAACTGTCACAGGCAAAACGGCATCATGTATGCGCATGCGCGGCATCACAAATCAGACAATATATTTTACGGAGCTAACTTATTAATCACGAATAGACAATGCCGTTACAAATGCCACTTTTTTGCATAACGTGCTTAGAACTATTTCAATATTTACTTAAAAGTCATTAAACTTATAGGTTATGTAGCCCTACTGACGGTCCCCTATCCCTGCCCGTCGTACAAGCCGGGGCAAGCATTTCGACTATGTTTTGGACAATGGTTTTACACAAATATATTTGTAATTTCTCCTTCCAACGTGCATTTATCTATTGTTAATACGGACATCATAAAATACGAAGTACAATTAAAACGTCAAAATACAGTTTGAGGTTATTGTGGACTTTGTGATACACCAGGTAAGAAGCAAACATAATGTTCTAACATTTCGCATTTATTTACTTATTTGTATTTGAATATTACGATTTCTCATTACACCTCTCTTTAATGTAAATATTAAGGTCGATGACGGTCATAAATTTGTGATTATTATTTCAAACCGATTGCTTTTCGATTATTTTTTAAACATGTTTTCCCTTTCTTCCAACTACCGTCCTCACCCCAACGACTACTCTTATTCAAAAGGCTGTGTTTACTTAAAACTTTCATAGTGCGAAATTTCGTACGGTAGCTCAAGACACACAAATACACACACATTTACTACTCTACATAGCATGGTTAACTATTTAAAGTGTAAAGCGACCCGTGCTGACGGAAGGAACGACACCAGCCTAATGGTGTATCAAACTGAGCCCTTGGATACTTGGCAACCTCCCAGTGTACCTTAGCCTTACCCATGCATGCCCTGCCTGGGCGGGCATCAGTTCCCTAACTAAGCATAGGAACAAGATAAGATGTAAACACGATTAACAGGAAAAAAAGCTGCCCAAATGGGGTACAACCAGCGTGATAAGGATCATTTTTTCCTTTGACAAAATTGAATCAAGCATCTGCAAACATCTCAGTAAGTTAAAAAATTAGGGAAGTCACCAATTAGAAGGAAGGGCTTACCCACCCTGAATCCCCTCCAAATTTTAGACTTTATGAAGAGACTAGGACTGGAGAAGGCGCTGTAACTCAGCATCTCAGGAATATAGAAAGGGTGCGCAATAAAGCTAGATAGGGCGCAGTGCAATAGGAACCCCAGAATCCCCGAAGGGGGTGCAGACTAGCTGCACCTAGTGAGAGGTCCTCGCGGTACCCGAGTCTAACACACACGTACACTTACGACTGTAACACTTAACACTCACACTTACATTTAGGTAGGCGACAATAGCCTCAATGTGCTTTTCGCTTTAAAAAAAAGTAACCCCAGAAATTTATTCATACTATATTTCGAAAATTGAATAGTCATTAAAAAAAATCGATTTTGTGATTTTGATGGATTTCTCCGTTTCGAGGTCTTCTCAGACCGAAAACAGTGGGCGTACTTGGATGTCTGTGTACATCATGAACCGATTTTGACGACGACATATAGGAATTTGTTCATATTATTTCGAGACTTTTCAATTACGCAGTTTTGGTCAAAATAGACTCTACCTAAACACGAAAACTTCCAAAAAAACCGCTTCGGGACCTACCGATATTAAACCAGTATATCTGTCTAATTTCTCAAAATCAGC
Organism: Callitettix versicolor; assembly: GCA_022606455.1. Classification (NCBI taxonomy): domain Eukaryota; kingdom Metazoa; phylum Arthropoda; class Insecta; order Hemiptera; family Cercopidae; genus Callitettix; species Callitettix versicolor. The sequence goes on from CM040189.1 coordinate 16,410,302, forward strand.
TCAAATGTTGACAATATGTACAGCTTCACAACTCTAAACAGAATTTTCAATGCACGGTTTGTGATTAAAACGTAAAAACTAAAATTTTCTCTTCATCCGTATATTTCTCTATAGCTTAGACAAGTACGTTAACTAGCGAAATTCGTTCAACAGTTTCAAAATGGCGGCCATTTTTAATTTTAATAAATTCATAACTTTTTTTTCTTACATTTTTTTGATAATTTGATTTCACTCTCATTCGCATTAAATTGGAACTTTTAATTTTCAAAATACGTTGAAATTAAGAAACGTAATTTAGCAACGGTCGAGGTTCATTTTCGTATTTTTAATTTAAAAGTTCGATGCTATTTTATGCAGATTTGAATGCTCATTATGGGGTGAAAAATCAGAGTTACAAAAAAAATAAGAATAAAAATTACTTTTGGAAATTATTTTCTATCCCGTCAGCGAGACAGTTGCGTGCCCCGATTATTTCCTTTTTTTCTCGATTGTTTTTGAAATGCATCTTTTTTTTGTAAATAACTCGAATGAGTCTGTACAATACGTTTCACCATTTATTTGCTCATATTTAATGCACTGCCTTATGTCTTGAAAAAGTAAAATGGATTGGGCACTAAACAAAGATTTTTGAGAACCTGTTAAAAACTCGACCAAATTCCCATAATCAGCTAAATGAATTTCTTAAATAACCCAAGCATTTTGTGAACTTGATGAATTTCCTAGAATCAGCTAAATGAATTTCTTAAATAACCCAAGCATTTTGTGAACTTGATGAATTTCCTAGAATCAGCTAAATGAATTTCTTAAATAACCCAAGCATTTTGTGAACTTGATGAATTTCCTAGAATCAGCTAAATGAATTTCTTAAATAGCCCAAGAATTTTGAAAACGCCAAAAATTCGATGAAATTCCCAGAAAAAGCTAAATGAATTACTTAAATAACAAAAGCATTTTGTGAACCTGTTAAAAATTTGATGAAATTCCCAGAATCAGCTAAATGATTTTTTTTTAAATAACCCAAGCATTTTGAAAATTTGTCAAAAATAAGATGAAATGACCAGAAACAGCTAAATGAATTTCTTAAATAACCCAAGCATTTTGAGAACTTGTCAAAAAAATTCAATGAAATTCTAGAAGCATTTTGCGGTGAAAAAAGCATTTTGTGAACCTGTTAAAAATTTGATGAATTTCCCAGAATCAGTTAAATGAATTTCTTAAATAACCCAAGTATTTTGAGAACTTGTCAAAAATTTGATGAAATTCCCAGAAAAAGCTAAATGAATTACTTAAATAACAAAAGCATTTTGTGAACCTGTCAAAAAAATTCAATGAAATTCCAGAAGCATTTTGTGAACCTGTTAAAAATTTGATGAATTTCCCAGAATCAGTTAAATGAATTTCTTAAATAACCCAAGCATTTTGAGAACTTGTCAAAAATTCGATGATATTCCCAGAATCAGCTAAATAAATTTCTTAAATAACCCCAGCATTTTGAGAACTTGTCAAAAATTCGATGAAATTCCCAGAGAAAGCTAAATGAATTTCTTAAATAACCCAAGCATTTTGTGAACTTGATGAATTTCCTAGAATCAGCTAAATGAATTTCTTAATAAATAGCCCAAGAATTTTGAAAACGTCAAAAATTTGATGAAATTCCCAGAAAAAGCAAAATGAATTACTTAAATAACAAAAGCATTTTGTGAACCTGTTAAAAATTTGATGAAATTCCCAGAATCAGCTAAATGATTTGTTTTTAAATAACCCAACATTTTGAAAATTTGTCAAAAATAAGATGAAATGACCAGAAACAGCTAAATGAATTTCTTAAATAAACCAAGCATTTTGAGAACTTGTCAAAAAAATTCAATGAAATTCCAGAAGCATTTTGCGGTGAAAAAAGCATTTTGTGAACCTGTTAATTTGATGAAATTCCCAGAATCAGCTAAATAAATTTCTTAAATAACCCCAGCATTTTGAGAACTTGTCAAAAATTCGATGAAATTCCCAGAATCAGCTAAATAAATTTCTTAAATAACCCCAGCATTTTGTGAACCTGTTAAAAATTCGATGAAATTCCCAGAAACAGCAAAATGAATTTCTTAAATAACCCCAGCATTTTGAGAACCTGTCAAAAAAATTCGATGAAATTCCAGAAGCAAAATAAATAACCCAAGTTTTTTAGAACTAGTAAGGATCAGCTAAATGCATTACCTTGTTCGCACTCGTCGATGTCTTCGGAACAGTCGATACCCTTGTAGCCGCTGGCGCAGGAACACGCGTAGGACCCGTTGATGGGACTGGTGTCGCAGATAGCATCAGCGTGGCACGGGTTGGAAGTGCACGCATCGTCCAGATGGCACAACAGCCCTGAGGAATTAAACACTTCCATGAACAAGAAACACAAACAATATTTTGTAACATGACAAATACTGAGGCAATGAAACTGTCGTTAAACTATAATTAAAAGCAATTACCGATAAACTGCTGTTACTGGCAATTATGAAGGAACCGAGTGCTACAAGACAAAAACCCCGCCTGAACAGCTATGCGCCGGTTTCAAGGTCACACAAACCCACCGCAATACTGTGCTTTGTTCAGTTCGTAATTGTTGCGTATTTTTTTCAGTTACTAAAAAAGCGCGCCTTTCATTTGTTGACATGTAACTTGAGGCGTTCTTCAACAGTTCTTACTACGACGAGACAACACATGCTACTAAAACACGTACAACTTGAATTGTATCGGAACCAGTTGAAAACGTGCGCGTAACGGAACCGTTACAATTTGCATTCAAGAGAAATTTTAAACAATAAAATAGACAAATATTAGCGAATTTCCATTAAAAAATGAACCACGAACAACTGGGGAATGTGCACAGATCCTGATCTCTAGAATGCGTTTTAAGAAGTGAAAAATGTTGTGTGTGTGTGATGTTTGTTATGAGTGTGTGTGCGTGTTTTAGTGAGGTGTGTGTGTAATGTGTGGGGTGTGTGTGTGTGTGTGTATGTGTGTCTGTGTGTGTGTGATGTGTGGGGTGTGTGATGTTTATGATGTGTGGGGTGTGTGATGTTTATGATGTGTGTGTGTGTGTGTGTGTGTGTGTTGTTTATGATGTGTGTGTGATGTGTGTGTGTGTGTGTGTGTGTGTGTGTGTGTGGTGTGATGTTTATGATGTGTGTGTGCGTGTTTGTGATGTGTGTGTGTGTGTGATGTTTATGTGTGTGTGTGTGATGTTTGTGATGTGTGTGTGTGTGTGATGTGTGGGGTGTGTGATGTGTGTGATGTTTATGATGTGTGTGTGCGTGTTTTAGTGTGGTGTGTGTGTAATGTGGGGTGTGTGTGTGTGTGTGTGTGTGTGTGTGTGTGATGTGTGGGGTGTGTGTGTGTGTTTGTGTGGTGTGTGTGATGTTTGTGTGTGTGTGATGTTTATTTTGTGTGTGTGTGATGTTTGTGATGTGTGGGGTGTGTGATGTTTGTGATGTGTGTCTGTGTGTGTGTGTGTGTGTGTGATGTTTGTGATGTGTGTGTGTGTGATGTTTATGATGTATGTGTGTGTGTGTGTGTGTGTGTGTGATGTTTATGATGTGTGTGTGATGTTTGTGATGTGTGTGTGTGTGTGTGTGTGTGTGTGTGTGTGTGTGTGTGTGTGATTTTGGGGTGTGTGATGTGTGTGTGATGTTTATGATGTGTGTGTGTGTGATGTGTGTTTGATGTTTGTGATGTGTGTGTGTGTGTGTGTGTGTGTGTGTGATGTGTTTGTGTGTGTGATGTGTGGGGTTTGTGATGTGTGTGTGATGTTTATGATGTGTGTGTGCGTGTGATGTGTGGGGTGTGTGTGATGTTTGTGATGTGTGTGTGTGATGTGTGTGTGTGTGTGATGTGTGTGTGTGTGTGTGTGTGTGTGTGTGTAATGTTTGTAATGTGTGTGTGTGCGTGTGTGTGTGGGGTGGGTGTGATGTGTGGTGTGTGTGGGGGTGGGTGTGATGTGGTGGGTGTGATGTGGGGTGTGTGTGCGTGCGTGCGTGCGTGGGTGTGTGATGTTTGTGATGTGTGTGTGTGTGTGTGTGCATGTTTTAGTGTGGTGTGTGTGTGTGTGCATGTTTTAGTGTGGTGTGTGTGTGTGTGTGTGTGTGTGTGTGTGTGTGTGTGTGTGTGATGTGTGGGGTGTGTGTGATGTGGTGTGTGTGTGTGTGTGTGTGTGTGTGTGTGTGTGTGTGTGATTAGAATGCGTTCGCAATTATTTGTTTTGGCCTTAGCGCAAAAATCGATTTAATAATAGCTCAGACAAGTTGTACGTTGCAAATGACGTATGGAGGCAACTTTTCGACATTTACGTTGTGAAACTACACCGAGCATGCGCAGTGTCCCGTGTGCATTACGCATACACGCTCGCCCGGTCCTATGTAACATATTTACATATTTGTGTTTGGTTTGAAATCGTAATAAATTGCTGGAGTGAAGGAGTGAAAACTGTAATCCAACGACGTCGAAAACGTAGTTGATTTTCAAAATCACGCATCTTCTTTAATTTGTACGCGTAAACTCGATGTAAGTGTTTATTACGAGCAAATTTCTTTTGGAAAATAATCTATAAGGCTGCCATCATGGTAAGACCCAAGACCCCGTGACCATCGCCGATCCAGACCTCTGGATCACTTTTTCAGAGGTCGTCGCACACGCGCTTGCGTGTGTGTATGTGCGTGCGTGCGTGCTTGTTTTAGAATGTGTTCGCAATTACTTGATATAAATAGGCCTACAGTACAAAATGGCGGCAATCACAATTTTTAAAGAACATTTTAACGCTGATTATAATTACGAAATCTGATTTTCTAAAGTGAAAAAAATTATTTTTTTTAATTCCCTTCCATTGTATCAGCGTAAGCCGCCTCGGTGGCCTAGTGGGAAGAACTAGAAGCGTTTCACCCGAGGACTCGGGTCCGATCAGCGGCGAGGCGCTGGCAAATTCTCCCGATACCAACAGTCCCCCAAAAAAATTGGATCTGTTGCAGCCCGGAGAAACTCGGCCAAACCCAAGCTACAACACGAAGAACGTTATAAGAAGCGTTTCCGGTGCCGAGATGCCGTTTTTTAAACTCCTTCCATTGTATCAGCGAGACAGGCGCTGGAAATTCTCCCGATACCAACAGTCCCCCCAAAAAAATTGGATCTGTTGCAGCCCGGAGAAACTCGGCCAAACCCAAGCTACAACACGAAGAACGTTATAAGAAGCGTTTCCGGTGCCGAGATGCCGTTTTTTTAAACTCCCTTCCATTGTATCAGCGAGACAGGCGCTGGAAATTCTCCCGATACCAACAGTCCCCCCAAAAAAAATTGGATCCGTTGCAGCCCGGAGAAACTCGGCCAAACCCAAGCTACAACACGAAGAACGTTATAAGAAGCGTTTCCGGTGCCGAGATGCCGTTTTTTTAAACTCCCTTCCATTGTATCAGCGAGACAGGCGCTGGAAAAAACTCCTTCCATTGTATCAGCGAGACAGGCGCTGGAAATGCTCCCGATACCAACAGTCCCCCCCCCAAAAAAAATTGGATCCGTTGCAGCCCGGAGAAACTCGGCCAAACCCTTGGGTTCTAAAACACGAAGAACGTTATAAGAAGCGTTTCCGGTGCCGAGATGCCGTGTTTTGGGCGTAAACAGGTAAAGAACAAAAGCACCGAAAACAATGCGATGCGTATTCGTGTCACGCAGCGCCGCTAACCTGTTCGCAAGAATGTTTATAACATGAGACCGGTCGCGATGGTTTCTTCCCTTTGCTCGGCGCAATCGCAATGGAGGAAGAATTTTAAAAGCCAATGGCCATATAAAGCGCACGAGAAACGTTCACCAGTCATAGTGATACAACAGTTGCCACTAGGCCTATTAGTGCGTACACAACGAAACGGAATCCGACCCGAAACACAAATTGCCTATCACGCCATGTTTGTATCTGTAGGCTGCTTAAGCACATTCCGTTAGTGATACGAGGCATGGTTACAAGATACAGCTCTAGTTTTGATCTGTCGTGTCGATGCGTAAAATTTTTACGTTACTGTTGTGTAACCATAGTCTGTTTACAGCAAATTTCCATTGCAAAATTAGCAATTTCATCGGATATCACGGTAAGACCCACACTCAGATCCGGAACCAATATTGTGCACACACACGCACGCGCGCGTGCACACAAGCGGTTATATTATTTACAATTAAACTAAATCTTTGAATACAAAAAACTAAAGTTATTTGTACACTAGAGTATAAAAGGTATAAGCAAAGACATGACTAGAAATACAGCAATTATGAAAAGCGTGCTCTATATCACTGGCTAAGTCCAAGTAATTGGACTATCTGCCGCTACGAACGCTGCAAAGGCAAGACAAGGAGTGGAGGCGTTTAAAAAAACTATAGTTGAACACTCAGCCGCAAGATGCCACTGGCAGCACCTCGCTCTCTAATAAGGTTATCATTCCAGTAATTTTACATTCAATACTAACGGTTCCATATATTATTTACAGAAATTGATAATATTCTTCTTTTAATTGATAAAAAATTCAACTGAAATACTATCCAACTATTTTATTATTAGGATTATTATCTCTTTTGAAATTCACCTTTTATTAGTCATCAAACTGTTCGTGCGGGCGTGCGCGATTTTGGTCCGATTTGATTCAAACGTGACACAACGGACCTGCTGCGTCTCCGAACTTGCGCGCCTAAAGCTCGTAGGTTCGACTCAGTTATAAGCTTTAACCTATCGCGTTAACCTCGTCATCACTGGTCCAACTGGCGTAAAATATGGAATGTTAAGAAAAATATATTATTTTTTTAACGACAAAAAAGCAAAATTCGTTCAATCGTTTCCATATTTCATCCAGCACTTCTTTGTAAATCCGATTCCATCGTTTAATTATGTTACATTTAATATATTGAAACTTTAAAATGTTAATTTCTGTTGGCTTCAACGCTGATTACGATGATGAAAACAGATTTTTTTTTTTGAAAAAAGATAAATGTAACATTTAGCAGGGCAGAGTCATTTTTACCACAATCGATAATGAAACCAAATTTTCAAAAAAAGCAAGGCACACACTTTCTCTTTTTATATTCTTTTTTCTGCTAGGATTATTGTTACTATGTTCAGTATAATAATCTGCCTTCCCTAGCTTCGTCAATTCTTTCGTTGACGCGTTTCGGAGAACTTCCATCTTCAAGAAATATTTCTATAATGGTCACCAATATTATGGCTCGTCCTATTTAAAACTTTCTAGCTCCTTCTCGTACCCCTTCTCTATTCCCGTGCCTATGTTCAACACGTGCACATTAAACCTAACGTGCTCGCTTCTGATTGGCTGCTTTCAAACTTTCTCTTCAACGGTCGTCCCTATTGTGTAATTTTTTTCAGAAAATTTTCCAAAAAAATTCAAAAAAATTTGAAGAGCCAATCAGATGCGAGCACGTTAGGTTTAATGTACACGTGTTGAACATAGGCACGGAAATAGAGGAGGTGTACGAGGTGGAGCTGGAAAGTTATAAATAGGACGAGTCATAATATTGGTGACCAGTATATAAATAGTTTTTGAAGATGGAGGTTCTCCGAAACGCGTCAACGAAAGAATTGACGAAGCTAGTGAAAGCGGATTATTATACTGAATATAGTACACACTTTTTTTTTTAATTCTGAAAAGGATTCTGCTGGATAACGAACTTTTCTAAAATTTTACCAAAATAACTTTCTTCGTCATGTTTATATTAAACCGGATCAATACTGCTTCCACTACCGTACTCTGCCACCAATACTGTACAAAGTCTGGGTGTTTGAGTAAAGTCAACCAGTTAGTTTCCCATAATAAACACAACTACACTGTACAACTACAGGAGTGAGTAGGAAGTAGAAGTGTTTCCATTTTATAAATGTCAGATAACACCGTTTCCGGTTTCTCACGCCTGCGATGAGTGAGAATTATTCCCGAATTCTGCCGCAGGAAATTGCGCTGTTAGAAGACAGCTCGGAGGAAGTTCTGGCTTTGTACAGAATTTCCCCAGAGTAAATTCAATTTGCCCGCGTTACAACACCACTATTACCTTACCCAATTGACCAAGACCTCTTGTATTTACGTTTACCGAAAAATGCATTGTATAGCATTCAAAAACATTTCACAGGTCGTTATCTGGATCTAGACCTGCGCACTCGATCAAGTCTGGCATGAGGGCTGACCGCCGAACAAAGATAGACATTTAAACAACAAAGCCGCCTCGGTGGCCTAGTTGATAGCGTACTGGGCTTTCACCCCGAGGACCCGGGTTCGATTCCCGGCGAGGGCTTGGCATTTTCATACGCTATAAATCATCCCATCGTCTGCATTAGCCCAAGTGTGCACAATAGTCGGACGTTAAAAAAAAAAAAATAATTAAACAACAAAACAAATATTCCGTTTTCATCTTTATACCAGAAGGCTGCTGTTATCACTACTCAGGCGCGTTACTGATTAAGGTGGTAAAATTAGGATTTCAAAAAAGTGAAAAAAATGGCTACCATTTTGAAACTGTTAAAACGGGTGTTTACTGGTCTGAAAGAACTTGTTCAAGCTACTAACCGGAATCTATATTTGAACCAAATTTTAATCACATCAGATTTAGAACTGCGAACGCTAAGTACGCGCGCGCGCAAGCACACATCTAGATCGGAGCTCGTTTCGAAGTTCCGGCCCAGGTTTTACCACGATGGCCGCTCCAACGAAAAACATTCCAATCGGCCGCCATTTCTCACAAAAGTAGTTTTTGATTACCACGTTTAAATTTTTACTTTTTCTGTAAACTAAAAATACCTAAAGAATGAATTGTGATCGAAAATCTATCTTGACATTTTGACAGATCCTTTTTCAAGTGTTCCGAAGTAAAAGAGTAATTTTTCCTTTACTGTCTGTCCAGGTGTTCCGATTGCACGCCATCAGACCAAACGAATTCAACGGTTACGGTAAAATGATCATATCGTGACGTATACGAAGAAAAATAACTCGTAGCAAATTTAAGAAAAAAGAAAATTTACTATAAAGAAAGTAAGAAAAATAAAGCCAGCCCGTTATCAAGTAGTTCAAAGAACAGCAGACCTCGCTGTATATCCTTAATTAATACAACAGCGCTCGTAACGTTTTCCGCTAATTTAACCGGTAACCGTAATATTTACGAAAAATGTTACTGGACCAACTTTATTGGAAAGTTTATTCTTTTACCATGAAGCAGTCAAAATTGTCAATATTACAGGAAATAACCAACAACTACACTCTCAACATTGAATCATAGCCCGCCATCTTGAAACGGAAATAAATTGGGGGAAACTTACGTCATTTGGGCTTTAAACAAGGTACCTTCTTATCAAATTTCAAAACAATCGGTCAATGCGTTTGGCTAGAACTGCGTACACTGGTCGTTAAATCAGAAGCCGCCATCTTGAAACGGAAATAAATTGGGGGAAACTTACATTATTTGGGCTTTAAACAAGGTACCTTTATCAAATTTCAAAACAATCGGTCAATGCGTTTGGTTAAAACTGCGTACACTGGTCTTCGTTAAATCAGAGGCCGCCATCTTGAAACGGAAATAAATGTGGGGAATCTTACGTCATTTGGGCTTTAAACAAGGTACCTTTATCAAATTTCAAAACAATCGGTCAATGCGTTTGGTTAAAACTGCGTACACTGGTCTTCGTTAAATCAGAGGCCGCCATCTTGAAACGGAAATAAATTGGGGGGAAACTTACGTCATTTGGGCTTTAAACAAGGTACCTTCTTATCAAATTTCAAAACAATCGGTCAATGCGTTTGGCTAAAACTGCGTACACTGGTCATCGTTAAATCAGAGGCAGCCATCTTGAAACGGAAATAAATTGGGGGGAATCTTACGTCATTTGGGCTTTAAACAAGGTACTTTCGTATCAAATTTCAAAACAATCGGTCAATGCGTTTGGCTAAAACTGCGTACACTGGTCATCGTTAAATCAGAGGCAGCCATCTTGAAACGGAAATTAATTGGGGGGAATCTTTACGTCATTTGGGCTTTAAACAAGGTACCTTCTTATCAAATTTCAAAACAATCGGTCAATGCGTTTGGCTAAAACTGCGTACACTGGTCATCGTTAAATCAGAGGCCGCCATCTTGAAACAGAAATAAATTGGGGAATCTTACGTCATTTGGGCTTTAAACAAGGTACCTTCTTATCAAATTTCAAAACAATCGGTCAATGCGTTTGGCTAAAACTGCGTACACTGGTCATCGTTAAATCAGAGGCCGCCATCTTGAAACAGAAATAAATTGGGGGAATCTTACGTCATTTGGGCTTTAAACAAGGTACCTTCTTATCAAATTTCAAACAATCGGTCTATGCGTTTCGCTAAAACTGCGTACACTGGTCATCGTTAAATCAGAGACCGCCATCTTGAAACAGAAATAAATTGGGGGAATCTTACGTCATTTGGGCTTTAAACAAGGTACCTTCTTATCAAATTTCAAACAATCGGTCTATGCGTTTCGCTAAAACTGCGTACACTGGTCATCGTTAAATCAGAAGCCGCCATCTTGAAACGGAAATAAATGGGGGAAATCTTACGTCATTTGGGCTTTAAACAAGGTACTTTCTTATCAAATTTCAAACAATCGGTCTATGCGTTTCGCTAAAACTGCGTACACTGGTCATCGTTAAATCAGAGGCCGCCATCTTGAAACGGAAATAAATGGGGGGAATCTTACGTCATTTGGGCTTTAAACAAAGTACTTTCGTATCAAATTTCAAAACAATCGGCTAAAACTGCGTACACTCGTTATCGTAAATCAGAGGCCGCCATCTTGAAACGGAAGTGAATGAGAAAAACTCTTACACATACGTCATTTGAACTTTTCACAAGGTATCCTCGTACCATATTTCAAAAAAAAGTCATTACGTTTGGCCAAACGTACATCCATCGTTAACTCGTAGGCCGCCATCTTCAAAAGTAAGTGAATAGGACAAAACGTTACGTCATTTGGGCATTAAACACGGAAACTTCTTATCTGATTTCAAAACAATCGATCGATGCGTTTGGCCAAAACTGCGTACACTCGTTGTTTAGTGGCCGCCATCTTTAAACGGAATTGAATGGGGGAAGATCATACACATACGTCATTCGGACTTTTTGCAAGGTACGTATGTACCAAATTTCAAGACAATCGGTCCATGCGTTTGGCTAAAACTGCGTAACGAACACAAACCGAATGCCAAGCGGTCGAGTTGAAACGGACTTCGCTTCGCTCGGTCAAAAGAAAATTTTGTATTTTCACAAGTTCAAAACGTATATAGAGTGCTTTACGTGATCACGGCTGACGTGATCCCAGCACCGCGTACGGCCATTTGGCAGCGGTATTTTCAATTTAATTGCTGTTACTGTGCCCCTGCCTTGGGTCAGCATGCACTACAGTAATGTATTCAGGAACAGCAGTCGAGTTTATTTAAATATTTCACTAAAACAATAAGTCCGGTTTGAATATAAGAGACAATGGCGGCGCACTGGTTAATTGACCGCACAAAGGCCCATTAATTACCAGTTCCAATCAATTGACCGGGCGCAAGACAGTGACCTCTGATCCGGACAGGCCTCGCTTAACTTTATTAATTAGACGTAATTAAAACGGCGTCAGTTTATCATTGTACGTATAACGAGATGGCCCACACAATAAAATATTGGCTTCTGATTTATGTGCTGCAATTAACCCAATTTTGGAAATGGAAGGCGTTATTTTTCTCTCGGCCTAAAAGCGTTTATCTTTGCGGAAAAAGATTCCAAAAGATTAGAATCCATCAATATTCTTTGTATTAGAGTGCTGCAAAAAGAGAACAGTTTTTTAATGAAACGGGATTTTCTATTTAATCTCTGATTACGAAGTTGTTCTTTTAACTTAGCAGTGAACAGTTAGCGCACAGCTGCACGTTGTCTTTGTAAACTGTTCTCTAAACTGTGATTAAGTCACTGCTTTTTTTTTAACTTAGCAGTGAACAGTTAGCGCACAACGTTGTCTTTGTAAACTGTTCTCTAAACTGTGATTAAGTCACTGTTTTTTTTTTTAACTTAGCAGTGAACAGTTAGCGCGCTGCACGGCTGCACGTTGTCTTTGTAAACTATTCTCTAAACTGTGATTAAGTCACTCACTGCGTTTTTTTAACTCTAAGCAGTGAACAGTTAGCAGTGAACAGTTAGCGCACAGCTGCACGTTGTCTTTGTAAACTGTTCTCTAAACTGTGATTAAGTCACTGCTTTTTTTTAACTTAGCAGTGAACAGTTAGCGCACAGCTGCACGTTGTCTTTGTAAACTGTTCTCTAAACTGTGATTAAGTCACTGCTTTTTTTTTTACTTAGCAGTGAACAGTTAGCGCACAGCTGCACGTTGTCTTCGTAAACTGTTCTCTAAACTGTGATTAAGTCACTGCTTTTTTTTTAACGTCCGACTATTGTGCTCACTTGGGCTAATGCAGACGATGGGATGATTTATAGCGTATGAAAATGCCAAGCCCTTGCCGGGAATCGAACCCGGGTCTTCGGTGTGAAAGCCCAGTACGCTATCAACCAGGCCATCGAGGGATTACGAAGAAGACCGACTGACTGGGCCGGGATCTGCGTCTGAGTTTATCGGACCTGAGTCGGCTCTGTCGTTTGCCAGATCTGCTATTAACGGGTGGATTAATAAGCAACACCAGGCAAGATTGGATAACCATCATGGGCTCCACAGTAATCGCCTCTTAAGTATGGTTCCATATGGAGGGCTTAAAGGTAGAAGTCTTGGGCACTTTGGTCTGAGAATGCGCATTAACAGGACAGGTATGTACCATGGAGAAACAGTGTGTAGGTTGTGCAGGAAAGAGGAGGAAGCTGCAGAATTCATGATTGCGAGGCTCTTGCTGGTAGGAAAATATGGGTATTTAGTTTCCACCCTAGGGATCTTCAGCAGAATGAGCTAGTTAACTGTTGGAACTTGCTAAGGGCTATACTAGTACTCAAGAGGTTTAGTTGACCGCAGTGCCTGGGGTTGTATTATCCCTTCCTCTTGTTTGGATTTAATCTAATCTAATCTAATTGTCCAGTTTCCGTACAAACTCGAGGTCACGGTGCTTCTCGCTGGCAAATGGAAGCGAACACTCACAGCGCTGAACGGCACCACGTATACCAACATTTCGACAGGCTATTTTGGACAATTTCGAAATGGTCGCTCTATAGCTCATTTTTAAATACAATTCACCTAACAATACGTTTTTAGGATCTGTTTCATATGTACTGTTAAACAAAAGCAGAGAAAGGCTTTAATGATTTCATACCTCGAATATTTCATTTTACTTCCTAGTGTCAAATATTTCGCTAAAAACCTGCAGTGTCAAACATTTCGCTAAAAACCTGTAGTATCAAATATTTCGTTAAAAAATATGTAAGTGTCAAATATTTCGCTAAAAAAATCTGTCAAACATTTCGCTAAAAAACTGTAATATCAAATTTTCGCTAAAAAATCTGTAAGTGTCAAATATTTCATTAAAAAATCTGTAAGCGTCAAATATTTCGCTAAAAAAATCTGTAAGCGTCAAATATTTCGTTAAAAAAAATCTGTAAGTGTCAAATATTTCGCTAAAAAACCTGTAGTATCAAATATTTCGCTAAAAAAATCTGTCAAACATTTCGCTAAAAAACTGTAGTATCAAATATTTCGCTAAAAAATCTGTAAGTGTCAAATATTTCATTAAAAAATCTGTAAGCGTCAAATATTTCGCTAAAAAAATCTGTAAGCGTCAAATATTTCGTTAAAAAAATCTGTAAGTGTCAAATATTTCGCTAAAAAAATCTGTAAGTGTCAAATATTTCGTTTAAAAAATCTGTGTCAAATATTTCGTTAAAAAATCTGTGTGTCAAATATTTCGTTAAAAAAATCAGTAAGTGTCAAATATTTCGCTAAAAAAATCTATATCAAATATATCACTAAAAAAATTATGTTTTAGCTTTAACACATTACAGCAGCTCCACTTAATTTTTAAGAACAAAAACTCTGAGAAAACAAGTTTATTTTTTTAATGTATTAACAAGCTTCTTGTTGTTTTGAAAAGGAAAACTATTTCACGAACTCAAAATAAATATGACTCAATTTGCAACACTAATATTAAAAATAACCTGTGACAGTTGTTTGGTGGAGGACACGTGGTTAGCGCATCGCGATTCTTAGTCCTACTTCTACCCTTCGCTACCAGGATCGCTGCTGTAGCTTTTTCTAAGTAAATATCAAAATTCCGCCATCATAATACTGAGTTAAATGAAGTTTAATCTGGGGATCTCCATATAAGACGAGAGTATTCAACTATGCCACAATCACTTTAACTTTCATAAATCAAATTTTTACCAACAATTTTGAAATGTATAAAAAAAAAATTTTTTTACCAACAATTTTGAAATGTATCGAATTCCCAAAAAAATCATGCAATGGCGAACACCTGGAAGAAGAAAACGAGGAAGGCCGAGACTGAGCTGGAGAGAGGGAGTCAATATGGAAATTAAAAAAAGGGATCTAACAGAAGACCTGTGGTGGGACCGCGATCGGTGGAGGTTGGAGATCGGAAGACGTCGTAGAACGTTGTAGACCGAATTATAGATAGATTTTGAAATGTATTTAAATTCTTAAGACGGTGGACTGATTAAAGAGGTTAGTCAGTTTGCGATTGTCCCACTCACCAGTTTTGCCTGTGGTACACTGGCAGTAAAAGCTGCCCACTCTGTCAATACAAGTCGCTCCGTTGAAGCAAGCAGCGCCCGCGCAGTCGTCGATGTTGGTCGAGCAGTCGGGCCCGGTCCATCCGTTCACGCAGATACACGAGAAGCCTCCGTTGGAATTGGTACAAGTAGCACCGTTGTGGCAGACGTTCGGCCGCAAAGAACATTCGTCCACGTCGTGTTCGCAGAACTCGCCGGTGTAAGTCGGAGGACACTGGCAGTCGTAGCGGTTGATGAGGTCGACACAGGTGGCTCCGTTCTGGCACAGGTTGCCCGGACAGTCGTCGATGTTCTCTTCGCAGTTCTTTCCTCTGTAACCTGTAACAGAAAGCTAACATTAATCACCATATTCACCACGTAGTCAGTAAATATCAAATTTGCCTGCCTTTATGTATTTCTATAAGCCACTGGTTACTTATTAATAGGAAGTGTTGCAGCACAAAAATTGATTTGACTTTTGCTCGAGGCGTTCTTGGATGATTTCCGAGTCGTACAGTTTGGAGACCAGTGATCTGCAGACAAGCTATAATAAAATTGAGCAAACACGTACGGAAGAAGTTGTAAGTATCGGAAATCCGTAATAGTTCTTTCCGAATACATTGGTTTACCGACAGTAACAAAATGTAGACTTAAAACAGTTACAAGACAACAATGTTACCGAAAGATTACTAATGTTATTTAATAAAGAATATACTGGTTTACCAATAGTAACAAAAAGTAGATTTAAACAGTTACAAGAAATAGTTGTTCCCGCAAGATTACTTAGATGTTATTTAATAAAGAATATATTGCATTACCAACAGAGTAACAAAACCTAGACTTGGTTACAAGAAATCACTGTTCCCGAAAGATTACTTAGATGTTATTTAATAAAGAATATATTGCATTACCAACAGAGTAACAAAACCTAGACTTGGTTACAAGAAATCACTGTTCCCGAAAGATTACTTAGATGTTATTTAATAAAGAATATATTGCATTACCAACAGAGTAACAAAACCTAGACTTGGTTACAAGAAATCACTGTTCACGAAAGATTACTTAGATGTTATTTAATAAAGAATATATTGCATTACCAACACAGTAACAAAACGTAGACTTAGTTACAAGAAAACATTGTTCCCGAAAGATTACTTAGATGTTATTTAATAAAGAATATATTGCATTACCAACAGAGTAACAAAACCTAGACTTGGTTACAAGAAATCACTGTTCCCGAAAGATTACTTAGATGTTATTTAATAAAGAATATATTGCATTACCAACACAGTAACAAAACGTAGACTTAGTTACAAGAAAACATTGTTCCCGAAAGATTACTTAGATGTTATTTAATAAAGAATATATTGCATTACCAACACAGTAACAAAACCTAGACTTGGTTACAAGAAAACATTGTTCCCGAAAGATTACTTAGATGTTATTTAATAAAGAATATATTGCATTACCAACACAGTAACAAAACGTAGACTTAGTTACAAGAAAACACTGTTCCCGAAAGATTACTTAGATGTTATTTAATAAAGAATATATTGCATTACCAACACAGTAACAAAACCTAGACTTGGTTACAAGAAAACATTGTTCCAGATCGATTACTTAGATGTTATTTAATAAAGAATATATTGCATTAACAACACAGTAATAATACATAAACTTAAAACAGTTACAAGAAAACAATGTTTCCGATGAATTACTAAGATAACACGCACACCAACAGAATAAAATACAGAATAAACAGAATAAACAAGTTTCTATTAAAAGCACTGTAACAGATCTCATGTTTGGCTTAAAAGAAATAAAACATCACAATGAGTAACACAAAGAACAGAAGAATGGAGACTATCATATAAACAAAATTGGAGTAAGCACTATTAAGCTTTTATTTTACATTCAGTATGTTTCGTTTTCAAAATGAAGAATCATTTACTCTACACTTTTATGTTGGTGTTAAGCTTTCAATGTTTACTGAAGAATTTTTTCCGGTTATTAGAAAAACATAAAAAAGAATGATAAATACTTGTCACCTTTTAATTATGACCTTTATTTTTTTAAAAGAGCATAACTACGCAAGTCTGGGAATCCGCCGCACAATTCGAGACGTGTGGATAATTGATGGGATACGGCCACGTTGACGTGCTGACGCGGGATGGGAAGTGAATGTGTCGGGTGTCGGTGCTCGGGTCACGAGACCCCGAGGATCACTTTCTCTCCTGCGCACAGGTAATACAGATGCAACTATATCACATCTTATGTCTGGGTGATGAGGTTGCGAATATTCTCAACAGCAATCGGCTGGCGGATAAAAACAGCAACTTCCACTAATACTACTCTGCACGCATGTTCATCAGTTATTACCGGTACACGAGCTACAGTACAACTTGAGGCATTTATTCACCGAACCTTCTTCATGCTTTATTCAAGCAGTGGTTGTTTTCTTTTATAATAATAAAAAGGTTTTTACTTTCTAATTATATAAGCCATTAGGAAGTACGGTATAACCGTGTGAAAATCGTTTTTAATGTATTTACACGTTTTTCGTTCCCGGTTTCATCTGGATGTGTGCAAATCTTTGGGGCCTAAACCAACCAATGAAATTTGGTGCATATTTCGCTCATATTTCTGGTACACTTTACAAAAAATACTCTTTCCCTAGTCATTTTGAAATCGAGAAAAATGCCTAACAATTTCACAGAAATATGAACAAAAAATACTCTTTTCCTAGTCATTTTCAAATCGAGAAAAATGCCTAACAAATTCACAGAAATATGAAGGTTTTCAAGTCAGGTCAGGTTACTAAATTTTAAATTTTACAAATTCTTCGAGGGTAAGAATCCGCAAAAACAAAACAAAAAAACAAACCCTCACAGTACTCGCAAATAGTAAATTACTTTCATTTCAAACTCAATACTCGTTACTTTTTAGAAGTTTTTTTGTTACAAAAAAGGGCTGAAAACGATTTTTTTACATTAAAAAATGTCAAAGATACGAGCATTGAATTACATCGAATTCGTCTTGAAGAAACGTGGGCAGCAAAAATATTTTTTAACTCAAAGGACCAGAAAACACAAAGGATAATTCAAAATCATCAATTTTAATCGCAGAGATGACATGATGGTCCTAATATATGTATATTAGGAGTCCAAGGGGATGTGTGCGTCTCTTAGAGCCTCTATGCCTCAACTCCACTCTCACCCTCTCGTTGGACCGTTATGCTGAGCAACTCTGATCCAATCCCTTCGGAAGCAGGACTTATACCTAAGGAGTGGTGACGGATGAACTCAACAGTGGGGTCAACGGCAGCCTCATAAGTTAGATGTCTACTGCGAAAGTGTTGGAGAAACTCTTTAGCCGTAGTGAAGGCAACCTCCTAAGGGAACGGTACCCCCAAAATCAAAGCTCCTGGTCCTCTTGGAAAGGGGGTTTAGCGTCGTGCCAACTACCTAACTTAGAAAAACTTACCAGTTACGAGACCCGCAATTCAAGGAAAGGAATGTGCAAACCATGTAGCAGCCAGGAAGACTGAATGACATTGCGAATGAAATAATAAAATATGACACAGACGTAGCGGCACTTCAGGAGAAAGAAAGTAATGGGAGAGAACTCGTCGGGGAAAAGAAAAAGAGGACGATGGCTGCATGACTTGGAGGAGGATCTGGCAAGGACTGGAATAACTGGATGGAAGCAGCCGGCGCTGGATCGGGATACATGAAACAGAACTGTACAGGAAGCCAAAGTCCACCTCGGACTGTAGTGCTGGCGAAAAAAAGAAGAAAAATATATATGAGAGAGAGGGGGAGGGAGGGAGAGAGAGGGAGAGAAAGGGAGGGAGAGGGGAGGGAGAGAGAGCGCATATATAATATAGGCTAACACCAACTGCACTGCACTTGAAGAACGTGTGCGTTACTAGTTGAGAGAGAAGGAAGAGAACATTCATCTATATTTCGTTATATAAATATTTACTCTATCACGCACTTGACTGCGCGGTGAAATACAATGCCGTTTGTGTTGGCCTGTATCGGAGAGAAAGTCAAAACAATATTTAACCTAAAAACATGATTGATTTTTCATCGCAAATGAAACTGCTACAACCGAAACCATGGTAAAACTTTAAGAAAAAGAATTAACACATTATTTCTGCAATGTTAATGGTAAAAATATGCCTACATCAACTCTACATCTTCTTAAATACCACAAACAACATTGCTATTCAAAATACAGAAACCAACATCACCGGTATCACAATCGTCGAATCCAAGGCCTTACTGATCAGGCTTACGTGTTTAACGGGTAATTACAAGCAAAATTTCAAACAGCCACGTAACGCGATACTGAATACACATAAATCATTGAATCTCATAAATAAAATGTTTAAAGCCGCAGGTTTTATTCTTGTGCTAATTGAAAGATACAAGTGAAGATATTTCACGTGGAACACTGAAAGTTCGTAGTTCCCGCGAAACACCACACGCGCGCCTCGGGCGTGGACTGGATGCGTTGCGTGCCTGCCAGTGCCAGCACGATATCCGAACCACAATTAAATGTTATATAATTATAATTTCAAAATATAAATGTTCCTGTCAAACTTTACAAGTCCTGTTAATTTCGAAACCTACTCACTAAAGTAATATTTTTATAATAGCGGGAACGAGTTTCATCAATCTATAAAGTTTTTATGGTTATGTTAGCGGAGGAAATGAATCCACAATCTATTATTAAACTGTTTAAATCTTCTCACTGTTGCACGTTTACACGACTAATACGTCTTTGTTAAATGCCTTGGACGACAAAAATAAACTGAAATAATATAAAAATGTTAACCATATTTCTAATGACTATACATTTAATTAGTCTATCTTGATAATGATTTGTATTTACGACATATCTTGTAGGTGAATAACCATAAATGAGAATAGAAAATTGGGCATAAACGTTCTCAAGAAGGTTCGTTACGAAAGAAAATGTGCAAAAACATTACACAAACTTTCACACATTCAATAATTTACCTTTCTTTAAAAACGGATATACAAATACAACGTGTATACAAACTGAAGATCTACTCCCGTAATTAGTGAGAAAATAACAAGTTTGTTTATAAAAATAAACTGGTTTTGTTTAAATTGTGACGTAAATATCTTTTGTTTTAAATTCTGTATACACTTACTGATGTAGTCATAAATCTTCAAATCTGCCCAAACTGATCAATTTCTTTTTTGTCAATTTTAGGTCTAATAAGATTTTATCACAGCTGATTTAGAAGATTTTTGCTAATAATATCAAACTGGAATTTTCAGTTAAAAAAAGTAGCTACAATAAAATAAAAATTACCGACAGCGATTGTAATAATAATAAGGATTTAATCATTCATCGTCACTCGATATATTTCACCCCGCAGGGGATGCAGACTAGCTGCACCTATTGAGAGGATTTAGACGTCCCTCGCGGTACCCGAGTCTTAACACACGCTTACACTTACAACACAACATTTACGATTTTAACACTTTACACTCACACTTACATTTAGGGAGGTGATAATAGCCTTAATGTGCTTTTCGCCATAAAATAAAATGAACATCGATAGCGTTAGAATATCGGGGCAAAAACATCGTTTTTTTAAGATTTTTAAAATAAGACTATGAAGCATGTAATTAAAATCATTAGTGTAATTTTAAAAAAATTGAGGAACGTCGATAGCGTTAAAATAAGACTATGAAGCATGTAATTAAAATCATTAGTGTAATTTTAAAAAAATTGAGGAACGTCGATAGCGTTAAAATAAGACTATGAAGCATGTAATTAAAATCATTGGTGTAATTTAAAAAAAAGTTGCAGAACGTCGATAGCGTTAAAATAAGACTATGAAGCATGTAATTAAAATCATTAGTGTAATTTTAAAAAAATTGAGGAACGTCGATAGCGTTAAAATAAGACTATGAAGCATGTAATTAAAATCATTAGTGTAATTTTAAAAAAATTTGCAGAACGTCGATAGCGTTAAAATAAGACTATGAAGCATGTAATTAAAATCATTGGTGTAATTTAAAAAAAAGTTGCAGAACGTCGATAGCGTTAAAATAAGACTATGAAGCATGTAATTAAAATCGTTAATGTAATAAAAAAAAAATTGAA
>CM040189.1:16433689-16471189 GCA_022606455.1 Callitettix versicolor
ATCGATGTTCTAAAAAACATCGATGTTTGTTTGAAAACCCTATTTATACTGCATTATCTTTCTAAAAATTCGGCCTGCTTGCGTCAAGATCGCCTTGTTATGATTACTTTTTAATAAATGATTAAATTTTGTTCGCAGATTAGATAAAATTTATTGAAATTGTGGACAAATTTTTTTTTGGATTGATAAATTGTTCTTACGGCGGCATTGCCTGACTTGTTCCTTACATCGTCACTACTAAGTAGATAATCGTGGCACGCAGCTGTTTCGCTGACGTGATTGAAGCGAATTTACGAAGTACAACAATAATAAATCCATTATTATCCTGACATGTAAAGATAATCACTGACAAATCCGCAATAACGCTTTGTTAGAACTATTCCGAACAGAACTCGAGGTGCGAGTGCACTACGAAATTACTAACATCTGTTTATCACTTACGAAAGACATCATATTTCGCCCGGCCACATTAATTCGAGTACTCCTCACAGGTCTGGGATCAGCGCAGTGAAAGTACATCGGTTTGTTTGATGAATCATGACTGAACATGCAGGCCTTGCATGTCTTTGGGCCCTAAACATGCCGTGTGCTACATAGACATAGACAGTTTGGAAGATTACATTCTGCGAGGTTTATTGGATCGACTGTATCGGCGAACTGTTGCCATAAATCTAGATCAGTGATACAGCAGGCACTGGCATTGTGGGTCGTCACAACCGGACAGACAAAAGCAACGAAATGGTGAAAGTAAAATGCATAATCTAGTCACAATGGTTGGTAATTCACCAATGAAATTGATGTTTTTGATTAAATTAGCTCGATTAGGCTCTTTTGGGTCTGACCGAATTGCCATCGTCGGAGAATCAGTTACTGGAAGAACAATGGGCGACAGGGCGAGTCCAAATAGATTTAAACAAGCATCTTGGTAAATGCAGACATACGTTTTTTATGAAGTCGTTCTTTATAAACTACGTTTGACTAGAAGAGCGTTCTTCAAATCGATACATCGTAACATCGATGTTTTAAAAACCGAAATATTTTGTATACCATAAGTACCATGTATACCGAAATACCATAAGTATCTCGAAATACAAAAATGAATAGCGTATTGGCGTACGTTGCTCGTAAAAAAAGTTCTAAAGAAATAAAGCGTACTACTGCAAGTTTTTAAAAAGAAACACATTTTCTGTAAATCATTTTTGTTTAGAAATAGGTTATAACGTCACAGCTCATATAGGAAGAGAACACCAATAAATGTTATTACACGCAATATTATTTTACAAAAAGTGCATCCAATACAAAGAGTTAAAGAGAAAATAAAACTGACAATGGCAGGATTATCCTTCGTCCTGGGTTAGGTGAAAGGCCGGGCCGAGCTGTGGTATGTATAACAAGTGGTCGGACACAGAGTTCGTTGACATCTGTTGCCAAACCCGCGCTGTGCCGGGGCCGCGTCATCAATGCCAACCATATTATTAATTAGCAAGAATGAGTAGGGGTATTCGGTTATTGATATGGCAGTGGCAGTTGCTACAGCACAGCCTGTCAATTACTTTCGTCTTAATTATTCTGTTGCTACCAACTCCCTATCAGCATCCTATTTAATCTTCCTTAATCACAGCTTTTGCAAACGTAAGCTTATTAACACAATTACAGTAAAATAAAAGTTTCAATGCAAGAAATATAATGATCACAGATACGAAAATTATCACTGTGTCATTAGTCATCAATATTTCGTTAAAAATAAAAGCCGAGTGTTGAAAAATCCCTGTAATGTTCCAAATGATTTGATGCGAAATCATTTTTGAAGTGAAAACTTCTTTAGCGACGTTGGGCACTTTTTGGATGGGCAAAAAGCATTTAACTCGCGTCAGATTTTATAGCGACACCGTCACCGCTACCATGAGATATATAATGTATACTGTGTACAGTATATAAAATAGTATAGGATGCACGAAACGCGTATATACTATATATCGTTGGGCACTTTTTGGATGGGCAAAAACACATTGAACAAACGAAAATCGCCGAGCTCATAAAAACACGTCTAACCTTAGTGGCTGTCGCAGACAAAGTCAACAATGAAAACAGCTGAAAGTTTTATCATACTTCAAGGGCATGTATACCGACATAATAAAAAAAATGTTTGACAATCGGACTCTCCAAGCCCGCGAAATTTAAAAATTCTCGTTACTTTCTGAACACACCTCGTATGTACGTAAAAAACAGTAAATGAAAATATGTACTTAAAAGTAATACTGTGTTTTAATAAACAATATATGGACATACCAAAAGCAATAAATGATAATTATAATATGTAGCCTATATTTTAAAAACAATAAACAAAAATTAATCCAAGTAATTATAATAAAATATGTACATAACCTAAATTGTTAGACTTTGCAGGTTTTGCAGGAAGACTGGACGACGTTAGTAACGCGTTTACAGCCTGCATTGCACTTTGGTCATCTCGGGATGGATTAATTGTACTTCTCGAGTGAGCGATCTCTCAAGTTCGAACCTGCCGAGGTCGCGATAGTGTTGTTTAAGCTTATTTCAAAAATTATCGAGTAAAACAAATCCTACGAACAAAAGAAAAATATCGATACCTTACTGATGTCGGAATATCGGTTTCGTACCTAAACACGAGCACTGTTGGATACATCTATTACCTTGTGGCCTAAGGGGCTCCAGCATGCTTTGTAATCAGCGTGTCATACGTTAGACAATGCGTTTGCAAAATCTTTCCGAATACTGTCTTCAAAACTCTTTTAGGCCAAAAATATCAGTTACATTTTCTCGAAATAAGTTTAAAGTTTAGTTACTTTTCTTAAGCTGCCTTACATTCTAAACTTGTACTATGTTACTTTACATTAATGTTTTGACGTTACTTTAAATGTAACGTTTCGCGCCTCTCAACTAGCCCTCATCAGGTTAAAAATTGACAGAATAATCTAAAACGTATCCACTGTTACACAACAAATCGCACAGTGTCACTTATTATTTTTCTTATCATTAAGATTTTTAACACTATATTAATCTATACAATTGTTCTTATATTCGACGTGCAATTATTATGAATTCATTGCATTTTGAATGTCGTTATGTATGATACTGGCGTGTATGTGATTTTGCGTGTGAGTGTACTGTTCAGAAAAAAAACAACAATGAAATTTGTGTTGTACGAGGTGTATTCAGAAAGTAACGAGAATTTTTAAATTTCGCGGGCTTGGACAGTAAGATTGTCAAACTTTTTTTTTATTATGTTGGTATACATGTCCTTAAAGTATGATAAAACTTTCAGCTGTTTTCACTGTTGACTTTGTCTGTGACAGCCACTAAGGTTAGACGTGTTTTTATGAGCTCGGCGAGTTTTTTATTAAAAGAAATGGATCAAAGAATTTGTATCATTTTTTGCGTAAAAAGTGGAATAAAGAATACCAAGTGTGTGAAATGTTAACAAAGGCCTATGGTGAGTCTGCTATGAGTAAAGCAAGAGTTTACGAGTGGTATAAGCGTTTCCAAGAAGGCCGTGAAGACGTTGTAGATGACGAACGCCCTGGACACCCCAGCACATCAACAACCGACGAAAACGTGGAAAAAGTGAAAGAAATGGTTATGAACAATCGTCGAATCACAATTAGAGAGGTCGCTGATGATGTTGGCATATCGATTGGATCATATCATGACATTGTTTCCAATGTTTTATGTATGAAACGCGTGGCAGCAAAATTCGTTACAAAATTGTTGAATTTTGAACAAAAACAGTGGCGAATGGAAGTTGCTCAGGAGTCACTAAATGAAGTCAACGACGATGCAAAATTACTGAAACGTATTATAACAGGTGACGAAACATGGGTTTACGGATATGATGTCGAAACTAAGGCTCAATCATCCCAGTGGAGGCATTCTGGCTCGCCAAGACCGAAAAAGGCTCTACAAGTGCGGTCGAACGTGAAGGTTATGCTACTGTGTTCTTTGATATTAATGGCATAGTGCATCATGAATTCCTGCCACCAGGTGAAACGGTCAATAAGGAGTACTACCTACAAGTTCAACGTTGCCGTTTCGTG
This sequence comes from Callitettix versicolor, assembly GCA_022606455.1. Taxonomy (NCBI): domain Eukaryota; kingdom Metazoa; phylum Arthropoda; class Insecta; order Hemiptera; family Cercopidae; genus Callitettix; species Callitettix versicolor. The sequence goes on from CM040189.1 coordinate 16,437,763, forward strand.
AAGCAATCCGAAAAAAACGCCCCGATCTGTGGAAAAACAATTCATGGCTTTTGCACCACGATAATGAACCAGCTCACACTTCATTGATTGTTCGTGAATTTTTGGCCAAAAACAGTACTGTAACGATGCCCCAGCCTCCATATTCGCCAGACGAAAAGCTCCGTATGACTTTTTCCTATTTCCAAAAATAAAGAAAACCTTAAAGAGTTCTTTTACAGCCGTAGATGACATTAAAAGCGCATCGCTGAAAGAACTAAATGCTATCTCAAAGATCGAGTTTGAGAAGTGTTTCGAAGATTGGAAGAAGCGCTGGTACAAGTGCATAATCTCCAATGGGGACTATTTTGAAGGCGGCAGCAATGTAGAAGAATAAATAAATATTTTGTCAAAAAATTAAAATTCTCGTTACTTTCTAAACACACCTCGTATGTTAGCGCGAACTGAATTTGGTTCTAAAGAATGTTTAAAACGTTTTCTATTTTGTTTTTTCACTTTACTTCGCGCAACAAGCGTTAGACATCGCTATCTGAAGTCAACGGTTGCTGAAAATATAAATTGTTTGAAGGATTTACAACTGGGATTGTTAAATTATTTATATTTGTTTTAGACACATTGATATTGTCATCATTTAGTTAATTTCTTTTTAGGTTTTTGCTCTTCTGAACGAAAGTGTGCAGGATTAATAATTTTACTTTTTATATATATATATATATATATATATATATATATATATATATATATATATATATATATATATATTTGGGTTTAGATTATTGTTTTTTCAGAATATTAACTTTTACAAAGTATAAATACATTGAGATTAAATAACAAGTTTTCAAATTCTGCAGTTTGGGGGGGGTATGGTGCCTTTTTTATACCCAGTCCGGCCCTGGTTTAAACGATTCATCAAATGTAACACGCACCTAAAAATACGTTCCGTCGCGTGCTTTTGAACATCTCGATAATGATTACGAAAGCAAAACCGCACACATCTCAGATACGTTAAGGTTATGTTTACAAACAGCAGTCAAATTAAATGGCAGTTAATTATAGCTGACCGCATATTTCCTCGCCTTTATCAGTGTGAAGGGTTGTGGTTTTGTCGCCCACTCGCCGCGCCATGGTCCATGGGAACTTTGTGCGGCCGGAACGGGTGATTAGTACAAGCGCAGGCCAATGTTATCATGTAAACAGATAAGTGGCTTGTGTGAACGGACGGGCCAGATCTCACGCTTTGCTTCAACACTCACACTTCCGTCAACTTCACTTGACAACAGATTTACTTCGGGATGGTCGAGACCCGGGACCGATCTTCGAGTGGGTCGTTAAGAGGAGCATGCAGCCGTGAGGGTCAAAAATCCAATTTTTATTGTTTTAAAATATATAATAGTATACACTTTAATTTACTAGATCAAAAATTATATTTAAGTAATCTTGAACTTGTACTATAAAACGACGAAAATCCGCGACACGAGTATTGCCCTTCTGGTAGTGAGCCAAAGAGAATAATTAGAATACAAACATACCAGAACCAGTGATGGAAGCCATCGAACCAATCTTTACAGACTTATGGAAGCCTGCCTTACTAAAACTCTGCTTGAATGGAAAGACACAGAACCCTAACGAAAACTGCAATAGCATTATTTGGCATAGGCTTCCTAAAACTACATCTGCAGGACTGAACACTTTAATACTCGGTGTAACTGATGCAGTACTTAGCTTGAATGAAAAGTCTGTTTCTAAAGCTTTTTGAATTACTTTTTTTAGTCATTTAACAAAATATAATTAATATTTAAAAAATTCTTAATAACAAAAAAACTATAAACACTCTTAAATTAATTTCGTGATTTATAAAATGATATTTTTGTGTTAAAAATTATAGGTTTTTGTGATATACACTAAAACATGGTTTTAAGCACAATCCTGGTAGATCTGGACAGTCTGGGCAGAAGTAGAGTGTATCCTTGCGAATGTTTTACCGATAGAATTAAACATTATCGGCAAACACACACGCAAACGCAATGCGTGTGCGTGCATGCGCGCGTGTGCGCATGACGTCCACATCTACACAAACAAAACGTACGCGTCACTTTAACCAAAAACAATCCACTTCAGGAGTTACGGAGACAAGAACAATTTCAAAACAATAGTTCTTGTGAAATTGCGTTCCCCCCTCGACTACTGTGTACACTTGAGCTAATGCAGACGATGGGATGATTTATAGCGTATGAAAATGCCAAGCCCTGGCCGGGAATCGAACCCGGTTCCTCGGGGATGAAAGCCCAGTACGCTATCAACTAGGCCACCGAGGCGGTCCTGCGAGTTGCGTGTAGTTAGTCGGGAATTGGATTCCATTGTATCATTGAAACAAACTGCATGCATCAATTTTAATTTTCAGATAAAGAAGTTTGAGGTTTTTTAAAATTAACGCTCCCCACATATTCATTATTATTGCTTTTGTCTACTTTAGTGGAAAATAATTAATACATGTTTTTATATATATAACATATATGGACACATCAGTAGACTCCCAACAACGAGACTTGCCAACAGAATCCTTAAGTATATACAAGGTGTCAAATCAACAACGTCGTGGATCGCACAAGTCAGAATATACCTACATGACGCAGGAATAGACTCAAAAGACGTTGAAGACAGAAACGCATACAGGAGAAAGATGCTCGATTTAAGGTCCCAGAAAATGAAATCCTAAAGAGAGCAGGGGTAAAATGGTCACAGGAACGGAAGAGGATCCATGGGGACAGGATGAGGGAGGTGTGGAGGATTAGAAGGGACAAGACATGAGTCGGAGTGCTTTGCGTGATCCAACAGGGTCTATGCGCAGATAATAATAATAATAATAATAATTATATATATATATATATATATATATATATATAATATATATATATATATATGGCAATGTCTGACTGACTGACTGATGAACGTACAGCCCAAACTATAAAACCTAGAGACTTGAAATTTTCAGGATACCTTCGTTTTAATATGTAAGCGCGTACTAAGAAAGGATTTTGCAAAAAACTGATTTTAACTCCATTAAACTACTTACCCAACTTCAAGTTCTGAATTTAGACCTAGGCTATCAGTTCCTACTGGGTTTACCAGTTCCTCAAAACTTACAACCCTGGACAGTTATAATGAATTCAGTAATGATGAATCTGCATACGCTGTAGTTAAAAAGAAAGTACGACGATAAATTCGAAGAAGATGAGTGAAAAGAACCTTCCTATGCGCCAGGACTGTATTAGATGATGGTAAAAGTGGCCTAACTCTATTTCGTATGTAATAGAAGTGTTTTTGTGTTTCCGAAAGTTGCTTTTTTAAATACAAATGGCCCTTTATCTCAGGAACCATCAAAGGGATCTGCTTGAAATTTTGTGTGTGTATTTATCACACTTACCTACATAACTTGAAACTCAAATATTGTTATAAAAATATAGTTTATTTAAAAAAAAGGACTTTCAAATTTAAAACGTGTTTTTTTAAATCACAATTGTTTTTAATTTGCAAACATGTTTTACAGTTTCGACGTATGTAAAAAGGCATATATTTCCAGAGAAAGAACAGAAATAAGGTACCTTTATTAGTTCCTGGAAATACTACGACAAAATAATAGCTCACAGTAGGGTTATAAACACAACTTCAAGTCCTGAATCTAGACCTAGGCTATCAGTTCCTACTGGTTTTACCAGTTGATCAAAACTTAAAACCCTGGACAGTTATAGTGAATTCAGTAATGATGAATCTGCACACACTGCAGTTAAAAAGAGAGTAAGACGATAAATTTGAAGAAGATGCGTGAAAAGAACCTTTCTATGCGCCAGGTTTTTGCGTTTCCCAAAAGTTGCATTTTTTTAAATCCAAATGCCCTTTTATCTTAGGAACTATCAGAGGGATCTGCTTGAAATTTTGTGTGTGTATTTATCACACTTGTCTACATTACTGGAAACTCAAATATTATTAATTAAAAAATATAGTTTATTATTAAAAAATAGGAATTTTTCAAAATCAAAACATTTTTTATTCTTTATTTGTTTCACCCAACTTTGGGGTACACTAAATCAATCACTTTTTAATGTTCTGTGCTTTCCTCGTAGCCCAGTATTGCTTCATTCGTTGTGATCTTGCTTTTCTTTCTTCGTCAGAGATTTGGATCGTTCGCTTGGATTTGACTTTGCCTTGGAACCGTTGCTTCTTGTCCTTGGTTATTGTTTTGGCTGTTCTGTCCATGAGCACAGTGTCAGTGATTTGTAGTTCTGTTATGTCTCTCTCTGTTTCTCTAAACCAAAGTGGTTTGGCTCTTCTATTGCGAAACGTCAAATATTTTTTTGGTTGGTCTATTTTTGTCCATTCGGAGGATGTTCCCATAAAAATCAATTCTCCTTTTTCTTATTGTGTCTGATAGTGTTTCAGTTTTTTGGTAAAGAATTTCATTACTGACGTGGAATAATTGGTTGTTACGGAATTTGGAGCCTGAGATTTTTCGTAATATCTTTCTTTGATCTCCAGCCTTTCAAATGGGCCCTGGGTTGTGAGAGATAATGTTTCAGCTGCATATAAGGCTTCTGGTTTAATTACCGTATGTTAATGCCTTATCTTTGTATTCCAGGAGAGGGACTTCTTGTTGTATGTGTCTTTGGTAAGTTGGAAGGCTAATTCAACTTTATTTCTCCTAGATTCCATAGCTTTTTTCTCTAGGACGTTCCAGCTGATCAATTCCCCAAGATATTTGAATTCTTTGACTATCTCAATGTATTGTTCTCCCACTTGAAGCTTTTTTGGTGGTTTTTGTATGTTTGTCAATATTTTAGTATTTTCAAATGAAACTTTGAGACCCATTAAATAAAACGTTTTATTTAAAAACAATTTTTTTTAATCTGCAAACATATTTTAGAGTTTCCACGTGTGTAAGAAGGCATATATTTTCAGAAGAAAAACAGAAATAAAATACCTTTATTAGTTTGTGAGAAATAGTGACATATGTTAAACATGGTGGAAGATAAGGCGCAGTGACACCTTAACACGTACTTGCATGATTTTTCTTTGTAAGCAAGAACCAATCAATTTAATAGGTTGACTACGTAAAAATATTAACAAATGTATAGTTTCTATAAATATGCACGCGGAATAAAAAATGTAAAAAAATCCTTGACTTTGTTAAAGTAAGAAACACTAATTCTTATGAGATTAAGATAATGTACTTCTACTTGTAAAAGCAAACAGGAACCTACTTTATCTTGTTTACAATACTGTAGCTGCAATCTTCGAACTTTGGTTGTTTGTCTGTCAATAAACGCATAAAGCCTCAGTACATAAGGCTCACTTCTTTACAAAATGGCCGACACGTTTGTACAAACCGTTTAATTAAGGTGCCGATAGGCTACAGCTTAATAAACTGATTAAATTATTGCTACCATTTCACAGAACAGTAGACCTCGCGCTGTATTCTTGCCTCGGCGCTCCGTAACAGCGCTCGTAACTTGTCTTCCAATTTAACCGGTAACGGTAATATTTCGGAAATATGCTACCGAACCAACTTTACTGGATATTGTGTGCTCTTTCTCCGAGAAGCTGTTACAGTTACGATGTTCTGCCGTTGAGTCAGTATTACACGAAACAGCCAGCACCTACACTACCAACGTTGATTTAGAGCCCGCCATCTTGAAACGGAAGTGAATGGGGAAAAAATTACACGTCTTTCGGGCTTTATGCAAAATATATTCGTACAAAATTTCAAAAAACAATCGGCCGATGCGATTCATTAAAATTGCGTGCTTCACGGTTAAATCAGAAGCCGCCATCTTGAAACGGAAGTGAATAGGGAAAAAATTACACATACGTCTTTCGGGCTTTATGCAAAATATATTCGTACAAAATTTCAAAAAACAATCGGCCGATGCGATTCATTAAAATTGCGTGCTTCACGGTTAAATCAGAAGCCGCCATTTTGAAACGGAAGTGAATAGGGGGAAAATTACACATACGTCTTTCGGGCTTTATGCAAAATATATTCGTACAAAATTTCAAAAAACAATCGGCCGATGCGATTCATTAAAATTGCGTGCTTCACGGTTAAATCAGAGGCCGCCATCTTGAAACGGAAGTGAATAGGGAAAAAATTACACGTCTTTCGGGTTTTATGCAAAATATATTCGTACAAAATTTCAAAAAACAATCGGCCGATGCGATTCATTAAAATTGTGTGCTTCACGGTTAAACCAGAGGCCGCCATCTTGAAACGGAAGTGAATAGGGGAAAAAACTACACGTCTTTCGGACTTTATGCAAAATATATTAGTACAAAATTTCAAAAACAATCGATTCAATAAAATTGCGAGCTTCACGGTTAAATCAGAAGCCGCCATATTGAAACGTAATAGGAAAAATGCTAAACACAAATTATATTGCCTTTATACAAAGTACCTTCGTACTAAATTTCAAAACAATCGGTCAACGCGTTTGACTAAAACTGCGTACACGCGTTATTGTAAATCAGAGGTCTTGAAACGGAAATGACCTTGCACGTCGTTCGGGCTTCATTCAAATTAACTCCGTACCAAATTTCAAAACAATCGGTCAATGCGTTTTGCCAAAACTGCGTAACTAATACACGAATCAAATGCCGAACGAGCGAGCTGAAACGGAGGTCTCGTGGTATTTAAAGTATAGGCCCTACAAAACAGTGCAAACATTTAAAAAAATTTGGTAATGCACAGCCTAACTGAAAGAAAGAATCATTCAGTCCACTTGCCATTAATAAAGTGTAACAACTTACGTCCATAACTTGGACGAAAAACCTGCAATATTGAATAGAATAGCGAAGCTCAAGAAAGCGCAATTTTTAACGTGGTCAACTTATAACAAAAAAAGTCTCTCGATAAAGTCCAAAGTAAGACACTACAGTTCTGTGGTTCTCCCGGAAGCACTCTACGCCTGCGAGACCCTTTTCCAGATCAAGAATAATGCTAGGACTGACCAGTTACTTAAGATCGAGAGAAGAATCATTAGGACCTGTTTAAATAAAAGTTACCAGAAAGATGGTTTCTGGAGAGTCGCTACCAACGAGACAGTGTATAAACCCAATTACAAGTGTTATGAAAAAACGAAGAATTGCCCATCTCTTTCTCATCCTTAGGATGCCCTGAAACAGCTGGTCATGAGAAATATTAATAGGAAGACCCAAGGACACTACGTCTCGCAGACTCTGAAAAATCTGCAATAGATCGGTTTGCGGATCGAGGATGCACCGGACAGAACGAGAATCAGAAGCATTCTGAAAAACATCAGGTAGGAAAGCTGGAACGACGAGGGACGGTGGTGTCAGACGAGGTCAGGAGGCGGAGATCGGATAGGATGAAGAAGTATTGGAGGAAGAAGAAGGTGGAATCCTCACAGTGCACTAACACGAATTGGAAGAAGAGACCGAAATATTGACTCAAAGTGGTCCCATGTGGTCTTAAAATTTTAAAAAAAGCCTAACAGCTTTTGAACGATTATACTTGGTTTCTCGCCATTATACGAAAATATATAGAAAAAATTGTGATTGTAAAAAAACTTTCTCTAGGTTTCGATGAATCTTTCATTTTCAGGTCGATTAAATTTAAAAAAGAAGTTTTTGTTTGGAAACCTACGTGTGCGCGTGTGTGCGTGCGTGCGCGCATGAAGTCCACATCTACAAAAACAAAACGTACGCGTCACTTTAACCAAAAACAACCACTTCAGGAGTTACGGAATAAACTAAAAATTCGATTTTGATAAAATTTTGGTGGCGTATAAAAAAACAATCTTAAGGTTCTTTAGATCCCACTATGCAAAACGCTCAGATTAACGGTAATATACTATGGATACGTTTTTATTTTGAACTAAAATAAAATGCAATTCAACAGTAAACCTACGTCGTTTCAGAATAAACACAGATTGACTCTTTCAGAATAACAAATGAACTCATTCTCCGCTCAGTCCCTTGTGAAATAACGAAACTGTGCGTAGTTAGGCGTCACATCTGAACAGAAATGCCGGCGATTGCCTGTCGGTTCTTCGGTAGTGTTTGTTAAGAGACCTTGGACCTTAAAGTGATCCTACTAGAAGAAATCGCGTGCTGGCAGATTAGGCGATCTTGGCGGTCAAGGAATAATGGAAGTGTCTTGAAATTATAAGGTTTTTTCCGTAGCAAGGGATCAGCGCTAACAGTACGGGAAAAACAACGGGAGTAACCTAACTGCAGCTAAAACCTGCAGCAATTCAGAAACGCAACAGACTAAACGGTGCTTTTTCCACATCGACCACCGAGTCCCCCTTAATTAGAATACCGCAGCTATACATATACGTGCTGTATTGGCGCGCGCGTGCGTGTTCACATATTACTGGCATGGTTTCTGCTAGACGGATCGTCACACACGATATCTTTGGCCGCCGTACACCCAATTGTTTGGCAACCGTATAATTTCCAGAAACGGTACCATTCCATGACTTCCAAGATCGCCTGTTCTGGCAGCGTGCGAATTCTTGTGGGGCCACCTTAAACCCGAAGTGAACAGGAGTCGCCTTGCTACAGTAGCGTCAACCGTTTTTTTTTCTGTGAAAGGAAAACGCTGTAAACCCTTATTTTTTACCTCCACAAATAAAACAGAGCATACGCGTTCATAAAATAGACTCTGCGCATGTCTATAACCTCTAACCTACTACGCTGTAGTGGTGGGGCAGAAAACACCAAACGGTTAAAAAAACTGCTTTTTATAAACGACAAACAAACTGCTTTTTCAAACGGAAACAAGCTGTTTGATTTGGACTGGTTTATGATTTGTTAAACAAGGAACGGACTGTTCTATTCGAACGTTGCCGCAAGCGCTAAAACTGTTTTCCTGCTAACTGCTTTTCTTCTACCTGCTTTTATGCTTTTTCCCTTTATTCCAAAGTTGCTTGTTGCTTGTTACTTGTAGTGAAGTAAGAACTGTTTGGTCAATGTCAACGTTTATCTCTATTTTGTTGCGAGTTGTAGTAACAACCTCTCACATTTCGTAGATACAGAGCCTAATTTTATTTAAACATATTTTTTTTTATTTATTATCAATCATCAATATTTTTTAATCAACTAAAAATATTCTAAATCGTTTACATTTTGGTAAATATGCAAAGGACTATTTAATTTTTAAGTAAAAAAATAATGCTTCTATTAGAAATGCATTGCATTTTATACATAAAATGGCTTACATAATTATTACGTTTTGAGAATGTAATTTAATTATTACTACACTTGTAAGGATTATTTTTATCCTTTCTAAATGCTTTACACCCAAAAACAGTTAAGGACATGGTGGTAATGGGAATTAAAAAGTAGTTTTAGAAAACTGAACGTATGTGCTTTATGTTTTAGCTGCTAATACAACTTTGAGTTTCAGTTTTCTAAACCTGTTTTTTCCAACTGTTTAAAAAAGCAGCTTTTTTTTCCTCAACAAACATTTCGTTGACGTTTTGTAAAAATAGCAGAAACGCCCACCTCTACTGCGCTATATTGCAGCCTCAAATCCAAGGGTAAACATCAAATGCCAAGATCCTACTATACTACTGTAAAAATGGAAGGCAATCCAAAACTCAATCGCCGTATATTCAGTACAAAACTTACATTAATTGCTGTTTTCAGAAATGGCAGTGCTAATATAGAAAACGTGCGAAATTTCGTACGATGGAAGTTTTAAGTAAACACAGCCTTTTGAATAAGAGTAGTCGGGGTGAGGACGGTAGTTGGAAGGAAGGGAAAACATGTTTATAAAATAAATCGAAAAGCGATCGGTTTGAAACAATAATCACAAATTTATGACCGTCATCGACCGTAATATTTATATTAAAGAGAGGTGTAATGAGAAATCGTAATATTCAAACACAAATAAGTAAATAAATGCGAAATGTTACAATGTTTGCTTCTTACCTGGTGTATCACAGAGTCCACAATAACCTCAAACTGTATTTTGACATTCTAATTGTACTTCGTATTTTATGTTATCCTTATTAACAATAGATAAATGCACGTTGGAAGAAGAAATCACAAATATATTTGTGTAAAAACAGTGTCCAAAACATGTGTTTGGTATTTGAAATGCTTGTCCCGGCTTGTACGACGGGCAGGGATAGGTAACTGTCAGTAGAGCCACGTAACCTACAACTTTAATGACTTTTAAGTAAATATTGAAATTGTTCTAAGCACGTCATGCAAAAAAAGTGGCATATAAATGCCATTATAAAATGGCATTGTCTATTCGTGATTATTAAGTAAGCATCGTAAAATATACAAAATACTGTCTGATTTGTGATGCCGCGCATGCGCATCCAAGATGACAGTTAAAAGTGTTAAAATTTTCCACAAACAGTAAGTTTTAACGAAAAATCGTTTTGCAGTGTCAGAAGCCGGTTAAAAAATCTTCATAATATTTATGCCTGTACGAATAGCATGTGCTGAGTAAAAGCAATGAATACAGAATCTATACAGATTCTATAGATTCTGTATTCATTGGTAAAAGGGATGTTGACTCGAGGAATAATACAGTCATTTTACAGACAGTAAATTTTGTGTGCCGTGTGTTACTATTAATAAACTGATTTTTCCAAAACCACATACCACAAAACCACATGGACACAGATTGAGTAACGTGGTGAATTTTATATAAATGACGAAGACACAGGCCTAGTGACTTGTGGATATCGAAAGACTTAACTAGGTAAGAACTAATTACGGAACAAATTTATGCCTCTACCATCAATTTTAATTAAAACCCATCAGAACGCTCTGTGAAGTTCGCGATAATGTTTAAGGAATTCGCGTATAAGAAACTCACTCTGCATAAAATAGGGAAATAAAAATACCGCTTTAATTAGGTTCAAACAACTTCGCAAACCGTACAGGCGATAATTAAAACAAACACTGTTAATTACGCCATTAGAAACTGCAATCAATGAAGAAGATTGGTTCCAATTTGCGGTACAACACACAAAACGGAAGTCCGGTTATGAAAAATCGCGAACAAAAAACCCCGCTAATCATGATAGCGGGTATTCTGTGCTTGTGAGAATCTTCCCACAACGCTGTCCTTCTCCCTCTCCCGGTCCGACTCAAGGCCGTTCTAAAAACATCAGTCCGGTCCGGAGAAAGGACTCTCGAGAGCCCGATGACTGGCATGAACACCGAGAGCTCTTAGCATATCTCTTACAGTCCGCAGTTATCTCGAGTGGTCGAGTGGCTCTTTGATACCCTACCCACCGATACCTTTTTTCTCCGTTCTATTCTTTTATTCGAATAATATCGCGTCGTGATTGCGGCTGTTCCACCTGCTCCCGAGACGGAGTGAATGCCCACGCGCACCGCATCGTTCGCCGCTGTAAAATAGGGCTCATCGTGATCAAACGGCCAATCTCGGGCCGTAACGCGAACAGGATACTTTGCCCGGACGCCTACGCAGTATTGCCAACGTTTAACAAAGCCACGGGGCAGTAAAACCGCTACGTTGTGGGCAATGAAGTGCAATTTAGTGCGACGCGAAGGATTTGCATGTAAATAAAGGACAGTTATTCGCAATTTAAATCCAAACATATCGTAGGCTTTGAATAAAGTGCACGGCAGAACCAGCTGACACACGTCCGCGGTAGCGTTAACTTCAAGGGTTATAGGTATTCTGCAAGGTCAACAATTTTCTTTAACCGTGAACGAAAGTTCACCCGAGCGAAAATAAACTTATAAGAGTTAAATTCTTGTACGGGTTTACCTTCGTTATTACATAACATAGTTTATCTTTAATATTTACACAAAAACTATGCAATATAATACACTACAATATGCAGACAGTTGTAGTTCGAATTCAAACGATGTTGGTACTAATTAGTATCTACGCAATGTTTTTTCTTTCTTTTTCTTCTTTCTCACAATATAAATATAAGTAGGCCTACATAAAGTATGTCAACGTTGGAAAATCGATCTACAGACTTCAATGGATATCCCTCTGTCTGTGCTACGGGTGGATCAAGGTTGTTTAAAAAGGGGGGGGTTGACCGAAGGATAAACCAGGTAACTCATAAAATATTACTCAAATAATTCCCAATAGTTCCACGCACATATGCAATAATTCGATATGAGCCTAAATACATTCTTTATCTACTTCAGGGTAATAAAAAATATTATTTATTGTAGTACACGTAGGTTTATTTTCGAGAGTCCCTGTCATATGGCATAAATAAAATTAAATATAGAAATTAATATAAATTAAAATTATAAAAGAAATAAATGAAAATATTCATGGTTTTAATTGGTAATTCGCTTCAGATAACGAAGTCTAGCTTTATTTTTGTCAACTTCGCGAATGACAACAATTTTGTTTCGATCGATTTTGTCTGCTATTTCTCTCTTCACACTCACGTCCATCGAGTCCTAACAAATGTGTGCGCGTACTTATTCCTTCTAACCTCCCCCTTTCACTATGTTCAGTATAATAATCTGCCTTCCCTGGCTTCGTCAATTCTTTCGTTGACGCGTTTCGGAGAACCTCCAACTTCAAAAACTATTTCTATACTCCTAAAACTATTACGAGTATAGAAACAGTTTTTAAAAATGGAGGTTCTCCGATTTTTTTTGAATAGGGACTATTGTGCACACTTGGGCTAATGCAGACGATGGGATGATATATAGCGGATGAAAATGCCAAGCCCTCGCCGGGAATCGAACCCGGGTCCTCCCGGCGAAAGCTTAGCATTTTCATACGCTATAAAATCAGGCCACCGTCGGAGGTTCTCCGAAACACGTCAACGAAAGAAGAATTGACGAAGCTAAGGAAGGCAGATTATTATACTGAATATAGTGACAATAATCCTAGCAGAAAAAAAAGAATATAAAAAGAACCACCCATTCTTGTCTAGGATAACTGAAACTTTAACCTGTCCCGCTGTATCTGTGAAAAACAGGATTCACAGAACTTCGTTTTAATATAAAATTATACCGATAATTAGTGTGTTTATTTTGCTTAATTAGGTAACTATTAAATTGCGTATTTCTACAGCTGTTTCCAGTTCCAAAGGGGTTGTGCCCCTCCAGCCCCCTGGATTTTTTTTCCGGCGTTAAGTTTATCATCGCCGAGGCACGATATTAATAAAATAAAATTTAGGGATATCAAGAAATAAAAATTAACAGTAAATTAAAACAATATACAATAACAATTATAAATACTATTCCTAAAACTAGTTAACAATAAAATATAACTCTAATAAATAAATAAAACTAAACAACAAGGAAAACAAAGCAAACAATAACAAATTCAGATAAATGAATATACAAATATACAACTTGTTGCAGGGCTGTTAAGAGGCCCTGCAATATTATTTTAAGTTAAATTTTATTTAACAAATCAGACGTCGGTCAATGGGACACTATCCCAACGTCCTCTGCATACTATTCCCCAGACCACATACTCGCCGTATATTCCAGCCCCCTGGATCCGTCAATGGATAGCTCTCGACTGTATACGAATCACCGGAGAGTAAATAAATGAACGTTAGTAAGTATATCATATCGAGAACAGTTTTTATTTCGTTTATCAAAAAATTAACACAAATCGACACTGTGACGGTACGTTAACCCCCAAAAATAGTCATGAGTTATCAAACAAGAGACTTTAGCATCCATTAATACACATCAAAATAGGCAGGGAACTACTAGTGAATTAAAACTCCCAGGTAGCCTAGATAAGGCCTAGCAGCATTACTATGCGTGTTATGAAACTGGCTGAAGAGGTTAGGCGCGGCACAATAACTCAAAACGTATCACAGGTCTCGCAGTGTGTGGCTGCTCTTGTAAATCTTGATTGGGTTCGGAACATTATGCGCATGTCACGGATCCGCACCTGCGCATAGATCTTCGTTGGGCAACCACAGCACTCTACGTCCAAAATGAACCAACAATGAGGAACAGGAAATTAATTTCAATAATAAAGGTGGGGGATTTAATATACTGGATGGTGTTTTGCCTACGGTTGACCCTGGTTCGTTGATTTTTATAAAATAACTTCAATTTTTTAAGACATGGAGCAGTATTTTTAGCATTGTATTTGATCAAAAACAAAATTCAGAATCGAGTTTTGTCGTCATATTTATGCCTACTCATGTCTTTCAACTATCAAAAGGTGTTATTTGGTCCATATAAAAAACTATTCTTCCATTTTATTTTGATCACCAGCAGAAATTTTAAAAATCAGTTGTAGTCTCCGGGAGAAACAGAAGTCCGGGCGTTTACCAGGTAGGCCGCGGGGTGGCAAGGCCCCAAGGTGGGGGATTTAATATACTGGATGGTGTTTTGCCCACGGGTGACCCGGGTTCGTTGATTTTTATAAAATAACTTCAATTTTTGACTAAAATCCGAGACATGAAGCAGTATTTTTAGCATTGCATTAGATCAAAAACAAAATTCAGAATCGAGCTTTGTCGTCATATCTATGCCTACTCATGTCTTTCAACTATCAAAAGGTGTTATTTGGTCCATATAAAAAACTATTCTTCCATTTTATTTTGATCACTAGCAGAAATTTTAAAAATCAGTTGTAGTCTCCGGGAAAAACAGAAGTCCGGGTGTTTACCAGGTAGGCCACGGGGTGGCAAGGCTCCAAGGTGGGGGATTTAATATAATTGATGGTGTTTTGCCAACGGGTGACCCGGGTTCGTTGATTTTTATAAAATAACTTCAATTTTTGACTAAAATCCGAGACATGAAGCAGTATTTTTAGCATTGCATTAGATCAAAAACAAAATTCAGAATCGAGCTTTGTCGTCATATTTATGCCTACTCATGTCTTTCAACTATAAAAAGGTGTTATTTGGTCCATATAAAAAACTATTCTTCCATTTTATTTTGATCACCAGCAGAAATTTTAAAAATCAGTTGTAGTCTCCGAGTGAAACACAAGTCCGGACGTTTAGCAGGTCGGCCGCGTGGTGGCAAGGCCCCAAGGTGGGGGATTTAATATAATTGATGGTGTTTTGCCAACGGGTGACCCGGGTTCGTTGATTTTTATAAAATAACTTCAATTTTTGACTAAAATCCGAGACATGAAGCAGTATTTTTAGCATTGCATTAGATCAAAAACAAAATTCAGAATCGAGCTTTGTCGTCATATTTATGCCTACTCATGTCTTTCAACTATCAAAAGGTGTTATTTGGTGCATATAAAAAATTATTCTTCCATTTTATTTTGATCACCAGCAGAAATTTTAAAAATCAGTTGTAGTCTTCGGGAGAAACAGAAGTCCGGGCGTTTACCAGGTAGGCCGCGGGGTGGCAAGGCCCCAAGGTGGGGGGGGTTTAATATAATTGATGGTGTTTTGCCTACGGTTGACCCTGGTTCGTTGATTTTTTATAAAATAACTTCAATTTTTTTAGACATGGAGCAGTATTTTTAGCATTGTATTAGATCAAAAACAAAATTCAGAATCGAATTTTGTCGTCATATTTATGCCTAGTCTTGTCTTTCAACTATCAAAAGGTGTTATTTGGTCCATATAAAAAACTATTCTTCCATTTTATTTTGATCACCAGCAGAAATTTTAAAAATCAGTTGTAGTCTCCGAGTGAAACACAAGTCCGGACGTTTAGCAGGTCGGCCGCGTGGTGGCAAGGCCCCAAGGTGGGGGATTTAATATAATTGATGGTGTTTTGCCAACGGGTGACCCGGGTTCGTTGATTTTTATAAAATAACTTCAATTTTTGACTAAAATCCGAGACATGAAGCAGTATTTTTAGCATTGCATTAGATCAAAAACAAAATTCAGAATCGAGCTTTGTCGTCATATCTATGCCTACTCATGTCTTTCAACTATCAAAAGGTGTTATTTGGTCCATATAAAAAACTATTCTTCCATTTTATTTTGATCACTAGCAGAAATTTTAAAAATCAGTTGTAGTCTCCGGGAAAAACAGAAGTCGGGTGTTTACCAGGTAGGCCACGGGGTGGCAAGGCTCCAAGGTGGGGGATTTAATATAATTGATGGTGTTTTGCCAACGGGTGACCCGGGTTCGTTGATTTTTATAAAATAACTTCAATTTTTGACTAAAATCCGAGACATGAAGCAGTATTTTTAGCATTGCATTAGATCAAAAACAAAATTCAGAATCGAGCTTTGTCGTCATATTTATGCCTACTCATGTCTTTCAACTATAAAAAGGTGTTATTTGGTCCATATAAAAAACTATTCTTCCATTTTATTTTGATCACCAGCAGAAATTTTAAAAATCAGTTGTAGTCTCCGAGTGAAACACAAGTCCGGACGTTTACCAGGTCGGCCGCGGGTGGCAAGGCACTCTTCCGTTTCGGAATGTTAAGAAGTTCGAGTAAGAGAACTTCATAAAATATAAATTTTGGGGTCATCAACCGTTTTATAAGTCAAATTAAACTTGCTGTTAGTTTTAACAGTGACAGACTGTTAGAGATGAACAGTTCGAGGTCATTTTAAACAGCAAAGCTCGGCCAGTTTTTGTCTGCAGTTTATTAAACTGTTTGTACAGTTGTGCGTGTGAGTAGTTGTGTAATAATAGCACTGCTGGTGTCGTTTTAAACGGACTAATTAAGTTCAATTATGAATGTGTTAAAAAAACGCTGAGCGTGGCTCGTAAAAGGAAAAAGAGAGAGAGAGAGAGAGAGAGAGAGAGAGAGAGAGAGAGAGAGAGAGAGAAAACAGTAGCGACAACAGTTAATGTCCTCCGCCTTTTTCAGATGAATAATGTGCTACGAAAAGCAATCGATTAATGTGCTACGAGAATTTGCAGCGTAAATATTAAATTCTTAATAAAAAATATTGCTTTATATTAATTCGTAAAGATCAGCTGATTTCACTGAACAGCTGATAGGATATAATAACTTTTAGGTTATGTCGTTGAAAACTAGCTACGTTAATGTGTCGTGTTTTCGAACAAATTACTGTAATTAAAATAAAAAGGAAGAGACAACATGATACCGTGATTTTTATTTTTGGTTCACTAACAGAACCAAAAATTCGATACCACGTTGGTATCGAAGTAGTGATACCAACTTGGAACAAGTACTTTCCTTTGGTTTTTAACGTCCGACTATTGTGCACACTTGGGCTAATGCAGACGATGGGATGATTTATAGCGTATGCAAATGCCAAGCCCTCGCCGGGAATCGAACCCGGGTCCTCGGGGTGAAAGCCTAGTACGCTATCAACTAGGCCACCGAGGCGGCTAATCGTTTGAAAAAAGTTATTTTCTACGACTTGAGTTTGATGTGTAGGTAATTTTTTGTAACGCTAGTGGATTTTGTTGACTGGCCGAAAACAATTTCTGTTAGTGAACCAAAAATAAAAATCACGTATCTAGTTTTCTCTTTTTTTTATTTTAATTACAATAATTTATTCGAAAACACGACAAATTAACGTAGTCTTCAACAACATAACCTAAAACTTATAGCCTATCAGCTGTTCAGTGAAATCAGCTGATTTTTACGAATTAATATATTTATAAACAATTTAATGTTTAAGCTGCAAATTGTCGCCTACATTTTCCTTATCGTTTAACCCTTTACAACTTATTGGGTGAATAGTTTCCCGCCATGTCTTCGCTTAAATAATGCTTAATAACAGTTCATTGAGATAGTTATATTCCGCCATAGCATACACACTATAATATATGAAACTTTAGATTTATATAGTTTTTCAACAGTTGGCAGCCTGCTGTAATTTATAACACAGCTGAGTGTTAAAGTGGAATACTGTTACCCCAGTGTCACCTGTGGACGTACGTAATACTGTGAATAAAGATAACCACTAAAGTTTTTTATTTCTTCCTGTAAAAATTCTTCTGCAATTCAAACTTTTTATGTAAGAATATATATTTTCATAGTTCTGTGATCATTTTTATAACTTAGTTTTTATTTTTAGGGAATGTTTAAGTAGATAAAAATTAATAACAAGGTGTAAGAAAAAGTAAAATGGTTTATGAGTGATGACCTTTTTTTTTAAATTTGTAAAAAATACAAAAACATACTTCAGCATAACAAACTGCATACTAATGGTTCTGAAAAGGTTATTTAATTTAAAAACAATGCAATATAAATTTAAAATAGTTCGGCAAAGCATTGGAAAATAAAATTGGCTACATGCCAGGAAAAACCAGAGCACGCAAAAGAAACCATCTGGATTGAAAATAATGTACTGGACTGTCAAATGTAGGGCTTCATCTTCCTCGACTAGTGGCGAAATACAGAAGGTGTGCTCACTGTTCGACTAAAGCTAAAGAAAAACGTAGCAATATTGCATGTTCAGGTTGTAACGTCGCCTTATACAAAGGACGTTTTATTTCTTTTTCCATCAAAACTTTAAAAAAATATTAAAATAAGTTTTTATATTTGTTTTACTAGTATTGTATTTAAAATAAACTAATTAAACTTTTTTTGAGATTTGAAAGCATTTTTATTTACGAAACACCAGCGTTAACATATGGAAGGTAAGAATAACCCGCATCACTAAAGAAACATTGGGATAATATTTTCCGAACCTAAAAACTATAAAAAATTTTAAAAATGTATTTATGTTTACACGAGGTATTCCAATGTCATTTCATATAAAAATTTAAAATATTTTGTCCCCGCTTTCTTGTCACTTAAAGGGTTAATTGCCTTATCTTTAATATCGGTAACCAGTTAACGTTGTATTTGTACATTATAGCCTAGTACTAATTACATCTGCATTTAATGTTTCCCCATTAGATAAGCGGTATTTCCTGAAATTAGGTTCACAATAGGTTAAAACCCCAAATCATTTTCAGAAGTGTAATTAATAACGATTATTGCTGCAGTTTGTGGAACGTATTGTTTTATTTTAATGTACAAGTCTGTCGTAGCCTTATACTGCACTAAATAGTGTGGATTTAATTTTTTTCACGTTGGTAAAATGTCATTTTCACAACTCATGTAATCATAACTTAAAACATTGTTTATTAAAACATTGTGGTTATTAATTGATATTATAAATACGAGGTACGTCCAGAAAATAAGTTCTGTTTCACTTTCTCTACACTGCAGCGCTGCGATCGTAGTTCTGCACATGCGCGGTAGACGCTCTGTATCAAGGAGCATAACAACACGTTTAATAATAATTGTTATTACTATTAGTGTAAATATTTTATTAAAACAAAACAAAGTTATTTGATAGTAGGTTTTTTTGTGTTTAACGTCCGACTATTGTGCACACTTGAGCTAATGCAGACGATGGGATGATTTATAGCGTATGAAAATGCCTAGCCCTGGCCGGGAATCGAACACGGGTCCTCGGGGTAAAAGCCTAGTACGCTATCAACTAGGCCACCAAGACGATAGTACGAGTATCGATATTTTTTTCAGACACTGTATCGATACCAAATATCGTATTGAATGCAACATCGGAACAAAGTAGTTTCTCATCACGTAAATACAAGATCCATTACCAATACGCGCTATATAATGTAATACACCAGATAATTCATTTTCCTAACCAAGACTCTTTTTTTTTTCTTCCCTTTGTTTCACCCAACTTTGGGATACACTAAATCAATCACTTTTTAATGTTCTGTGCCTTCCTCGTAGCCCAGTATTGCTTCATTCGTTGTGATCTTGTTTTTCTTTCTTCGTCAGAGATTTGGATCGTTCGCTTGGATTTGACTTTGCCTTGGAACCGTTGTTTCTTGTCCTTGGTTATTGTTTTGGCTGTTCTGTCCATGAGCATAGTGTCAGTGATCTGCAGTTCTGTTATGTCTTTCTCCGTTTCTCTAAACCAAAGTGGTTTGGCTCTTCTATTGCGAAAGTAGTCAAATATTTTTTGGTTAGTCTATTTTTGTCCATTCGGAGGATGTGCCCATAAAAATCAATTCTCTTTTTTTTATTGTGTCTGATAGTGTTTCAGTTTTTGGGTAAAGTTTCATTACTGATGTGGAGTAATTGGTTGTTACGGAATTTGGGGTGATCTCCAGCCTTTCAAGTGGGCCCTGGGTTGTGAGAGATAATGTTTCAGCTGCATATAAGGCTTCTGGTTTAATTACCGTATGATAATGCCTTATATTAATTTTTTTTAATTTTATTTATTTATTTTTTTTAACGTTCGACTATTGTGCACACTTGGACTAATGCAGACGATGGGATGATTTATATCGTATGAAAATGCCAAGCCCTGGTCGGGAATCGGACCCGGGTCTTTGGGGTGAAAGCCCAGTACGCTATCAACTAGGCCACCGAGTAGACACTGTATATAGTTGACTACTCTTTGTACATAGATTAGACATCAGAAATTGTTTAGCTGTTTAAAAACTTCGTTTATTATTATTATTTTTTTTTTAATTATTAATATGGAAATGTTTGTGCAATGTTTTTACCCCACATAAAAAAAACTCGACATTATTTCTCTGATTTTCAATTACTCGGCTGCAACACAGATACTTCTATTTTTTGTCTATTTTCCACACCACAGATAAAGCACATTTTCGGATCTTCAATCTGGTAGTATAACAATCGGCCGTGCCTGAGCTGTCAAAATCAAAAAACATCCGTTTGCGTGCTTCTGCCGCGGAACGCCCATTTAGCAGACTGTATATTAAGCCACCTCAATCACCCCGGAGGGACAAAGCCGAGGAAATCAAGAAGGCAAGTCCCGACGGAATTATTACTTGCGTAGCCGAAGCACGTTTTACGTGGAATTTTAGTCGCAGAACGAACAAAATATTTCCAACTACTCAAACATTCTCAGAACGTGAAATATAATTCTAGTTTATTAAAGAAAACAAATTTAACAGGCTCCAAGTTAGGCCTTTGAAATTAGAGGAACGAGCAAACGTAATTCAGGTTTGCAAATTCAACAAATTGATACCTCTTCGCAGTGCTGCCAACTTTTGGTTTTGAAAAATCGTGAATGGAATATTTCGTAGTTTTGAGGTTATTTAAAATTCTAAAAATAACAGGCTCCAAGTTAAACTTTTGAAATATGAGGAACGAGTGAAGGTAATTCAGGTTTGCAAATTCAACAAATTGATACCTCTCCACAAGGCTGCCAACTTTTGGTTTTGAAAAATCGTGAATGGAATATTTCGTAGTTTTGAGGTTATTTAAAATTCGAAAAACAACAGGCTACAAGTTAAACTTTTGAAATATGAGGAACGAGTGAAGGTAATTCAGGTTTGCAAATTCAACAAAGTGAAACCTCTTCGCAGGGCTGCCAACTTTTGGTTTTGAAAAATCGTGAATGGAATATTTCGTAGTTTTGAGGTTATTTAAAATTCGAAAAACAACAGGCTACAAGTTAAACTTTTGAAATATGAGGAACGAGTGAAGGTAATTCAGGTTTGCAAATTCAACAAATTGATACCTCTTCGCAGGGCTGCCAACTTTTGGTTTTGAAAAATCGTGAATACAAGCCACGGAATATTTTGCACAGTTTTGAGGTTATTATACTGGCCGACATAAGTGATTACTTTTGGCACGCCTGACTGTATACTTTTTCACTATGATTTAGTTAATTTTATAAAATATTAGACGCATGCAGGAAAAGGCAATTCTTGTAAATTATTTTCGTATTAAATTTCGCTTGTGTGTAGGTGCATAACTTAAAAATTAACTGAAACTGTCACAGACTATGAATTTGAGTATCTTAGGCTATATAAGCGACTAATAATTAATCAGTTTATAACCCTACTTTTACAAGTTATACTGTCTAAGTATAATAACAAATATAATATTCCTGATCTGGCATTAAAAAATTAGTATAGGTCATATACATTAAATAATTTAACTACACAAATTTAGAAAATACACATTTTTAAAATTAACAAGAACAATAAATATAACCTCAATTGAAACGATATTGAAGCTATTGTGCGAAATCAGCTGTTTAGAAGTAATCACTTCCAGTCTAGATATATACAAGAACAATATATGCTGTGAGGTATGCGTTATGGATTCAAGCGTGACGCGAAAGCAAATGTTTATACCCATGTTTTGTCAACCGCGACTAAACAAGTTATCACTTTAAAAATACATTTTATTAATCACTAAACAAATCACGTCACTAGAGTGCGCGTATGGGTATGTTAGAACGTTCCGTGACGGCAAACTGAATATGTGCAAAAATAGAACGTTCCGATGACGGCGTTCCGTGACGGCAAACTGAATTTTTCTCCGTGCAAAACATACACCCATACCCCGCGATAAAAAGTAATCACTTCAACGTTTCAATTAGAGCGTTCCGTGACGGCAAACTGAATTTTTTCCCCTTACAAAACATATACACCCATACCCCGCGATAAAAAGTAATCACTTCAACATTTCAATTAGAGCGTTTCGTGACGGCAAACTTAATTTCTTCCCCTTACAAAACATACACCCATACCCCGCGATAAAAGTAATCACTTCAACACTTCAATTAGAGCGTTTCGTGACGGCAAACTCAATTGTTTCCCCTTACAAAACATACACCCATACCCCGCGATAAGAAGTAATCACTTCAACACTTCAATTAGAGCGTTCCGTGACGGCAAACTGAATTTTCCCCTTACAAAACATACACCCATACCCCGCGACAAGAAGTAATCACTTTAACATTCCAATTAGAGCATTCCGTGACGGCAAACTGAATTTTTTCCCCGTGCAAAACATACACCCATATCCCACGATAAAAAGTAATCACTTCAACGTTTCAATTATAGCGTTCCGTGACGGCAAACTGAATTGTTTTTCCGCGCAAAACATACACCCATACCCCGCGATAAGAAGTAATCACTTCAACAATTCAATTAGAGCGTTCCGTGACGGTAAACTGAATTTTTCTCCTTGCAAAACATACACCCATACCCCGCGATAAAAGTAATCACTTCAACACTTCAATTAGAGCGTTCCGTGACGGCAAACTGAATTTTTCCCCTTACAAAACATACACCCATACCCCGCGATAAGAAGTAATCACTTCAACAATTCAATTGGAACGTTCCGTGACGGTAAACTGAATTTTTCTCCTTACAAAACACACCCATACCCCGCGATAAAAGTAATCACTTCAACACTTCAATTAGAGCGTTCCGTGACGGCAAACTGAATTTTTCCCCTTACAAAACATACACCCATACCCCGCGATAAGAAGTAATCACTTCAACAATTCAATTAGAACGTTCCGTGACGGTAAACTGAATTTTTCTCCTTACAAAACATACACCCATACCCCGCGATAAAAAGTAATCACTTCAACGTTTCAATTAGAGCGTTCCGTGACGGCAAACTGAATTTTTTCCCGTGCAAAACATACACCCATACCCCGCGATAAGAAGTAATCACTTCAACACTTCAGTTGAAGCGTTCCGTGACGGTAAACTGAATTTTTACAAAACATACACCCATACCCCGCGATAAAAGTAATCACTTTAACACTTCAATTAGAGCGTTCCGTGACGGCAAACTGAATTTTTCTCCGTGCAAAACATACACCTATACCCCGCGATAAGAAGTAATCATTTCATGACTTCAAATAGAGCGTTCCGTGACGGAAAACTTAATTTTTTTCTCCGTGCAAAACATACACCCATACCTCGCGATAAGAAGTAGTCACTTTAAAAAAAAAAATAATAATAATCTACTTTCTGGAACTACTTTTCGGAAAGCTGATATCCGTATTAAAAACGTAACATCGATATTTCACCATCCTGAACATTTCGTAAAAAGTAAAACAGAAAATACATTCAACAACTTGAACTACAATTTTGTTCAAACTTTCCATTTTAATTTGTTTGAAACCAATTGCAATGGGTCACTAATAATGTCGCGGTAGCACAAGTAGTAGATCTCTTCTATTCCTCACGGGTGTAGTTAACGTAGCAAACAGCAACCCGTGCTACCGAACCAGTTCTAAACGGCGGATACTTTTTGCACATTCTTTTTACATCTCAAGATCGAAAGGAATTCCTAAATTCTTCGCCTAACCCGTTCGAACACAGTTTCGGGCTAGAAGTGTATTCCGTTTTTATTGTGAACTTTTATAAACGCAGCTTGAAATTTAACGGCGAAGAACGTAAATCATGATACAGGAGGTATTGTCCGAGAAGTTGATGAACTCCGATGTTAACTGATAAGAAAGGTCGTGGCGCGGTCAATGAAACGTCAAGATTTAAATTTGAATCGTTATTCAACGATATATCAAGAAATATTAATGTATGAAAAGTTGTTTTTAGCTAGTACGCGCCCCTCTCCCACTTGCGCACTAAGATTTCCCGATGTTTAAGATAATTACGGTATTTGAAAATTTTCTTGTGTCAGAAATGTACTGTTTTAACTTACGTAATGTTTGTCTTGCTAAAAGGTATTGCTGGTTAAGACAAAAATATTTTGAATTTCTAAAAAAAACAAAAAGTTAGAATATTACTTAACGATTTTCGTTCTTTATTTATCCTACCGCCATGTGATAATCGCGGCACGCAACTGTGTCGCTGACGTGACGGAAGCGAATTTCCAAAAAATATTTTACCTTTCCCATTTTCAGAAACTACGATTTCGCCAACATAAACAGCATTAAAATCTGCCGCCATTCATCGAAACATTGTAACTGCCGTTAAATTAAATTTTTCAAATCCAACGGATTTTGAAATTTCAAAATGTTAATTTATGCAGTTTTTAACGCTGATCACGAAGGTGAAATCAGATTAAAAAAGTATTTCAGACACAAAAATGTATTATTTTTTTTATTTGAAATTGCTGCCATTTTGAAACTAACATATTTTGCCGGTTGACGAATTTATCCAAGCATTTCACTGATATCGGTTTTGCGCAAAATGAATCGAATCGGACTAAAATTGCGCGCGCAATAAACCCACGAAATATACTTTGTTGTCGAAACCGTTTTAAAGCCGATTTTCGAGAAAATGTCAGTTTCGTTATTGTAAGGGTCTTTAAAAAAATATTCACCAGATATGGTTGAAATTCTTAATGTAATAGGCTTATTCTTTTTTCAGCTACGAATGTATTTTAGTAGAGTTCAAATCTCTCTGCCTTTCATAGCTTCAAACACTTTATATTTATTGACCCGCTTCAGAATGATCTCTGGCCGCCTCAGTGGACAGCGTACTATGCTTTCACCCCGAGGACCCGGGTTCGATTCCCGGCGAGGGCTTGGCATTTTCATAAGCTAAATCATCCCATCGTCTGCATTAGCCCAAGTGTGCACAATAGTCGGACGTTAAACACCATAAAAAAAAATGTACTTTTATTTTCAAAACTCATTACTGTACTTATTGTACAGTAAGTTTTGAAAATGGAAGTATTCCGAAACGCGTAACAAATATAAAGTTTTTGAAGCCGGGAAAGGAAAGATATGTACTCTACAAAAAAAGATATGGTTAAACCCACATGCCATTCACCGAATCAATAGACTTGATTCACAAAATCAATAGACTTGATTCACAAAATCAATAGACTTGATTCACAAAATCTTTAACCTCCAACGAAATGTGCAGACATCTAAATAAAACCAATGTTTTTTTCTTAACATCCATACTTTATGCCAGATAGACTAATGAAGAAAGATCAGTGTTAACTGCGGCTAGAACTAAGAACCTTAATGTGCGCAATTCAGAGATGCAGCAGACTGACCGGTGCTCTGTCCACATCAACCACTGAGTCCCCCAAAACCAATTTGTGGACTGAAAGGACCTTATAATGTAACATAAAAACCGATTTTTTTCACGAACGACATACTTTCTATAAGTATAGTGCAGTAAAACACCAATGTTTGCGGAAAACGTAGTACCTTACAGAAACGATTTGCCGGTATTGTAAATCTCGCCACAGCGCAGTACTTGCGTTTCGATTGATCGAAACACAAAATATCAGATGTAACTTCGCTTGTTACGACAATAATCGGAAGATTAGACTCGAGGCCCGTAGGCGTTTTGCATAAATGTTTATAAATGACATTTCGTGCTTTTTGCCTGTAATATTTTTTCTCGTTCGAGGTCCTAATGATAAAGTTAAGACTGAGGAGTCGTGTCGGGCGGGTTGAAGTTCGTGGTCGCCAACAGCCAACAGGCCACGGGGACCTGCGCACTTGATAGCCTACACCGAGTCCGACGCAAGATCGTTATACTGTGTCTGAAGCAAGATCTGCTTTGAAACTAGTACTGTAGTTCCAAGAACAGCAGATCTCGCAGGACATCCTTAATTAAAGACAGCGCTCGTAACATTTTCCGCCAACTTAACCGGTAACAGTAATATTTCGGAAAACATTATTGGACCATCTCCACGAAGCTATCAAAATTATAATAGGTTTTGCCGTTCTGACAATATAACAGGAAATATAGGTCACCTGCAACATTAAATCAACACCATCAACATTAAATCAGAGCCTTTCATCTTAAAATGGAAATAAATAAACGCGCGCACGCACGAAGCGCACACACACACACACACACACACACACGCACACACACACACACACACACACACACACACACACACACACACACACACACACACACACACACACACACACACACACACACACACACACACACACACACACACACACACACACACACACACACACACACACACACACACACACACACACACACACACACACACACACAGAGTCTTTCTGGCTTTATAAAAGGTACCTTCGTACCAAATTTTAAAACAATACGCCAAGTTTAACAAGGTTTCGTACACTCATCGTTAAATCAGAAGTAAATAGAAATCGCCGCCATTTTGAAACGGAAGTAAATAGAAAACACATACATCATTCAGGCTTTATACAAGATACCTTTGAATCAAATTTTAAAAAATCGGTCAATGAGTCCGCCAAAACCGCGTACACTACTTGCTGTAAATTAGTGGCCGCCATCTTTAAACGGAAGTGAATGCGGAAAAATCTTACACATAAGTCGTTCGAGCTTTAATCAAGGTACCAATTCCAAAATATTCGGTCAATACCTTCAGCCAAATCAGAGTACATTCATAACCGTTTAGTCAGAGAACGCCATCTTGAAACGGAAGTAAACGAAGGAAAATCTTACAAGTAAGTTATTTGGGCTTTGTTATACAAGGTACCTTAGTAACAATTTTGGAAAAAAATCGGTCAATGCGTTTGGCCAAAACTGCGTACATTCGTTATTGTAAATTAGTGGCCGCCATCTTTAAACACAAGCGAATGCTGGAAAATCTTACACATACTTGATTCGGGTTTTATACGAGGTACATCTCTACTAAATTTCAAAACAATCGGTCAACGCGTTTGGCCAAAACTGCTTAACAAACACACACACAAACTATGTGTCGAAGAGTCGAGATGAACAAGCGACCTCGCACTATATACATCGTCTGGCGTTCCAGGCACAGTATGATGCTTAGTTAACTCTTCACAGATAAATATTTGAAATACAAGTATGCTACAACTACAATGTCTGTTTACAAACAGCTGTCATGCCAGAGTGAGTGAGGCATGCATTGCTGTACAGTAGGTCCTGGGGACCGGTAACAAGAATCTTGTTTTCTAATTAGCGGAGTCACTTTTTGCACAAGTGGAAGACATATTTCTTTATCCGTTCTCATAAAATTCAGCCAATCGTGGCCGTTTTTTCAGTCCAGAAGAAGTATAACGTAAACATATGGCAACAGACGGTGCGGTTAGGGGTGGCTGTAGGTGTCAAAGCTCAATGGGCGAACATAATTTAGACGCCCCTTTCAAAAATACGTCTAAACATTAATTTCGAAATTTTTTTTAGAGAGAGAGAGAGAGAGAGAGAGAGAGAGAGAGACGAAAACTGAAAAACATTTGTTTTTACATTTGCCAATAATTTATCGCAACAAACGTGTTTACAATACAAAAATAACTGTTCTTGTTTTTTCAAAAACAATGCACAAATTTTCTTGCAATCAATTAACTGATTTTGGGAACACTTGAAAACCCAAACAAAAAGTAAGTTCAGGGCTCACTGGTCGATGTAGCGAAGACATAGGTCTGCTGCATCTCCGAATTGCGCACCTCGAGGATCACAGCTTCGACACTGGCCGTTAACGTTGATCCTCCTTTCTCAAAAATCTGACACAGTACGGATGCTCAGCAAAAACATTCCAAAAATATCCTGTTCGAAAGTTTTTGATGAAAAACTGGATATCGGACTTTTTTAAAAAAATTTATCAGAATTTGCTCAAATTTTGGACAGATTCATAACGAATTTGAAAAAAAACGAACAGTGGTCAGGACTGATTTATCGATCCACTCCAAGATATCACGTTTTTAGCATATTTCCAATGATGGAACATGAGTTACTGAAGCGGTTATCAAGGTAAGACCCAGACCCCGGGACCATCAAATGAGCTCTGATCTTATCTCCTTGGACACCTTTTAAGAAATTGTTATATAGGCCTATTTCAAATACAACTGTGCTTTACCATTGATAATACCTTTGACAAGTTCGTTAATCAACAAAAATGCTTTTCGGAAATTTAATTTCCATTATTAACAGCGTTTTTTAACGTAATTGAAAATTTAAAATAATTATTTTTTTATATTAATTATATTTGATAAAATTTCATGCTATTATTATTATTATTATTTTTATTATTTATTCGGACAAATTTACCATCATTTGTACATATAAAATCAATACACGAATATGGACCAACTTGCACGTTCACGTTTCCAACACATACGTAGCGCGCGCGCGCATACACACACACACACATTTATTTATATGTTAGACCAATATGTAACCGCCATATATATATATATATATATATATATATATATATATATATATATATATATATATATATATAAGTTTTTAAGTTAAGCACTTACTTAAAAACGAGAATTGATCTATACCAAAGAATATAAACACACTCGAATGATACCCTTATAGAGATATGCGAGCGTTTGCTGTTGGTGGCATCTTGCTGCAGATTATTTAACTACAGTCAAATAGACAATAGTACTGTATATTTTCTCAAACGTCCCTTACAGCTTGCAGCGTTCCTAGCGACAGACAGTACAATTACTTGAACTTTAGCCGCTAATATCGAGCACGCTTTTTACAATGGTGGCTGTACGTTTAGCCCGTTTATTTTCAATGTATACGTTTCAAATTCATACACCAATACTGTTTATACATAATTATGTATATTACTGCAATGTTATATTGTTACTTTCATGAATGAACGAAACAGCTGACTGGGCAATCATTTTAAAATTGAACTTCCTATGCTGATTTGAATTAATGAACCTTCATATTCAGGCGAAATATATTTAACAAGAAATTTCGCAATTTGAAAGTTTTAAGTAAACACAGCCTTTTGAATAAGAGTAGTCGTTGAGGTGAGGGCGTAGTTGGAAGGAAGGGAAAACGTGTTTAAAAAATAAATCGAAAAGCGATCGATAAATGCACGATGGAAGGAAAAATCACAAATATATTTGTGTAAAAACAGTGTCCAAAACATGTGTTTGGTATTCGAAATGTTTGTCTCGGCTTGTACGACGGGCATTGATAGAGGACCAGTATAGCCACATAACCTATAAGTTTTATGTATATATTTTTAAGTAAATATTGAAATTGTTCTAAGCACGTTATGCAAAAGTGGCATTTGTAATGGGATTACCTATTCGTGATTAATCAGTTAGCTTCTTAAAATATACAAAATATTGTCTGATTTGTGATGCCGCGCATGCGCATCCATGATGCCGTTTTGCCTGACAGTTAAAAGTGTCTTCGTTAAAATTTTCCACAAACAGTAAGTTGTAGCGCAAATCGTTTTGCGATATCAGAAGCCGGTTAAAAAATCTTTCTAAAGATACCTCATTTATGCCTGTACGAATAGTATGTGCTGAGAAAAAGGGATGTTGACTCGAGAAATAATATAATGACTTTTAGAAATTAGGACGAAATTTTCTTTTCAATTTTTTTCATCAATGGCTCCCGAACAGGAATATTTAGAGATATAAGTTTATGGTTTGAACAAAACCGTTTATCACCATAACTTCTTTGTACTTCGTAGACTACAGTGAGAAAGCAAAGATCGGGTGATGTCGATGCACTAACCACGATGCATCGCTAATGAAGAGTCTGGCCGATGTTCGGCAGCCTGGCAGGTGCTAAAAGCTCACAGCGTTGCGTCACAAGGGCTGACGTTACAATTTACACAAACAAAACCTACGCTCAGTCTCACGATTAAATATTACTCCGCTCCCGATCCTTTCACTTCGGCAACAGTCAACATCTATCGCCACTCGCTCAAGTCTTGACCCGGCCTAGTGACGTCACTGGTGAAAACAAATGCGCGCGTGAAAATGTTTACATAAAGCTTTGAAATAAAATTGGACCCACACGTATGGCAATACCGAGGTGCACCAACTGGATCTAATCTTTCTTCGTCTAAATGCTCTTGGATTAGATCACTCTATCCCTGGAAAGACAGCTCAGCTTGAACATACTGACTCTAGGCGATCTAGCTTCACCTAAACATACTGGGCTCTGTACGGGTGGACACTTCATTACCCTAGATCTTCTTTTCGGCTTAAACCGTTCTCAGTCTTCCGCTTCCATTTTTTCTGTCTTTCTACAGATCTTAAACCAATCACCTATCTCTCGCTTCCTTACCAATTTCTTCTCTCCAACTAATTTCGTTTTTCATCTTCTTCTGCGACCATGCCGTTTCCAATTTAGAATCTCACCCCGAGGACCCGGGTTCGATTCCCGGCGAGGGCTTGGCATTTTCATACGCTATAAATCATTCCATCGTCTGCATTAGCCAAGTGTGCACAATAGTCGGACGTTAAAAAAAAAAAAATTAGAATCTCTACGGGAAATTAATTTTGCCAATCCTTTGAACATGGCCAAACCATCAAAGTTGTCTTGATGTCTACAATGGTGTGCTTCACATCCATGATTTTTTCTTTTCTCCTTACGACCGACCTGCGGCTCTTCACCAAAAGTCCATTTCTCTAGCTTCAAGATATGTTTCTTTTTCTTTTTTTTTATTTCAATAGCCATACTACGATTCCATATAATATTTTCTGTTTACTTAGTTTTGATAAATGTTGATCCCATAAGATTCTGTTCAATATCCATATTGCTCTTCTTCCCACGGGCGGTTCGTTCTTTTATAGCTGTGTCCATCCATCCCAAATACTCATAAGTTGTACCCTTTGATTTATGTGTCGTATTCCAACAGAAGATTTAATGCACACGTACTACGTTTTGTTTAGGATCATCGACAGTCTCCAAATGCCATTCCTCTATTAATGACTATTATTTAACTTACTTAATACAGAATTTAAACAATTTATTTATTAACAGTTTCCTCCTTTCCCTAAGTTTGTTATGATCTTTGCAAGATGGATCTTATGAAAATATTTCTATGACTACAGGAAAACAGAAATTTTTTATGCAGATAAGATGCAGATCCCAAGGTCAAAACAGTACACACGTATCACTTAAAAACATATAAGTGCAAGTGCTGTTACAAAACTGAAAGGGTTTATTGAGAGGATTTAGACGTCCCTCACGGAACCCGAGTCTAATACACACTTACACTTACAACACTACACTTACGACTTAACGCTTTACACTCACACTTACATTTAGGGAGGCGATAATAGCCTTTTAATGCGCTTTTCGCCTTAAAAAAAATCATTTTTTCACCCAGACTTTGACTGATGAATCTATATTGAAAACCTTTACACGTATATCGGCCGAATTAGAGCTGGGAAAATGAAATTTTTCGTAGCTCAAAGTTCACCTATATATGTTCTGCCCTAAAAATTCGTGAGTCCAAATTGAACTACTTTATAGACGAAATATGGTATCCCGACAGGACAGCTGAAAACGGTGTACAATATAGTTTCGCCCTAAAATTTCCGGTCGAAGGGCCAAAATGTTTTGAAAAACTGTACGCGGAATTATTTCGTCAGGTACAAAACTGAAATTTCGTATATCGTATGTACGATTTGTTGCATAAATACTGTTGACCCAAAATTTGAACTAGCAGGGTATCTACCAGCTCCCTTAAGCAAAAATCAGGGACTTTTTGGGGACATATACTACAAAAACATGGGACCTTGAATTTCTTCAACATTAGCGGCATCGTACATAATATTAGTTCAACGATTAAATACACTAGATGGTATATAACCTTTAAAGTACACTTTTTGGAAGCCTACTTGAATTTTTGGCTAATAGAGGCACATTCTACTATTTTTTTCGTATCACGGCTTACTTATCGGTATTTCGTATCGCAAATTTACAAAATCACTGAGAAGGGAAGGGGAAATTATCATTTTCTACGAAAAAGGGGATTTTAATTCTAAATTCCGGTATTATCCGTGATATCTGGGACACTTGATGTCCGTCTTTTACTGGACATCGGGGATATCTGGGACTAGTAGACACTGACTAGGAACTACGAATGAAGCAATTTCTAAAAATCGCTTTCTCAACGCCGTTAAACCACAAATAACAATTCCCAAAGAAAATTCCACTGCACACCCGTTTATTACCAATAAAGCAATGAGGACAAGACATTTTGTGAACACGTTATCCTAATATTTTTTTTTTTTAACGTCCGACTATTGTGCACACTTGGGCTAATGCAGACGATGGGATGATTTTATAGCGTATGAAAATGCCAAGCCCTAGCCGGGAATCGAACCCGGGTCTTCGGGGTCAAAGCCCAGTACGCTATCAACTAGGCCACCGAGGCGGTTATCCTAATACGCGCACCGAGAAAGTCGGAGTACATTTTTCTAAAATTCACGTCGACATTTCGAAGTTGTAAAAACCCACGTGCTGTTGGGTCCTGTCCCCCCCGCCGTTATGCTGTTCCTAATTTATCTAACTACACGCAGTACTGCGACTACTGTAAAACACCGCCGAGAAGCTCCGAGCCGGGCTATTACTAATTATTTATGTATTGTGTTAGAAAGTGAAAAAACACCAGAACCGGCAATAACGGCGGACGCAAGCACGTTAAAACACGTTCTGACAAATCACGTGCATGTTTTATTACCGTGGGATATGTGTAATAATTAAGCCACACAGCTGTAGCGATTCCGCTGACTGTACATGACTTTTGGCCGCGACTGTACCTCGCCACTGTCCATACTAAATAACACGTTTCCTAGATATTATGTTTTCCCATCTGTCTACGCTTTATAATAATGTAGCCTGGCCGGGCTTGGATAAACGTAGTTTTGTATATTGTCCACGGCAACAAAAGCATTCCTTTATGATGAAGCTAAGAGATGGCCATTACGTCTACTGTAAACGGCGAGTTGTCAAAGTGGTAATTTGTAGATTGAAAAAGCATGATGACAAGCTCTTATGTTATTACGTTATATCTTGTGCTTTATAAGATCACGAACTATATAAATAAAAA
>CM040189.1:16476189-16523689 GCA_022606455.1 Callitettix versicolor
TGTGAGCATCAGGTGCATGAGCCGCTAGGCATACTTTGCAACTAGTATGGGCCAACACTTTCAGTGGATTGGAGGGGAAAAGAGGGGTACTGTAGGCATCCATTTTTGAAATAACTACTTTTTTTTAATGTCACTACTAATAAATTCGTAAAAATTTTTTTAAATTCTTATATCTGTCACAACTTTTATACACATTGTATAAATGACTAGGCATGTTTTCCTGTATATTAGGTTCGGGTGATTACTACTACTAACATCAGTTTATTGTAATAACGCCAATTTGACGTAATTAGTTTCCAGACCGGCAAAAAAAAAGAATACCGCACAGAATTAAATAACGCCAGTGAGTGCATTAAGTACTATTTGCATATAAAATACAAGAGTTGTTTCAGCTCATGAATATTTCAACGTATATTACACGTAAATAGTTGGCTAGCGACTAGTTTGCAGTAAGTGGTCGTTTATTGTAATTAACTGCTTGTTGGGACTTGTTTAACAAAATCCTTCACAGAAAACCTTCGCATGATCGGCTTTCTTGTTTGCTTTTTACAGCATGTGAATCTTGCGCCAACATTCATTCGGCAAAAACATTTTTTCGACAACAACAAAAAACATTGTGCGTTACTTGCGAATTTTAATTGCAGCGGACATCGTGCAATGTTCCGATTACGACCTTGAAAACTCGTTCGCAATTTCAGATCAATCTCGTGGCTAACAAAAATTGATTTTAGTAACAGCACGAACAGGTTAGGTAGCAAAATTTCTTCAAGAAATTAAAATACAAAAATAAACTGCACAACGATTGTGTTTAATTTTCGTATTTTTTATATTTTAAATATTTTTTTTAAACGTGCGACTATTGTGCACACTTCGGCTAATGCAGACGATGGGATGATTTATAGCGTATGAAAATGCCAAGCCCTGGACGGGAATCGAACCCGGGTCCTCGGGGTGAAAGCCCAGTACGCTATCAACTAGGCCACCGAGGCTTCTCCTAGGGTGTTAGAGACAATATCCAGATAAATGAAAAATGTTCAGGAACCTTTTTTTCAAATTGCCTTAGTTTAGTGACAAACTGCCATTTTGTTTTTGTTTTTTAACTCACTGCAGAAATAGATAAGGCAATACAGATTTAATATATAAGCATTTTATATTCTAAGGTTTACCATTGTGCGAAACACAATACTTTATTATCTATTCATTATTTATTTATCTCTTTTTGTAATGCCAAATACTAATACTTTATAAATTTCAAAATGGCGGTCGTTTAAGTTTTTTAAATCAAACATCTTTCAAGCCGTAGATTTTACGGTAAAAGATAATAAAATACAAATTTTACAAGACAATATATTTGCATTTTTTATCGATAAACCAAACCCCAACTTGAAATGTGTGTGTGTGTGTGTGTGTGTGTGTGTGTGTGTGTGTGTGTGTGTGTGTGTGTGTGTGTGTGTGTGTGTGTGTGTGTGTGTGTGTGTGTGTGTGTGTGTGTGTGTGTGTGTGTGTGTGTGTGTGTGTGTGTGTGTGTGTGTGTGTGTGTGTGTGTGTGTGTGTGTGTGTGTGTGTGTGTGTGTGTGTGTGTGTGTGTGTGTGTGTGTGTGTGTGTGTGTGTGTGTGTGTGTGTGTGTGTGTGTGTGTGTGTGTGTGTGTGTGTGTGTGTGTGTGTGTGTGTGTGTGTGTGTGTGTGTGTGTGTGTGTGTGTGTGTGTGTGTGTGTGTGTGTGTGTGTGTGTGTGTGTGTGTGTGTGTGTGTGTGTGTGTGTGTGTGTGTGTGTGTGTGTGTGTGTGTGTGTGTGTGTGTGTGTGTGTGTGTGTGTGTGTGTGTGTGTGTGTGTGTGTGTGTGTGTGTGTGTGTGTGTGTGTGTGTGTGTGTGTGTGTGTGTGTGTGTGTGTGTGTGTGTGTGAGTGTGTGACCTGTAAGTGTGTGTGTGTGTGTGTGTGTGTGTGTGTGTGTGTGTGTGTGTGTGTGTGTGTGTGTGTGTGTGTGTGTGTGTGTGTGTGTGTGTGTGTGTGTGTGTGTGTGTGTGTGTGTGTGTGTGTGTGTGTGTGTGTGTGTGTGTGTGTGTGTGTGTGTGTGTGTGTGTGTGTGTGTATGTGTGTGTGTGTGTTATGTTGGACATATTGCTGTTACTGTAGTTATAGTAAAGGATCAGTTGTTTCATATTAATTCGTCGCGATCTGCTGATTTCAATGAACAGCTGATAGGCTGCAATACGTTTCAGGTTATGTTGTTAAAAACCATCAACACTTACAACAATTATTATAAACGTTCATATTAATTTCGAATGTATTATAAACGGTTACAACGTGCACGTGTTCTTCAACTAAAGAAAAATACCGAAACCAAAACAACACAACGTTTTCGTATAATACGCGCCGAAAAGGAAGAAGAAAAAAACAGACAGAAATAGAGACGAAATTCGTTTGCTCGTTTCCGTTTCATATTTCCGTTACATTAAAAACGTTCTGAGCACTTTTTCTATTCACTCCTTTCGCCAAAGTTAACAATAAAAGCTTCGCTTCAATACTGTATCGATTTTTTTTTAAGGCGAAGCACATTGAGACTATTATCGCCTCCCTAAATGCAAGTCGTAAGTATGGTAAGTGTTGTAAGTATAAGTGTGTGTTAGACTCGGGTACCGCGAGGGACGTCTAAATCCTCTCAATAGGTACAGCTATTACCCTGCAGGGGGTAATACTGTATCGAAGCAAGTGTGTTCAGCTAGTAATAAAAATATATAAAACGGGTCTAACCCAAGAATACATTAATAAATTTTGAAAATATAATTAGTAGTCAAAAAAAAGGTGACAAAAAACAATGTTCATTAAAGTTTTTTTAATGTAATTTCATAATTTAATGCATTTTTTTGCGTTTAACATCCGACTATTGTGCACACTTGGGCTAATGCAGACGATGGGATGATTTATAGCGTATGAAAATGCCAAGCCCTTGCCGGAAATCGAACCCGGGTCCTCGGGATGAAAGCCTAGTACGCTATCAACTAGGCTACCGAGGCGGCTATAATTCAATGCAGATTTTAACGCTGATTACATTGGTGATATCGATTTTAAAAAAAAAATTAAGTCTAAAAGTTACGAAATTTACGGTGATTAGGTTTTAATATAGTTTCGTATTAGAAAATACAAAAATAGCTCTCATATAAAAATTTTCGTTGTACGTGGCATTACCTTTTTTTTGGAAATTTGCTTTTACGATGTCGAGACAGTTGCGTGCGCGATTATTTTACCCTTTAACACTTTTTTTTCAAAAGAAATCAAACGACAAACGATTTTATTGTATTTTGCATAGAACACGCCTATTACTTATTTACTTATACTAGGCGGTATATTTAACGTTACGAAAACAAAGTTGGTAAGCCTGGTAGAGTGTAGAGCGCTGCGCAACCTCTAATTACAAGTTGCTCCTATTTCCTGAGTGAAGCCCCCCTCTGATCCGGTTTGTCTTCTTGGTCAAGGCCTTTGTGTGCTTCATATTTGAGCAACAATGATATTTAAAACCATTATCGGCCGCTAAATATAGGTTAGGTTAGTTGTGAAGCATAACATTACATGATTGGTTGGCCAAAGCTTCGTGTCCGAGCACTTACTTCATCTAAGAATTGATGCATTGTTGAATGTTGTGTATAAAAAACAAGCTAAAGTACCGCTTTGTATTGTCAGTTGTTTTATTGCACATGTATACAAGTACTGGGTAAAAGTGAGGTTTGGCAACAAAGAAACGAAGTGTTTTTTACTGAAAATACAAATAAGTGATTCAGAATGATTTTTTCCATGCTGGTTGAAAAATTATGCATTCCATTCACTTTCAAAACTGGAAAATTTAGACTTTATATGACTAAACTTTGTATGTAAAAACGTTTTTAAAATGTCACTTAGGATAATAATTATTAAGTTCAAAAAAAGGGTGACTGGTTCTACACAATAATCTCTTTACTGAATATTTATTCCTTGTGTTATTTAAGTCCGCTCATATTCTTTCTACAAATATTGTTTTACTAAAGATATCACAAAGCTGATTTAACATCACAAATACTATTTTA
The DNA here is from genome assembly GCA_022606455.1 of Callitettix versicolor. Lineage (NCBI taxonomy): Eukaryota > Metazoa > Arthropoda > Insecta > Hemiptera > Cercopidae > Callitettix > Callitettix versicolor. Next base: position 16,480,250 of record CM040189.1, read on the forward strand.
CCTTGTGTTATTTAAGTCCACTCATACTCTTTCTACAAACATTGTTTTACTAAAGATATCACAAAACTGATTTAAGAATATCACAAATATCGTTTTACCTCGTGTTATTTAATTAAGTCCGCTCCTATTCTTTCTACAAATATTATGTTACTAAAGATATCACAAAACTGATTTAACAATATCACACATATTGTTTTACCTTGTGTTATTTAAGTCCACTCATACTCTTTCTACAAACATTATTTTACTAAAGATATCACAAAACTGATTTAAGAATATCACAAATATCGTTTTACCTCGTGTTATTTAATTAAGTCCGCTCGTATTCTTTCTACACATATTGTTTTACTAGATATCACAAAACTGATTTAACAATATCACACATATTGTTTTACCTTGTGTTATTTAAGTCCATTCATACTCTTTCTACAAACATTGTTTTACTAAAGATAACACAAAACTTATTTAACACTATCACAAATATTGTTTTACCTTGTGTTATTTAAGTCCGCTCATAATCTTTCTACAAATATTGTTTTACTAAAGATATCACAAAACTGATTTAACAATATCACAAATATTGTTTTACCTTGTGTTATTTAAGTCCACTCTTACTCTTTCTACAAACATTGTTTTACTAAAGATATCACACAACTGATTTAAGAATATCACAAATATCGTTTTACCTAGTGTTATTTAATTAAGTCCGCTCATATTCTTTCTACAAATATTGTGTTACTAAAGCTATCACAAAACTGATTTAACAATATCACAAATACTGTTTTACCTTATGTTATTTAAGTCCATTCATACTCTTTCTACACATACTGTTTTACTAGATATCACAAAACTGATTTAACAATATCACACATATTGTTTTACCTTGTGTTATTTAAGTCCGCTCATATTCTTTCTACAAATATTTTTTCGCTGAAGATAATATTTTTTTAACACTATCACAAAATATTGCATAACTGAAGATTTATACTTTGTGTTATTGGACGTTCACTCATATTATTTCAACAAATATTGTTTTACTGAAGATATAATAAAATTAACAATTACACTAACATTGTTTTACTGAAGATATCACAAAAAGGAACATTACACAAATATTGTTTTACTGAAGATATCACAAAATTAACAATTACACTAACATTGTTTTACTGAAGATATCACAAAAAGGAACATTACACAAATATTGTTTTACTGAAGTTATCACAAAACTTTTAACAATATCACAAACATTGTTTTACCTTGTGTTATTGAAGTCCACTCATATTTTTTCTAAAAATATTTGTTTACTTGTTAAAAGTATAACATAATTAGTTTTTTCCTCTTGGTTTATGTAGTTTTTGAATATTTTTTTTTTTAGAAAACTACAGGCATCTTTGGAGAAAAAAATTCAGCCATAACACACAATCATAAATGCCATAATAATATGATCATAATACTATATGAAAAAAATATATGAAAATGGGGGATCCAAAATAAAAATTTCAAACAAAGTATCATCTATTCCACACTGGTCAGCGTTGGTTCTGGATTTATGCCAGAAGAAATTTAGAAGAAAGTTGAAGAGCAATTAAAACACACCCAGCACAAAAGCTCCATCCTCGATTACAGTAACTACATGTAATTGTCCTTTCAGGCGTACAATCAATTAACTCGTAGCAGCCTGCAATCAGCCGTAATCGTTGTACGCATCTGACTAGCTCACGTGACGGAAGTGAATTTCCAAAACGAACATAATTTAATAACATTACGCAAACATTATTATTATAAAACTAAATATACAAAAATGAAGCCGTAATCCTTAATAGGAAGGTCGTAATTTTGAACGCTGAACGATTTAACTAATGTAAACGACAGCTCAAAACGTTTTTGAAGGTCTCTACACATTTCGTAGTATGGGTTTCCAATAGTTTACTTAATTAAAAGGAATATGGACCTAGAACAGGCCGAGGAAACGATACGAACTCTTCAAAATTGGAAAGCAATTCTTTGCACAAGTCGTCCAAATCCGAATAATGTAAACAGAAAAAGTAAAAAAAAAAACTGTATGAGGAGCTTTATTATGAAAAGTAAACCTTTATGGGATTAACGTTTTGTTTAACATCGGGGAGTTCCGTTCCCTGACGTCACAATGGTGACAAAGTAGTGGCCAGACAAAAAAGAAGTGTTGCAGGCTAACCGTGTAAATAACGTCCGCACTAAATAGGCACCTATTTAACGTAATAAAGAGAAATAGAGTCAGTAGTATTTAAAACTCGTAACATGTAACCAAGCAGAAAAGAAACAATAAATGCATAAAAAATTAAGTTAGAGAACAAGACTGAGATCACAGCTTAAATTTTACCGTAAAGAAAGCAACGGTAACAACAAACGTAAGAATACTCAAGAAGATATAAGAAATCAAACAGGGAATAATGGGTAAAAAAGTGTACGAATTAAGGAAAACAGAAAGGAAGATGTAGATAGAGAGGAAAATAGAAAGACTAGCAGGCTTAAGAATACTCAAGAAGATATAAGAAATCAAACAGGGAATAATGGGTAAAAAAGTGTACGAATTAAGGAAAAGATAGAGAGGAAAATAGAAAGACAACAGCAGGCTTAAGAATACTCAAGAAGATATAAGAAATCAAACAGGGAATAATGGGTAAAAAAGTGTACGAATTAAGGAAAAGATAGAGAGGAAAATAGAAAGACAACAGCAGGCTTAAGAATACTCAAGAAGATATAAGAAATCAAACAGGGAATAATGGGTTAAAAAGTGTACGAATTAAGGAAAAGATAGAGAGGAAAATAGAAAGACAACAGCAGGCTTAAGAATACTCATGAAGATATAAGAAATCAAACAGGGAATAATGGGTAAAAAAGTGTACGAATTAAGGAAAAGATAGAGAGGAAAATAGAAAGACAACAGCAGGCTTAAGAATACTCAAGAAGATATAAGAAATCAAACAGGGAATAATGGGTAAAAAAGTGTACGAATTAAGGAAAAGATAGAGAGGAAAATAGAAAGACAACAGCAGGCTTAAGAATACTCAAGAAGATATAAGAAATCATACAGGGAATAATGGGTAAAAAAGTGTACGAATTAAGGAAAAGATAGAGAGGAAAATAGAAAGACAACAGCAGGCTTAAGAATACTCAAGAAAATATAAGAAATCAAACAGGGAATAATGGGTAAAAAAGTGTACGAATTAAGGAAAAGATAGAGAGGAAAATAGAAAGACAACAGCAGGCTTAAGAATACTCAAGAAGATATAAGAAATAAACAGGGAATAATGGGTAAAAAAGTGTACGAATTAAGGAAAAGATAGAGAGGAAAATAGAAAGACAACAGCAGGCTTAAGAATACTCAAGAAGACACGAGATATAAAACAAGGAATGTAAACAAAAAAATGGATGAATGAAGGAGAAAAGGAAGAAAGATGCAGGCAGAAAAGAAGATGAAAAGATAATTGCACACGTAAGAATATTCAAGAAGACACGAGAAATAAAATATGGAACATAGATAAAAGAGTGGATGAATGAAGGGAAACAGGCAGGAAGATGCACGTAGAAAGGAAGATGAAAAGATAATAACAGAGTAATACTACTCAAGAAGATACGAGAAATGTGGATTAATGAAGGAAAACAGGAAGGAAGATGGATGGGATCTCTGCTGGGTTATCCAATTAGAAGCTTATAAAAAGTTAGTTTACGTTTTTGTAAATGTCAGAACAATGCCTTATAATTTAAATATGATTAGCGACCGAAGATATATATATATATATTTCAAGTACACTGTATGTGTAGTAATTATTTTCTCACAAAAGCAGAATGTTGAAATTAATAACCAGACACAATAAATAAGAATAATAAATAAATAGAATAAATAAATAGAATATTTATAAATAAATAGAATAATAAATAAGATAATAATAAATAAGAAGCAAAAAACATATTTTCCAGCAAGATAGATATGTTTTATTGTCATTAGCTACACTTGAATATAATTACTACAATAAGAAAACGAAAACAACAATAAATGTACAATTAAAATCATAAATTGTCTTCAGCATGTACAATAAATGTGTAATTAAAATCATAAACTGTCTTCTACATGTACAATAAATGTGTAATTAAAATCCTAAACTGTCTTCTACATGTACAATAAATGTATAATTAAAATCCTAAACTGTCTTCCGAATGTACAATAAATGTGTAATTAAAATCCTAAACTGTCTTCTACATGTACAATAAATGTATAATTAATATTATAAACTATCTTCTACATGTACAATAAATGTGTAATTAAAGCCCTAAATTGACTTCTGCATGTACAATAAATGCATAATTAAAATCCTAAACTGTCTTCCGAATGTACAATAACTGTATAATTAAAATCCTAAACTGTCTTCTACATGTACAATAAATGTATAATTAATATCATAAACTATCGTCTACATGTACAATAAATGTGTATTTAAAATCCTAAATTGTCTTCAGTATGCACAATAAATGTATAATTAATATCTTAAACTATCTTCTACATGTACAATAAATCCTAAACTGTCTTCTACATGTACAATAAATGTATAATTAATATCATAAACTATCGTCTACATGTACAATAAATGTGTATTTAAAATCCTAAATTGTCTTCAGTATGCACAATAAATGTATAATTAATATCTTAAACTATCTTCTACATGTACAATAAATCCTAAACTGTCTTCTACATGTACAATAAATGTACAATTAAAAGCCTACACTGTCTTCTACATGTACAATAAATGTATAATTAATATCATAAACTATCTTCTACATATACAATAAATGTGTATTTAAAATCCTAAATTGTCTTCAGTATGCACAATAAATGTATAATTAATATCTTAAACTATCTTCTACATGTACAATAAATCCTAAACTGTCTTCTACATGTACAATAAATGTACAATTAAAATCCTAAACTGTCTTCTACATGTACAATAAATGTATAATTAAAATCCTACATTGTCTTCCGCATGTACAATAAATGTACAATTAAAATCCTAAGTTGTCTTCCGCATGTGCAATAAATGTACAAAATTGTCTTCCGCATGTGCAATAAATGTACAAAATTGTCTTCCGCATGTACAATAAAAGTATAATTAATATCTTAAACTATCTTCTACATGTACAATAAATGTATAATTAAAATCCTAAACTGTCTTCTACATGTACAATAAATGCATAATTAAAATCCTAAATTGCCTTCCCCATGCACATTACCGGTAACAACGTACGCGTATAGATGTGCTTTTTACTTTACGACTCTGTTTGGATGAACCAACAAATCGTTAAATCTCGCAAACGCACGTGGGCGCAGAACAATGATCACGTCCGCTTGCCGGATTTGGCGTGATTACCCGCGGAACAATCGAACTGAAGCAAAGCCAACCTTTAATGCCTTCTCGATTTGCATAAGCCGCGAGTCCGACTCGACTACCTGTTTGTATCTAGGCCGTGGGAGCCACACCTCGGGCACACACAGGCTGCACACACTTTACAATTGTAAATTACGGGAAAGTCGCGTAACGCTCCGAAACCCCGCAGCCGATGTTGATTACATTAAAAAGGCAAAGTGTTTAATTTTAACCGGCAATAAAACAATCCGATTAATACGTCCAGCGAAATGCCACAGCCGCGAGATAAGGTTATGTTCACAATGCAGGCGCATAATAGAAAGTGAATTTACGTTTAGGCCTATCTTATTATTGTAAGATCAGCATCAAAGTGCAACTAAGCACACGCATTCACTATTTGTAACTGAAACCGAAGAAACAGAACTACAAAGGTAAGACAGAACTGTTCAAGCTCATGAGATAGAAATCTGTCAATATGATCAACTGTGTGAAGTTTTGAGAGTGTTTAACGAGAAACAAAAACATAGCAATCACAGCATCAGCCTAGATGCCCACAGAGTAAAAACTGAAACGAACACTTTTTCTGTTTGCCTGAGAGGTCAAAAACTTAAATTTACATTTGATCAGAGGAACAAGTCATAAAAAACAACCCCTACGCGCGCGCGCGCGCGCACCCACACACACACACACACACACACACACACACACACACACACACAATCTCATAGATTCTCACTGGGCATGGTTGCTTCCGATCTTACTTGTTCCGTTTCGGACTGGAAACGGACTCGGCTTGTTCCCTCTGTCTTCCAGCAGTGGAGGAAGATGCGGAGCATGTGTTTTTCCGGTGACGGAGATTCAATGAGGAAAGGATGAGATTCGATGAGGAAAGATGAGGCTGCAAACGTATCTGCGAGGCAGCATTGCACCGGAAAGTCTGGTTGCGACTATGATGGCTTCAGAGGCCAACTGGAGGGCCATTGCGGGATTCGCTGCAGTGGTCATGAAAAGGTTGAGGGCTTAGGATCGAGAAAGGAGAGCCAACGCTGTAGAAGAGTGCGCGGTCGGCCAGTCCACCTTCCCATGAAGTAATGACTGGCGGTGGTTCCGTGGGGGGGTTTACAGAAGAGCTTTGGGTGGTTTTTTTAGTGGGTAAGAATATATCTTAACTTGAGTTTGAATTTAATTTTAGTCCCTGGGGTAGTGCACACACTCTGGTTCATAAAAGATTTTTCCACCTTTTTGGCATCGCAAACGCACGCACGCGCGCGCGCACACACACACACACACACACACACACACACACACACACACAAAAAAATACAAAAAATTGCGGTAAATATAGGCATATATGAGATAGAAATACAAAATATACGATGAAAGGAAACATAAAGTATAATAATCATAGCAACTCACTCGCTAACAAGATAGAATTTACTTACAATAAAAATTCGATAACTATAAAATTTGTAATAACTCTGTCCAATACTTTTTGGGAAAATTAATTTCATAACCGTTTAAAAATCTGGATAAAGTATTATTTAAAATTTTTAAATTTAACTGAAAATAATGTATACAACCAAATCCGAAAAATTAAAATGCTAATTTATGCAGACTTAAACGCTGACTACGACGATATATTTTTTTTTAAAGAGTAGTATAAATCCTTGGTTTCTTTAAAGATTTTGAATGTGCTATTTTGAAACGGATGAAAAGTTCGCCGACCAAAATTGCAAATATTATCGTATTAAAAACTCACACCCCCGCAGAGACTAGCTGCACCTATTGAGAGGATTTAGACGTCCGTCGCGGTACCCAAGTCTAACACACACTTACATTTAGGGAGGCGATAATAGCCTTAATGTACTTTTCGCCTTAAAATAACAACAACAAAAACATATGAATTATTTTTACTACCTTTCCAAAACGTATTTTACATGTCCCGATCGGTGCACATTTCATGGCATCGTTTCTACAGGAAATTCGCTAAATACTAACTAAAACTCATTCAGAACAGAAATAAATACCATGTCAGATCTTATTTACATTAGCATCGCGACTACAGTAATACATGCGACGCATATAATTAACGTAATTGGAAGGAAGTAATTAAAACTATAAAACAACTATCATTATTAAGTCATTAAAAAATACTTGTTTTAATTACAATTGAATTTTTTCCCGACCAGTCGGTTTAATAAGTAACCGAAAGTAGACCTACTTTAGCGCAGATTGGACTTCATAATTATTAGCCAATCCGAAGGGTCAAAAAGAAAAACGAGTTTCATGATTGCAACTACTTTGTAGGTAAGTTGATATATTAGAGCGGCAAGAAGTAGCTAAAAAATTTAATTCGTAATGCAATTACAGAGTAAAAAATTCAGGAAGAGTCCTTAATCAGGGCAGGACCAGTTTCTTACCGAGAAAGATCGAGTGGCCAATTAGGCAGTGCCAGATAATACGGGCGACATAAATCCTTAATGCAACGTTTTATCAGTTATTCTACACTCTGCCAGGCGTATCTCCAAAACAAGGTCGTTGATCTCTTATAGAAAGTTAGTATTGATATTTTTTTTTTTAATCTACATATATAAAATGTATTTACTTACAAACCACGCCCGGATACTTTATAACAAAAAAAAAACAAGTGTGGAACTCGAAGAGTTATCGACAGAAGCGAAGCTTTTGTCAATGATATATTTGCTGAACATATAATTAGTTTGAAGATATGTTTACTAATCTTGTTTTGTTTAAATAAATACGTGAACCTAGCTTAGATATTATTTACGATATAGTAAAAGATCAGTTTACGGCCATCTTCTTAGAATGAACTCCAATAGATTGACGAAACAGGTGTTTGATTTTTTTTCCATAATCGTAAAACAAAACCGAACTGGTTTAAAGAAATTGAAAAAGACCTAATAGAGTTAAAAATTACAGAAAATTCACTGCTTGACCAAACTGCTAAGACAAGTACCAAGGACGAAAGAATAAGATTCCAAGATAAAACCAAAATAAGACCTAAACCTGTCATTTCGAAAGAGGAGAGGAAAAGAAGATCGGAAAGAATGAAGAGCTACTGGGAACAAAGAAAAGTACAGCGCGCAAGAAATGATTGATTCAGCGTACCCCAAAGAGGGTGAAACGAAAAGAAGAAAAGAAAAGATCAGTTGTTTTATATTAATTCGTAACGATCAGCTGATTTCATCGAACAGCTGATAGGCTATAATAAGTTTTAGGTTATGTTGTTAAAACTCAGTATCCCCGCAGGGGATGCAGAGTAGCTGCACTTATTGAAAGGACGTCCCTCGCGGTACCCGAGTCTACTAACACACTTACACTTACACTTACGACTTTAACACTTTACACTAACACTTACATTCAGGGAGGCGATAATAGCCTCAATGTGCTTTACGCCTTAAAATAACAACAAAAAGCCAATCTATTATAAACGGTTACAACGTGCACGTGTTCAACTAAGAAAAAACCGCCTCGGTGGCCTAGTTGATAGCGTACTGGGCTTTCACCCCGAGGACCCGGGTTTGATTCCCGGCCAGGGCTTGGCATTTTCATACGCTATAAATCATCCCATCGTCTGCATTAGCCCGTGTGCACAACAGTCGGACGTTAAACACCAAAAAAAATCGACTAAGAAAAAACACCGAAACCAAAGCAACACAATTTTTTCATATAATACGCGTGTACTGTTATCGAAAAGGAGGATAAAAGAAAAAGACCGAAATAGACGAAATTCGTTTGCTCGTTCGTTCCATATTTCCGTTACATACTTCCGTTCGGCGGACTTTTTTTCTATTCGCTCCTCTCGCCAAAAGCTAACATTAAAAAGCTTCAATAATAAAAACAATCAAAAAACATTTATTTGAAGACCAATATTATGAAAGACAAATTAAAAGGAAAAAACATCTTCGAACATGTTAAGACTTGTTTGTTTTCCGAATTTAAACTGAGCGACTGCCCACTGTATAAGTTTTGTTCTGCAAGTCACGTAACTTTTATCCCATTCAATAATATTATGGACAGGACATGTTTTTAGCGATACTTACTTGTAAGAGCCGTGGGTGTTGAAGCAGCTGCCATGCACGCAAGGAGAGGACAAACATTCCACGATGTCCTCGGAACAGGAAGGACCGCGGAACCCGGAGTCACAACTGCACTTGTACGTGTCCTCTAAAGAAGTGCAGGAAGCACCGTTGCGGCACGGCATGGAGGCACAGTGATCCTGCAGCTCGCAATGTGTGCCTGCAAATGAAAAAAACAAATTTAACAAGAAGAAATACACAGTGTTACCAACACAACGTAGAAAAATCAATGTGTACTAACAGATAAACATACAGTATATAATTACTAAATCAGAAAAAGTGATCTTGTAGCTCGCAGTGTGTGTGTCTGGAAGTGACAAAAACAAAATTAACAAGAAGTATACAGTGTTACCAACACAACGTAAAAAAATCAATGTAAAATAACAGACAAACATACAATATATAATTACTACTACATCAGAAAAGTGATATTGTAGCTCGCAGTGTGTGCCTGGAAGTGAAAAAACAAAGTTAACAAGAAGGAGTATACAGTATTTACCAACAAATCAATGTAAAATAACATAGATAAACATACAGTATATAATTACTACATCAGAAAAAGTATAGATAAACATACAGTATATAATTACTACATCAGAAAAAGTGATCCTGTAGTTTGCAATGTGTGCCTGGAAGTGAAAAAAACAAAGTTAACAAGAAGTATACAGTGTTACCAACACAACGTAAAAAAAATCAATGTAAAATAACAGACAAACAATACGTCATAATGAACACGTTATAAAACAAAACAAAAAAAAAATGTATTATAATGAAAATTGCGTAAGAAATTAAAAATATAACTCGAAAATTTCAGAAACTAAAGCTTTGTAAATGACAGTAACTTCTTCAAAACTTGACAACAACTAAAGAAAATAAAAAATTAGTTTCTGATTTTGAAATCAATTCATTGGACGAATAGAAAACACTATACCGGCAAGAATTCACGATTATTCGCGTCACGCAGCTGTCTCGCTGACGTGATAGAAGCGAATTTCCGAAAGTATTTTTTCTTAATCTTACCATTATCGAAATTCTGATTACACCAACACAATCAGAATTAAAATCTGCATATATCAATATTTTCAAATTACACTGAAATTACAAAAACGAACCCCGACCGCCGTACAAAAATTCTTTAAATTCCAACGGATTTTGAAAATTCAAAACACTGTACAGTTTTTAACGCTGATTACGATGGCGAGATTAGATTTTTAAAGACGAAAAGTTACAAAATTTGAAAACTTTGAAACGACCGCCATTTTGAAACTGCTGAACGAAATTTGCTGATTATTACAATAACCGATTTTCGTGCCAAATTTGAATCAATCGGACCTAAATTGCAAACGTAGGCGTGCTAAACACACATTACATATTTAAATCTTAACGACTATTCAAAATTGATCTACAGCAACGTGTTGGGTATGAGTTACACCACGATGGCTGCTCCGATAGCTCATTTTTCCAACAGAAATTCGTTAATAAAATCGAAGCTCATAACGGTAAATGAGCGTTTTTCACAAGCAGAAACAAGAAAATAAAAGCTATTTATGAAAGAATACACAGTGCTAATTACTGTCGGAATTTATTTAGAAGATAAACAATTTTCTCGACACTATCAAGTATTCAAGTCTTGTATTACAAACTGCGATCGTGTATTTTGAGGAAACAACGTACTATATTCTACACAAACACAGTTGTAGTGGACTTAAATTATAGTGTCTACTTTCACTAAGAGAAGAGAGAAGAGTTCCCGCGCTCGTGGATACCGCCGACCACATACCATACTGCTTATGGTTATGGTTCAAGTTTGTGTACCATAAAGTATCACGCACTTAGATAACACAATCAAAAAACTGCAAACAATTTAAAACTGATTATTTTATGGTTAAAACTTAGATCCGGGACCACAGGATCGTAATTTCGGTCCGATTTGATTTAAAAAAGCGCTAAAATTTATTCCGATAATTGTTTTTGGACACGTAACTTACGCGGCATATTAAGTTCGACAGTTTCAAAATGGCGGTAATTATAAAGTGTCGGCACGCGGTTACTGAATTTTCGGTTTTTGAAATTCTATAATCAGCATGAAAATCTGTACATACTACTTTTTTCAACTTTCGAATTATATCGAAAATACGAAAATGAACCCTGACCGCCGTTCAAAAAATTTTGTTGATTTCAACGGATTTTAAAAATTAAAATTTACGCACTTTTTAACGCTGATTAAACATCGCATGAAAATAAATCGAAAAGCGATCGATTAACAATCGATAAATGCACGATGGAAGGAGAAATCACAAATATATTTGTGTAAAAACAGTGTCCAAAACATGTGTTCGGTATTCGAAATGCTTGTCCCGGCTTGTACGACGGGCAGGGATAGAGGACTGTCAGTAGGTCCACATAACCTGTAAGTTTAATGACTTTTAAGTAAATATTGAAATTGTTCTAAGCACGTTACGCAAAAGAGTGGAATTTGTAATGTGATTGTCTATTCGTGATTAATCAGTTAGCTTCGTGAAATATACAAAATATTGTCTGATTTGTAATGCCGCGCATGCGCACGCTGATGCCGTTTTGCCTATGATTGTTAAAATTTTCCACAAACAGTAAGTTTTAGCGCAAAACCGTTTTGCAACGTCAGAAGCCGGTTAAGAAATCTTTCTAAAGATACCTCACTTATGCCTGTACGAATAGTATGTGCTGAGAAAACGTACGATGGTGAAATCGTATTTTTCAAAAAAGACAAAAAAGTTACGAATTTTTAAAAATTTTCAAATGGCCGCCATTTTGAAACTGTTGAACGAATTATCATAATCGATTTTCGTGCCCCGTTTGAATCAAAATTGCGAACGTGAGCGTGCTAACACACACGGGAGCGCACACAAATTTTAACAACAAAAAAGTATCAGGATCGGTGTTCATTTCAAGATCCTGAGTTTGGGGTCTTACCGTGACGGCCGCTCAAATTGATCGCAGGCTATTGACAGAATTATTTCATCTTTTCTGTCTAGTGACAAAGATATGTTGCAGAAAATATTTCTGTGTGCGCGCGCACGCTGGTTTTAAGTTTCAAAGAAAGGATAAAGCTGTGCGGACTTCCGTTCCGAATACCTCGTCCAGTCCGAGATATGGATGTGGGTTTTAATTAACTGTAAAATGCATCACTTCAAGTGGCAGTAGCTTTCTCAAGACTAACTGTGGCATGAGACAGACAGACAGAGGTGAAGGGATTGTCAGGTCAATCTCGGGTACATTGAAATGTGCAATGGATCACTCACTAAGCCTCGACTCGGATTATACAGACATTAGGCAAAGAAAGGGCGTCACATCTTGTGAATACATCCTTGCAGTAGTAGTGTTTTTGGAAGTTCTTTTTTTAATTAATATTTTATTTGTGACTACACACATTTGCACAACCAAATGATGTAATATGAAAAATAACATGATTAATTATTACGAACCTGAGGGCATGTGCGAAATTTTTCACTATAATCGTTTTAAATAAACACAGCCTTTTGAATATATACTTTTTTATTTTAAGGCGAAAAGCACACTGAGGCTATTATCGCCTCCCTAAGTGTATGTAAGTGCGAGAGTGAAGTTTTAAAGTCGTAAGTGTAGTGTTGTAAGTTTAAGTGTGTGTTAGACTAGGGTACCGCGATGGACGTCTAAATCCTCTCAATAGCTGCTTTTTTTTTATTCGAATAGCCCATTTAGAGGGCACGCTTAATCAACTTCTTAGCCCATGCTTCCTTCATTTTCCTTGAATGGTTTTCCCTGTCCTCTTGCGTCCACTCTCTTCCTCTCCTGCACGTGGGTCTTTTATTCTCCCGCAACTCAAGTTGCCGTATTGTACTTCTGAATATTGCTCTGTCTCCTATAATTTCTGAGTCTATTGCGTTGTTTGCCAGGTCTTTGTCTCTGTGAACCAGGTTATCTTGTTCCTGTGCTTGTTTAATATTGTGAAGATCTGTTTAGTTAGTCGGGTGTTCTCCATTCTGTATATGTGTCTGTAGAATTGAAGTCTTCTTTTCCTAAATACGTCCGTTATTTTTTCTATTTTGGAATAAAGCTCTCCATTTGATCTCTGTTTATATTCTAACCCTGTGTTACTCTTTGGACCCAATATTTTCCGTAAAATCCTTCTCTCCATCTTTCCTTTTTTCTCTACATCCTGAGCTGTATGCAGTTTAAATGTTTCCACCGCGTAGAGGACTGCTGGACTAACTACCGTTTTTTTGAATAGGTGCTTTTGAATAAAAGTATTTTTTTTTAACGTCCGACTATTGTGCACACTTGGGCTAATGCAGGCGATGGGATGATTTTTAGCGTATGAAAATGCCAAGCCCTGACCGGGAATCGAACCCGGGTCCTCGGGGTGAAAGCCTAGTACGCTATCAACTAGGCCACCGAGGCGGCTTCGAATAATAGTAGTCGTTGATGTAAGGGCGGCAGTTGGAAGGAAAGGAAAACATTGAAAAATAAATCGAAAAGCGATCGATTAACAATCGATAAATGCACGATGGAAGGAGAAATCGCAAATATATTTGTGTAAAAACAGTGTCTAAAACATGCTTTTAGTCGAAATGCTTGTCCCGGCTTGTACGACGGGCAGGGATAGGGGACTGTCAGTAGGGCCACATAACCTATAAGTTTAATGACTTTTAAGTAAATATTGAAATTGTTTTAAGCACGTTACGCAAAAGAGTGGCATTTGTAAATGATTGTCTATTCGTGATTAATAATTTAGCTTCGTGAAATATACAAAATATTGTATGATTTGTGATGCCGCGCATGCGCACGCTGATGCCGTTTTGCCTATGATAGGTGTTTTGTTAAAATTTTCCACAAACAGTAAGTTTTAGCGCAAAATCGTTTTGCAATGTCAGAAGCCGGTTAAAAAATCTTTCTAAAGATACCTCATTTATGCCTGTACGAATAGTATGTGCTGAGAAAAAGGGGATGTTGAGTCGAGAAATAATACATGATTATTGTTCAGTGGCAGATCTTCAGTGATGTTGTTCCAGAAGGTCGAATTTAATGTTTTATTAAAAATTGTTCTGACTAGTGGATTCCCGTAGTTTTTTAAAATTTTGTAAAGAAATCTCGCATAGTGTAATTAGGCTAACTGTTCAATGAATGGAATCCTGAGGTCTGTGTGTAGAGTTAAGTTGAAAACATATGATGTGACTGAAATACTTCCATCTTTTTTCATTGCTTTTCTTTGCAGAACCAAATGATTTGTATGCCTTATTAGCAGGTTTTTGTAAATTGTTATTTTTTACGTAGAGATTTTTTTTTTACGCTACAACTAAGTAATAAAACTTATCTAGCAGCTTAAATCTAATAACAGTTAACTATTAGGCGGAATTTAGTCCACTGGTTTAAGTCCACCAGATATCCACTGCGGGAAACAAAGTATCATCACTGCACTAAATCTACAGGCTTGGTTCTCTTAAGTCTCCTTATTACCCTGTTGGTACTTGAGATCTGGAGCACTGCTGGATTTTCATGATTAATAAGCTTCTTTAAATGCTTAATTGCTGTAATTTTAATTTCCTCATTTACTGTGTTCATCTTTAAATCTCTGTGGATGTCATCATTCCTAATATACCAAGGGGCGTTAACAATTCCACGTAGCACCTTGTTTTGGAAGTTTTGTATAATTTTATTATTGGATTTCTTGGTGCAACCCCAAAGTTGTAAGCCATACCTCCAGATTGGCTGCAAAATCTGTTTATATAATAACAATTTGTTGTGTATGTTAAGTTGGGAACTTCGTCCAATCAACCAATACATTTTCCTATACTTAATAGCTAGCTCTTCTTTTTTCTTTTTGACGTGCGCTTTCCATTTTAATTTAGTGTCGAGTGTCATACCAAGGTACTTTGCCTCATTTGCATATGGAATAGCTTGTTCGTTTATGTACACTGTTATCTTCTTGATTTTTCTGTTTGTAAAATTTACATGAATTGATTTTTTTTCATTTAATTTAATGCGCCACTTTTTTGTCCAAGCATTAACTTTGTTGACCGCATTTTGTAGCTTACCAGTAGCCTCTTCTACAGTGCTCCCTACGGCCAGAATAGCAGTAACGTAGAGATAAAACAATTAGAATCTATAGTCTGCAGAGACGTTTTAGTCTAGAATTTAAAACTAGACGCTTCATCTTTATGCGATGGCTCTGTGTAATTCTTCTGTCAAGGTGTAAGCCCAAACATTTTACTTTATTACCTTGAGGAATCGCTGTTATATAAATAAACAGTGGGCATGTTTTTTTACGTGACGTGGTGTGGTTTTGCTGGATTCATTTTTCCGAAACCAGTTTGTTAATTTATTAATATGATTTTGAAGATTGATGTCACTTCCGGTGTGTCTCATAAAGTATTCCGGTGCTTGTGTTTTGTGCTTCTGGAATGTCAGCTGTGTCAGTGTTACACAAAACGGGTGAGAAGTATGTGGGAACTCCGGATTCAAATTTTTGTATTTCTGAACAGGCTGATCTTTGGAAAAATCATGAAAAATCGATTTCCCAAAAATCACCTTACTAAGTTGTTAACAACTGTTAGAAAATTTGTTTTAACTTGTTGTTCAAGTTAAAAATACATTGGCCATCATGGTAAGACCAAGACCCGGAGAAATTAGAACGCGTTTAAACGGATCGGCTGTGCGAGTAAAGCATTATCGTCGGCAATTTTTTCTAACTTTATTCAACTTAAAATTTAGTAACCTAAAAGTTTGCACAAGACAGTCAAATCCATTAATAAATTCCAAAATAAAAGCTATTCAAATTTTGTCTCATTTTTAATCAGCGAATTTCCTTTACAAAAATGAGCTTGAAACCCAGTCCCGGAACCTTAAAAAGAGCACCGATCCAGACCTCTAGATCACTTTTTCAGGGGTTGTTCAAATTTTTATACGCGTGTTCAAATTAAGTAAAAAAACAGTCATAACGATTTGCAATGAATTTTGGACTTGAACAAAACGCAAGAGCAAACACTGACAGAGCAGGTAATTACTTCCCCAAATTAGACTTTTCGGGGGAACAATTTACGTTGCTTTGTCAACACTTAAGACTTTCGCAAACTTAAAAGTAACTACAGAAGAAACTGCCGAACAAACATTAACCGGGGATTCCGTTCACTCACAAAGAAGTGCAGTAACGCCGTTCAACTTCTTGTACACTGTTGTATGGCATTCGTTTCTTTTTCCCATTAACCGCGAAAGGTCGCAAAGCCCACAAGTCAATTATAAAAAAACCAGCAAGATCACTATACAAGTAATGGTCATTATAAACAAAGCTTTCGATTAAATATTGGAAAGGAAAAGCAAAACGGGCGTGATGCATAAGGCCTTGACGTGATGCTGTGAAACTGTTTTATTTCCCTGTGAGCGTTCCATATTTCTAGCCTGGTCCGGTCACACAGACACCTGTCTTGTGATCAGAACGCTGAGCCTGCCAATAAATGTTTTCTATTCAAATGAATAAACGCTTACTCATTAAACATTAACTACAGCGTCCTAAGACTTTGAAGTAACCGATTGAAATGTCATCTTCCAATAAACGTGTACTCGTATATACTCGTATACCAGGTGTCTTCAAAAAGTAACGAGAATTTTAATTTTTTGAACAAAATAGTCCCCATTGGAGATTATGCACTTGTGCCAGCGCTTTGTCCAATCCTCGAAACATTTCTCAAACTCGATCTTTGAGATAGCCTTTAGTTCTTTCAGCGATGCGCTTTTAATGTCATCTACGGCTGTAAAACGACGGCCCTTTAAGGTTCTCTTTATTTTTGGAAATAGGAAAAAGTCACACGGAGCCATGTCTGGCGAATATGGAGGCTGGGGCATCGTTACAGTACTGTTTTTGGCCAAAAATTCACGAACAAGCGATGAAGTGTGAGCTGGTGTATTATCGTGGTACAAAAGCCATGAATTGTTTTTCCACAGATCCGGGCGTTTTTTTCGGATTGCTTCACGCAAACGGCGTTGAACTTGTAGGTAGTACTGCTTATTGACCGTTTCACCTGGTGGCAGGAATTCATGATGCACTATGCCATTAATATCGAAGAACACAGTGAGCATAACCTTCACGTTCGAATGCACTTGTCGAGCCTTTCTCGGTCTTGGCGAGCCAGAATGCCTCCACTGGGATGATTGAGCCTTAGTTTCGACGTCATATCAGTAAACCCATGTTTCGTCACCTGTTATAATACGTTTCAGTAATTCTGCATCGTCGTTGACTTCATTTAGTGACTCCTGAGCAACTTCCATTCGCTGCTGTTTTGTTCAAAATTCAACAATTTTGGAACGAATTTTGCTGCCACGCGTTTCATACACAAAACATAGGAAAAAATGTAATGACATGATCCAATCGATATGCCAACATCATCAGCGACCTCTCTAATTGTGATTCGGCGATTGTTCATAACCATTTCTTTCACTTTTTGCACGTTTTCATCGGTTGTTGATGTGCTGGGGCGTCCAGGGCGTTCGTCATCTTCAACGTCTTCACGGTCGTCTTGGAAACGCTTATACCACTCGTAAACTCTTGCTTTACTCATAGCAGACTCACCATAGGCCTTTGTTAACATTTCACACACTTTGTTACACTTTATTCCATTTTTTACGCAAAATTTGACACAAATTCTTTGATCCATTTCTTTTAACAAACGAAAATCGCCGAGCTTATAAAAACACGTTTAAACTCAGTGGCTG
The DNA here is from genome assembly GCA_022606455.1 of Callitettix versicolor. Classification (NCBI taxonomy): domain Eukaryota; kingdom Metazoa; phylum Arthropoda; class Insecta; order Hemiptera; family Cercopidae; genus Callitettix; species Callitettix versicolor. The sequence continues at coordinate 16,498,473 of CM040189.1, forward strand.
TCACAGACAAAGTTAACAATGAAAACAGCTGAAAGTTTTATCATACTTCAAGGGCATGTATACCAACATAATAAAACAAAATGTTTGACAATCGGACTCTCCAAGCCCGCGAAATTTAAAGATTCTCGTTACTTTCTGAACACACCTCGTATACGTATAAGAATGACAAACCTTAGGCCTATATGTGAGCCCTCCTGCTGGTGACATCTTGTAGCAGTGTTCAACTACAGTTAACTAGATAATAGTACTGTATTTTCACCTCTTGTCGTCGCAGCTTGCAGCGTTCCTAGCGGCAGATAATCCAATTATTTGAACTTTAGCCGCTAATATCGAGTACGCTTTTAATAATGATACTTTTATTATGTTTATATCCAATGGTTGTACTTTGTTTATTACAATTTTATGCAAGTAAATCGTAGCTTTTTTTAAAAAAATGTCCCCAAATTTCGACTGATAGAGCATTTTGAAAAACAACACAAGGTCCATCAAAATACAGCTGTTAACGTTTATATTCCAGCTGTATTTTATGGCGCCGAGATATTACCTTGTTTTTTTCAAAATGCTCAATAATCGAAATTTTATGAGCCATTTAAAAAAAACTACGATTGAATACAAACGGGCTAGAAGTACAGCCACCATTACAAAAAGCGTGTTGTATATTAGCGGCTAAAGTTCAAATAACTGGACTATCAGCCGCTACGAACGCTGTAAAGCTGCAAAAACAGGAGCGGAGACGTTTAAGAAAATAGACAGTACACTGCTGCAAGATGTCACCAGCAACGAACGCTCACATATCTATCATAAGGGTTATCATTTTTGTACGTTTATATTCATTACATGCCGAATTTCATATAAAATGTTTAGTTTTCAGTAAGGTAAATATAACATGTTTTGGACTCGAAGGAATTTACATAAAAGCGATTTTTGCATGTTAAACATACTTTTTATAGACTAAGATTGTAAATACTGGTAATAACAAAATCGCTACCAGAAACTGTTTTTCGCAAGCTCTGTTTTAGCAGGTTTGCCAACTATACGTAAAAAATGTAACTATAATAAGGCAAACAACTGTATAGCGTGTAAAATCAAGACCATATAGACTCTTGATACACGATATCAGCATTGTTAGTCTCTTTGTTTGAGTATTTTCGTATTAAAACATTCGAATATTCAATTATTTCTCTAAAAACCAGGATCTAATAAAGAAATAAAGAAAATCTTGAGATACATTTTTCCACAACCTCCAATCTTATTTATACTTCGTATATCGGGAAAGTATACAAATATTTTAAGATAGATAATATACTTTCTCCAGATACTCACCAGTGTAACCGGGCGCACACGTGCACGTGTACTTGTCCAACGATCTCAAGGAACAAGTGCCGCCGTTCAGACAAGGATCAGAGTCGCAGGAGTTGGCAATCGGTATCTCGCACAGAGACGCGGAATATCCAATCGGACACGTACACCAGAAGGACGGGTTGCCGAGCGTGGTCGAAGCCCGGACGTTGCAGGTGCCTCCGTTCTGACACCGAGGTCCTGGACCCGTATGGCAAGGGTTGGGATACTGACAATACTCTCCCACGTACATCGACGTGCAACTGAAACAGAACACTGCCTTTAATATCGCTGGAAAAATTCGTTTAGAGATAAACAGTATACAAATTTCAATAACAACATTAACATTATAAAACCATTTTATACATCAATAGCGAAGTATTATTATGATGGCCTCTGCAAAGTAATCGCAGTTATTGATATAAAACAACACAGATTTATGTAGTGGCGTCCCAACAGAGAAAGTTATTTTCAGGCAAGAAAATTGTTCTGCCCCTGAAAAAGAAATAACTGCAGCACGTGATCTATCTCGCTGACGTGATAAAATAGAATTTCTTTAAAATATTTTTTTATCGTGTCCTTTTTTGAAAATAACATTTCACAATCATAACCAGCATTAAAATCTGCATATATTATCATTTTTAATTGTCAAATTAATGTGCACTGAAAATGAAAACATGAACCACCTTTCAAATTCAATGTTGAAATTGATTTTTCAATGCTAATTTAAGGAGTTTTACGCTTATAACGATGATGAAATTCCATTTTTTAAATTTAAGACAAAATTACATGCATTTTTTAAAATGGCTGCAATTTTTTGGTAACGAACTCGAAATACACAGATATACGATGTGGTCAAAAAAGCGTGGCCTTTTTTGAAGATATGATTTCAAAAACATTAATATCTGCATATATTAGTACATTTAACTTTCAAATTACTGAAAATGAAAACACGAACCATGTCATGCTAAATACACTGTGCCAAACCACATTTTTATACAAAAAATATTCGTTCTCATAATGTCGGTGTTTTCACGACAAATATTACATTACAATCGGATTATTTTGAAGATAGCACGATGTTTTTAAACTGTGTAAGCCTATACAAGTGTAATATTCAACGTAGAGCGAGTTATTGTATGCACTTTTGTGTGTGTGTGTGTGTGTGTGTGTGTGTGTGTGTGTGTGTGTGTGTGTGTGTGTGTGTGTGTGTGTGTGTGTGTGTGTGTGTGTGTGTGTGTGTGTGTGTGTGTGTGTGTGTGTGTGTGTGTGTGTGTGTGTGTGTGTCTGTCTGTCTGTCTGTGTGTGTGTGTGTGTGTGTGTGTGTGTGTGTGTGTGTGTGTGTGTGTGTGTGTGTGTGTGTGTGTGTGTGTGTGTGTGTGTGTGTGTGTGTGTGTGTGTGTGTGTGTGTGTGTGTGTGTGTGTGTGTGTGTGTGTGTGTGTGTGTGTGTGTGTGTGTGTGTGTGTGTGTGTGTGTGTGTGTGTGTGTGTGTGTGTGTGTGTGTGTGTGTGTGTGTGTGTGTGTGTGTGTGTCTGTCTGTCTGTCTGTGTGTGTGTGTGTGTGTGTGTCTGTCTGTCTGTGTGTGTGTGTGTGTGTGTGTGTGTGTGTGTGTGTGTGTGTGTGTGTGTGTGTGTGTGTGTGTGTGTGTGTGTGTCTGTGTGTGTGTGTGTGTGTGTGTGTGTGTGTGTGTGTGTGTGTGTGTGTGTGTGTGTGTGTGTGTGTGTGTGTGTGTGTGTGTGTGTGTGTGTGTGTGTGTGTGTGTGAGAGAGAGAGAGAGAGAGAGAGAGAGAGAGAGAGAGAGAGAGAGAGAGAAGAGAGTGCGTGAAATGAAGATATGAAAGAGAGAATAAAATAAATAATAATAATAATTAAAAAAAATTTAGTTTCATAAGAAAAAACAACACACTATAATAGCAAAAATAAATAAATAAAATAAAATAATAAGTTTTATATATATATATATATATATATATATATATATATACACACACACACACACACACACACACACACACACGACTAAAATTAAAATAACGTATATCTAAAAACAACAATATACACACAAATTATTGGAGGGCTATAAATTGGCCCTACAACAATAAACAAAGAAATAAAAAGAAATATAACGTACCTAAAACTAAATAACAAAATAAAAACTTAAAAATTAAATTAATAAAACAGTAAATATAAATAATCTTTTCAGGGCTGTATAAATTCCAACAGGGTTGTTGTAAAATAAAATATCGTACCTGACAAAATTAATTACCAACTATCCAACAATAATCGGCATTTGTTTCGAAGCGATATGTGAGGACCATTACATGTTCTCGCCCTGGATAATCATTGTTAGAAGAGCCAATTAACCAAGAAATACACAGCGTGTGTAAAACCGAACCGGGAATAACGTTTTCCGACATTAGCGTCAGCCAGATACGCTTTGTTAAGACAAGAAATATGCTCGTTAGGTAGCCCCAGCTAACTTCTGACAGGTTGTAGCACACTAAATTGTTCTTCGACTTCGTGTTTTGTTCTTCGGTGATCCGCTTTTTCTGTTCAGTTTTTCACAAGCGAGGCATTTTGTTTTAAATAAGTTTTTAACATCATAATTTACGTTCACCAGACTGGTTTTTATTATTGAAACCTTTCACAACTTAATTTTTCATATTCTGCAATTACTTTTCAATTGTATCTTTATAATAATTTATGTTTCGAACTGTCGGCTTTAAAAATCAGTAAATGCTGATTGGTTGAAGAGGCTCGCTACGCTTTCTGTTGCAAATACTTCAGTGTTTGTACGCGACAAGCTCGAAAGTTAGTGAATAAACCAGAAACTATCGACGAAAATTAGCCTAATTCGTCAAAATGTGATCATATTAAAAAAACTCATAATTTAAAATTAAAAGGAATTCACAGTTCGAGAGTTAAGCGGGGGGAAATGCTTGTCACGGATTATTTGTTATTTTCGATTTACAGAATTGTGATTTTTAGTGAGTTTCTTTTGGAAAAATGAGCTATTGGAGCGGTCATCATGATCAGACTCAGTATCCCCGCAGGGGGTGCAGATTAGCTGCACCTATTGAGAGGATTTAGTCGTCCCTCGTGATTCGCCTCGGTGATCTAGTTGATAGCGTACTGGGCTTTCACCCCGAGGACCCGGGTTCCATTCCCGGCCAGGGCTTGGCATTTTCATACGCTATAAATCATCCCATCGTCTGCATTAGCCCAAGTGTGCACAATAGTCGGACGTTAAAAAGCAGTGTATAAACAGGTAGACGCAATTACAAGTGGGAAAAAACGAAGAATTTCCCATCTCTTCCACATCCTTAGGATGCCCAACAGCAGGATTCTGAAACAGCTGGTCACGAGAAATATTAATAGGAAGACCCCAAGGCCACTATAAGTCTCGCAGACTCTGACAGATCTGCAAGAGATCGGTTTGCGGATCGAGGATGCAACGGACAGAACGAGAATCAGAAGCATTCTGAAAAACATCAGGTTTGACGTAGGAAAGCAGGAACGACGAGGGACGGTGGTGTCAGACGAGGTCAGGAGGCGGAGATCGGATAGGATGAGAGTATTGGAGGAAGAAGAAGTTGGAATCCTCGCAGTGCACTAACACGGATAAGTAGAAGAGACCGAAATATTGACTTCAAAAGTGAAAAAACACACACACGCGCGCGCACACACACACAGGCTATAGACTTCGTAAGATATACCTAAATATGTAGGTTCCGTAGGATGACGACGAAGTTAGGAACGCATTTACATCCAACATTGCACTTTGGTCATCTCGAGATGAGTTAATGGTACTTTTTGGGTAAGATATCTCAGGTTCGAACCTGCCGAGGCCGGTGAAAATGTTGTTTAAGCTTAACAAAATAATTTACCAATACTTCTGTCCCATACCAAAGGGTTGTTGGGTAACAATATCGAATAACAAAACACTAGGTGTCGAAAGAAAAATATCGATACATTATTGGTATCGGTTTCGACTTTTTTAAAACTATTACTACAGAAGAAATTGTTTTCCATAAGTTTTTGTAGAACGTTTTTGCTATCTTGTATCTATGATAGAAGTGCTTGTCAAGGTTTTTTCTAAAAGCCCAGGTTTGGCATTTTCCCAAGCAGCTGTCAGTTGAGTTCGAAGACCTACACTGCAATCTGCGTCCGATTTGTCTTTCAAATGCTAAGCCATTCTGATTATGTCGCTGAGCTCGGGGGATTGACGGGCTAACCGGTCGAGTCACTGTTTTTAACCCCTTTCAGTTGTTATTTTAAGGCGAAAAGCACATTGAGGCTATTATCGCCTCCCTAAATGTAAGTGTGAGTGTAAAGTGTTAAAGTCGTAAGTGTAAATGTGTGTTAAGACTCGGGTACCGCGAGGGACGTCTACATCCTCTCAATAGGTGCAGCTAGAGAATAGATAACATACGCTATAAATCATCCCATCGTCTGCATTAGCCCAAGTGTGCACAATAGTCGGACGTTAAAAAGCAGTGTATAAACAGGTAGACGCAATTACAAGTGGGAAAAAACGAAGAATTTCCCATCTCTTCCACATCCTTAGGATGCCCAACAGCAGGATTCTGAAACAGCTGGTCACGAGAAATATTAATAGGAAGACCCCAAGGCCACTATAAGTCTCGCAGACTCTGACAGATCTGCAAGAGATCGGTTTGCGGATCGAGGATGCAACGGACAGAACGAGAATCAGAAGCATTCTGAAAAACATCAGGTTTGACGTAGGAAAGCAGGAACGACGAGGGACGGTGGTGTCAGACGAGGTCAGGAGGCAGAGATCGGATAGGCTGAGAGAATTGGAGGAAGAAGAAGTTGGAATCCTCGCAGTGCACTAAACACGGATAAGTAGAAGAGACCGAAATATTGACTTCAAAGTGGAAAAAACACGCACACGCACGCGCGCACACACACACAGGCTATAGACTTCGTAAGATATACCTAAATATGTAGGTTCCGTAGGATGACGACGAAGTTAGGAACGCATTTACATCCAACATTGCACTTTGGTCATCTCGAGATGAGTTAATGGTACTTTTTGGGTAAGATATCTCAGGTTCGAACCTGCCGAGGTCGGTAAAAATGTTGTTTAAGCCTAACAAAATAATTGACCAGTACTTCTGTCCCATACCGAAGGGTTGTTGGGTAACAATATCGAGTAACAAAACACTAGGTGTCGAAAGAAAAATATCGATACATTATTGGTATCGGTTTCGACTTTTTTACAACTATTACTACAGAAGAAATTGTTTTCCATAAGTTTTTGTAGAACGTTTTTGCTATCTTGTATCTATGATAGAAGTGCTTGTCAAGGTTTTTTCTAAAAGCCCAGGTTTGGCATTTTCCCAAGCAGCTGTCAGTTGAGTTCGAAGACCTACACTGCAATCTGCGTCCGATTTGTCTTTCAAATGCTAAGCCATTCTGATTATGTCGCTGAGCTCGGGGGATTGACGGGCGAACCGGTCGAGTCACTGTTTTTAACCCCTTTCAGTTGTTGTTATTTTAAGGCGAAAAGTACATTGAGGCTATTATCGCCTCCCTAAATGTAAGTGTGAGTATAAAGTGTTAAAGTCGTAAGTGTAAATGTGTGTTAAGACTCGGGTACCGCGAGGGACGTCTACATCCTCTCAATAGGTGCAGCTAGAGAATAGATAACCTTGTTTAAAGCCCGAATGACGTGTGTATAAAATTGTTACCATTCACTTCCTTTTTAAGGCAGCGGACTCTGATTCAACGTTGACAGTGTAGTTGCTGGCTATTTCCTGTAATACTGGCTGAACGGCAAAACCCATCGTAATTTTGATCGCTGAGCATAAAATTTCCGATAAAGTTGACCCAGTTACATTTTTCGTAAATATTACGGTTACCGGTTACATTAGAGGAGGGAATTACAAGCGCTGTCGTGGAGCGTAAATACTATCAATCAAAAACGATAATCATTTTAAATAACATAATTGTGGATTAGTTTGATCAAAATCTACCGACTTATAAATAAGCCGTGATTAATTGCGCACAGAACGCGCACGCACGCAACATCAGTGGCGGACGACCGATTCAATGCAAATTACAATTAGGCCTGTCCCCAGTTCCGTTTCGGTCCTCGACAGAGTTATACCTTTGCATAATAATACAGGCCTTGTTGGACGCCGTCGCTGAACTTTTATCTGTGATTAATTGCAACGCATTTACGTTGCACAATGCTGGCAGATTAGTTATTTGCAAATAAGGCTGGTATAATCTGTGCGCCGTTTTGTAAATTACTTGAACGATCGGCGAAATTCCATTTGAAAACGAACAAATATAATCTGTGCGCCGTTTTGTAAATTACTTGAACGATCGGCGAAATTCCATTTGAAAACGAACAAATATAATCTGTGCGCCGTTTTGTAAATTACTTGAACGATCGGCGAAATTCCATTTGAAAACGAACAAATATAATCTGTGCGCCGTTTTGTAAATTACTTGAACGATCGGCGAAATTCCATTTGAAAACGAACAAATATAATCTGTGCGCCGTTTTGTAAATTACTTGAACGATTGGCGAAATTCCATTTGAAAACGAACAAATATAATCTGTGCGCCGTTTTGTAAATTACTTGAACGATCGGCGAAATTCCATTTGAAAACGAACAAATATAATCTGTGCGCCGTTTTGTAAATTACTTGAACGATCGGCGAAATTCCATTTGAAAACGAACAAATATAATCTGTGCGCCGTTTTGTAAATTACTTGAACGATCGGCGAAATTCCATTTGAAAACGAACAAATATAATCTGTGCGCCGTTTTGTAAATTACTTGAACGATCGGCGAAATTCCATTTGAAAACGAACAAATATAATCTGTGCGCCGTTTTGTAAATTACTTGAACGATCGGCGAAATTCCATTTGAAAACGAACAAATATAATCTGTGCGCCGTTTTGTAAATTACTTGAACGATCGGCGAAATTCCATTTGAAAACGAACAAATATAATCTGTGCGCCGTTTTGTAAATTACTTGAACGATCGGCGAAATTCCATTTGAAAACGAACAAATATAATCTGTGCGCCGTTTTGTAAATTACTTGAACGATCGGCGAAATTCCATTTGAAAACGAACAAATATAATCTGTGCGCCGTTTTGTAAATTACTTGAACGATCGGCGAAATTCCATTTGAAAACGAACAAATATAATCTGTGCGCCGTTTTGTAAATTACTTGAACGATCGGCGAAATTCCATTTGAAAACGAACAAATATAATCTGTGCGCCGTTTTGTAAATTACTTGAACGATCGGCGAAATTCCATTTGAAAACGAACAAATATAATCTGTGCGCCGTTTTGTAAATTACTTGAACGATCGGCGAAATTCCATTTGAAAACGAACAAATATAATCTGTGCGCCGTTTTGTAAATTACTTGAACGATTGGCGAAATTCCATTTGAAAACGAACAAATATAATCTGTGCGCCGTTTTGTAAATTACTTGAACGATCGGCGAAATTCCATTTGAAAACGAACAAATATAATCTGTGCGCCGTTTTGTAAATTACTTGAACGATTGGCGAAATTCCATTTGAAAACGAACAAATATAATCTGTGCGCCGTTTTGTAAATTACTTGAACGATCGGCGAAATTCCATTTGAAAACGAACAAATATAATCTGTGCGCCGTTTTGTAAATTACTTGAACGATCGGCGAAATTCCATTTGAAAACGAACAAATATAATCTGTGCGCCGTTTTGTAAATTACTTGAACGATCGGCGAAATTCCATTTGAAAACGAACAAATATAATCTGTGCGCCGTTTTGTAAATTACTTGAACGATCGGCGAAATTCCATTTGAAAACGAACAAATATAATCTGTGCGCCGTTTTGTAAATTACTTGAACGATTGGCGAAATTCCATTTGAAAACGAACAAATATAATCTGTGCGCCGTTTTGTAAATCACTTAAACGATCGGCGAAATTCCATTTGAAAGAACAAATAAACAGAATTAAATAAATTCTTTATTCGTGGCTGTTTAATAAGTTTTAACGGTTCGTTTAAATTTAAAATAACATTGTCGAGTTATATTTAATATTATCAATGTAAACTGAAATGCAAAGTCCAAACTGTGCAGTTTTTAACACTAAAACAATTACTTTTGAGGTTATGGTTACTTTTTTTTACCGTAGCGAAGTCTCCGTTTCAATTCCACCGTTCGGGAACCGGTTTGTGTGTTTCTTACGCAGTTTAGGCCGAACGCAATGTCCGATTGTTTTGAAATTTGGTACTAACATACCTTTTATAAAACCTGAACGACGCATGCGTAAGATTTTTTCCCATTTACTTTCGTTTCCAAGATGGCGGCTTCTGATTTACAATAACGAATGCACGCAGTTTTAGCCACACTGTTTTGAAATTTGATACGAAGAAAGTCCAAATGACGTATGTAAATTTATCATTTATTTCCGTTTCAAAATGGCGGCCTTTGATATAAAAATGACGAGTGTACGCATTTTGATCAAACGTACCGACCGACTGATTTCAAATTTAGTACGAAGGTAGCTTAGTACGAATGAAATAATTCGTCAACAGATGGGAATAGAGGACACGATTATAAAGGATATTGAGAGGAGTCAGTTAATTTGGTGCGGTCATGAGCCAAGCGCGACTGCCGAAACAAGCAATGGAGTGGGTGCCGACCTTAAAAAGGGCAAGAGGAAGACCAAGAAAGAGCTGGATGGAAGGAATCCGTAAAGCTATGAGTGATAGAAATTTACAAATCGGACAATGGGAAGATCGGAAATACGAAAATGTAATTTCGGTATACATTTTCCGTTCACTTCCGTTTCAAGATGGCGGGCTCTAATTCAACGATGAGAGTATAGTTGCCAGCTACTGCTTATAGCACTGGCTGAACGGCAAGACATAGTTTCGACTGCTTCACACGGAGAAAGAGCGAAACATTTCCAATAACGTTGTCCAGTAACATTTCCTTAAACATTACGGTTACCGGTTAAAGTGGCGGAGCGCTGCCGTAGAGCACTTTGTACATTAAGGACACACTGTTCTTTGAAGTACTAGAGTATTTTAAGTAACCGGAAGTTTAAAGCTGTTTTCTGCTTAACAAACTAGCGTTGAGTACACTGTGGAACTGTGGTTTTGAAAATGCAAGCAAAGCTGGGAACGGTAACACAATGTACCCTACACTATGACGACAGGCCTACTCCTAGCAGAAAGGTTATTTTAATAATTTCAACTTTCAAAACCACAATACTGTTTTACCAAAATCAACTACTATGACTAACCACACCAAAACACAATTACAACTAGTGTTTACATATACTATGACGCCTTAAAACGTTTCCTAGAGGTCTGATCGGTATTCATTTTACACTACCGATATTAACATCATTTATAACGCTACTGTCGATTATATCCAGGCAAATCCGCCTGATTACTCAAAATCGTTTTATTACATTTTGCTCGAGCCGCCTCGGTGGCCTAGTTGATAGCGTACTGGGCTTTCACCCCGAGGACCCGGGTTCGATTCCCGCCCATGGCTTGGCATTTTCATACGCTATAAATCATCCCATCGTCTGCATTAGCCCAAGTGTGCACAATAGTCGGACGTTAAACAAAAAAAAAAAAAAAAATCCGTTTAAATAGTTTATTTTCCAAACAGAATTTGTCGATTAGTTCAAATTATTATTGTTTTTTATCAGCAAATGTGTATCATCAATCGACATCTCGAATAAAGATGGGAACCAAATGTCAAGACCATTTTGTATAACGAAAGGGCTACGACAGGGCTGCTCCATATCACCCACTCTATTTAAAATTTATATAAAATACGCTCTCTTGCAGTGGAAACGAAAGTGCTCCGGGATGGGAGTACCTTTACACTTTACAGTTTGCAGATGACCAAGCTATAATTGCAGGAGACAAAGATCTACAATACACGACGCGTAAGTTAAAAGAAATATATGAAGAGTGGGGATTATGTATGAACACAGGAAAAACAAAATATTTATGTATAGGTGACAAAATAAGTAGTCTAGACACTGACTCTACGGATGGCAAACAACCGTGTGAAGAGTTTTTTTGGGCGTAAAGTTCGACAAAAGCGGTACGGATGAAAACGAAATAAGATCGAGAATAACAGAAACAAGGAAAATAATAGGATGCTTGAACGGTGTATTATGGAGTAAGAATATAATAAGATCACAAAAGCTCAATATATATGATGCGATTATTAAGGTTTTTTGTAATATATGGACGTGGAGAATTAAAGAAAAACCAAGAAAAGGATAGAGGCTGTAGAAATGGATGCGTTGAGAAGATCTGCTAGGATATCGAGAGTCCAAAGAATAAGAAATGAGATAATTCGTCAACAGATGGGAACAGAGGACACGATTATAAAGGATATTGAGAAGAGTCAGTTAATTTGGTACGGTCATGAGCCAAGCGCGACTGCCGAAACAAGCAATGGAGTGGGTGCCGACCTTAAAAAGGGCAAGAGGAAGACCAAGAAAGAGCTGGATGGAAGGAATCCGTAAAGCTATGAGTGATAGAAATTTACAAATCGGACAATGGGAAGATCGGAAAGAGTGGAATCTAGGCATCGGACAACGTCGCTGCACGTTTTAACCGATATTGTCATTTATTAACGCTAATGAGGTAAAATTATATCCTGAAACTATTTCCTACCAAATTACAGTAAGCTTTCACTTTACATTACAGCATTAAGCATAAAATATTTTCTGTTAAATGCTACATAACATAAAGTGTTCTGTTTAGCATAATGTTTGCAACTAAGATAGGTTAGGCGAAAGTAACAAACTGAGTATTAACTGAGCCAGTGAGCACGTCATACAGCTCATAAAGAAGTGATTATTTCCTCTCGACAACTAACCTAACAATCAAAATGGTAATGAAAAATCAACATTTCCACAAACTGTATAAGCATGCTCAACCGCTGTATTATAAAACGTACCAATCACGTTTAATCATGTATCGTTAATCCCAATGAAAAATGTTGAGGTTATGTTAAATCGAACAGTACATAATCGAATGATTTACGAGTACGATAGATCGATAACGTAGTAATTCAAGTAGCTTACCACAGAGGGCACTGTAAGCTTCTGGCCGTCTGCCAATACACAGCTGTGTTGCAATTATTAATGCGATAATCAAACAATTATTGCAGTACTTCTATTTGACGACTGAAATTGTAAAATCCTGACAATCGATACAATACCATGGACAAAGATTCTTTTGATTATATAGATCACGTGATCAATGTACTACGAAATCGTTATAATTATGAAAGTTTGCCTTTGTTCAATAATTTCACTCTGAAACCATTTATTTTTTTTATTTTAAGCCTATTATCGCCTCCCTAAATGTAAGTGTGAGTGTAGTGTTAAAGTCGTAAGTATAGTGTTGTAAGTGTAAGTGTGTGTCAGACTCGGGTACCGCGAGGGACGTCTAAATCCTCTCAATAGGTGCAGCTAGTCTGCAGTCACCTGCGGGGCGCTGGATCCAAAATTCAGGTAGTTACAAAGTGCATTATACTAGATAACAAACCTTTTTTTAATATAATAAACAGCGACCACCAAAGGCAGTCCGGAATGTAACGATATACGAGTCGCACGTATCGTTTGGCCAAACCAAATTTCATCGTACGTATTTTAATGGTGTAAATTGTATTGTGTTTGTGACGTATGTTTTTAATGTTTTGTTTGACTTTGTGACGACCTCGACAGAGGGATTTAACATTTTGTATCACGGCCTGAAGATGAAACAATAGTTTCGAAACCGCGATAGCCTTTACGAGGTGAGTTAGATAGACCACCGACGGGAAGAATAGGTCATAATCCTAATTACTTAAATATGTGGTCCGGTGGCTATGTTGCAATAATGAAACTGTTTCCGTTTGTCCAGGTTAAGTTCAAAAAGAGTTTGGTGTTTTTAAAACTCTTTCTATGACCGATTTCTATGATTATTTAATGTTTGCCCAAATGCATAATAATTTTTAATTTCAATTCTTTCTTTAGGTAAAAAAATAAAAAGACAACATACTTTCTTAAACAGCGATTTTGATCAGATAGCCCTTAAGTACCTAAACTGTGCAATGACTCTGGTTCAGTTTATCACATAAGTAGGGTATATAAATTCGATTAAAATAATTCCAGCCTAGGTTTTAAATTTAAAACTTAAGTTTTTTTCATCAAGAACTTATTGTTTTAAATTAAAAAAGCCAGACCAGACTAACGCAAATGTATTGTGATCAGGGGGTTTTAAATAGGCAATTAGGCCTGTACTCACAGCTTTTTTTAACGATCACTAGGCCTACATAGGCCTAGGCTTTTTTTAACTATAGCCTACATTTTTTTAACTGCATTTTTTTAACTATAGCCTACGATCACTAGGCTTTTTTTTAACTATAGCCTACATTTTTGTAACTAGGCCTATTTTATACCAAAAAAAAAATCAAAAATTATATATAATACTCTAATTTAAAATTTAATAAAATCTCAAAAACCGAAAACAGAATTTATTAATTTTCATTTAATATTTTCCTGGTAGCTTTTCTATTCGAATTTTCTGTAAGATACGTGATTGAGGGTTTTGAAAAAAAATTTTGAACTCAAAATGTAGGATTGTTTATACAATAAATTAATATACTTTTATTAAGAACAACTCTTTCGTAATGTATTCTCTTTGGAGTCTATTTGAGCCGCTTCGGTGGCCTAGTTGATAGCGTACTGGGCTTTACACCGAGGACCCGGGTTCGATTCCCGGCCAGGGCCAGGCATTTTCATACGCTATAAATCATCCCATCGTCTGCATTAGCCCAAGTGTGCTCAATAGTCGGACGTTAAAAACAAAAAAAGGAGTCTATTTAATTGCATTGATTTAACGAAACAAATTATTGGTGCATTAAAAAATGGTTCTTTATTAAATTTGACTGCGATGTTATAAAGAAGCTTACGTTTACAATTTCGTTAATTTCTGTGCGATACTGTTCTATCCGGAACACTTGAACAATGTTACACACTCAATCACTTTTCCATCTGCTTGACGTTAAATAACCGTTCGAAATCTTTTAAACTAACTTTCCCGTCATTGTCTTTATCCGCCAACTTGACCAGCTTCTCCAAAGTGCTGTCCGACATTTTCCGCGCCAAAGACTTAAGGGCCACTCGCAGCTCGTCTGTATCCATATATCCGTCTTTGTTTTTGTCGTACATATCGAAAACCATTTTGATTGCCCTTTCAGTCCGCAATTTTTTCGCGTAAGCCATGTAGCTGACGAATTCGTCGAACTCGATGGAACCGTTTTTGTTCGAGTCCAACGTTTCCATCGTGTCTTTCAGCTCCTGTTCGCTGGGCGTGTAGTCCACGAAGTCTTTCAAACTTTTTTTTATATCGTCTTTCGTCAGAGATCCGTCCTTGTTGGCGTCCATGGCGTCGAACAGTTTTTTATAAGTTTTAATTTCTTGTTCCGTCAGTACATCGCCCACATTGAATTTGAATAACGAGCTAAGCGACGTTACTATAGGCCTAACCCTATTGTAGTTGTTGCATGTGAAACGAAAAATATTTCTTAATGCGAACATGTTTTTAGAAAGGTGAAATGTACGGAAGATAGATTTATACTGAAATTATTTAAGATGCGCTGAAAATTACAATAAATTTTAATGAAAGCCGAAATGTAAGTGTAATGTAACCTAAAATTGTTCTGTAAAAATGTGTTTGTAAGCTTCTTTGTTAAAAAAACATATGTTCAACAAAAACAATAACAAATTAGACTGAAAGTATGTCAGTGGAAACTTGATCACAAATGGTCGTTATTTTGAAAAGGTTGAACTAATTTTATTGGATAACGAACATTACAAAGTTAGACGATTAAAAAATAAATTTAATTAAATATTCTTTAACACGTTGAGTGCCCATGACGCACACGTGTGTGTCACGTGAGTCAGTCTATCGCGCCAATGACGAACACGTGTGCGTCAAACTGCAGTTATTTTTAAAAAATTCTGAAAAATTGGGCTTTGCTGGCCAGGTTTAGATAAAGGCCTCTCTTCATTTAGGACAGTCTATTGTTTGAGAAAATACCGTTGGTTTCAGGTTTTTGTTGTTATTAGAGTGCATTTACTGGCTAGTTTGACTACGCGTTTCCTACTCTTAAGAGAAATTTTATTTCATTAAAATTTTATTTTATTCTCAAAAGTGTTTTGTTTAGAAATTTGTGGTGTATTTTCTATTTTGTTAAATTTTGCGTTTTTTTGTGTTTGGTTTAGCGGCAAAAAGTGTTTGGTTTCTGATTGGCTCTTCAAAATCATACGTTTTCGCTCGCTTCAAAAGCATACGTATGATTTTGAATAGCCAATCAGAACCGAGCACGAGGTGGAGCTAGAAAATTATAAATAGGACGAGCCATAATATTGGTGACCAGTATAGATAGGCCTGTAGTTTTTGAAGATAGAGGTTATCCGAAACGCGTCAACGAAAGTAGAATTGACGAAGCTAGGGAAGGCATATTATTATACTGAACATAGTAATTACCTAACAGATATTAAAAAACCAACAAAACTAGTTATTCGATTTTATGAGAGTAGCCTACATAAGTTTATACTGTACACTTCTGTTAGTAAATCACAATACCAAGGTACTAGAGTAGGTATTTCAGAAACAGAATCACTGGTACAGTTAGTTAAATTAATTAACTGTATCAGTTCTTGAAATAGTTAACTAGTATTTGTAAATATTCGCAGCAACGTTGGTAAGATAGCGGACAGTTCCTTAGAACTCGGACCTGTACGAAAGTTAGAATTTAGTTCCTGCCGTTGAACTTTTCTGTTTGTTGCCAGAACGTTAATTAAATTATTTCAAAGAACTTTATACTTAAAGACATTTTAAAGCCTTACTAAACACAGAATATGGATGCGGAAACATTTTTTAAAAAAATCACTGTTTAAAGTAACACTTTAAAGCATTAATTTATATTAAATGTATTGTTAGAACATCTGTTAAAATTTAAAGAACCGTTAAACGCTTGTTAAAATAATGCCGCTCCTTTAAACAAAGCTTAAAATATATTTTTAGAGGTTATGTTTTACAATCGATAAAGTGCTTATTGTTTTAAATAACTATTAATATTTTTTCAAAGCAAATACTTTATTTTTTTTATAGCTTCTGATTATTGTATTTGAAAATACAAAAAATATGTACAATAGGCCTGCTAGGAATAATAAGAAAACGAATATAAACAAAACGCATAACCTTCAAAACAATTGTACAAATAACCTGAAAACGATCAGCTGTTCGTCGGACGGCCATCTTGCCAACCATTAAACAGTTATTAAATTTGTTAAAATGTTTAACAACAATTCAAAACGAAATTGAATTGACTTTCTTGCAACCGGAAATGGCATAAAACGACTTTAAACCATAAAAAGTAACTAGTATCCTTATAGTTTTCAAAAACGTTATCTAGTAAGCCAGTAACTAGGTAGTGAATAGCAGAAATGCTTCCAGGAACAGGTCCAAGGAAGTACGTGGATCAATCATTGGGATATTATTTAAAACAATGTTCGGAAGGGTTTTGAAACAAAAAACAGTTAACACTGTCTAATAACAGACTGCAATAATTCTTTTAATAACACAGTAGCCTACAGTCGTAACAACGAAACAACAGCTTCCTCCGGTGCTAATAAATAAATTGCAATGGCCATGGCGGAGGACAGTGGGCGAATGTGTCTGGCGCTGGTCTGTGACTGCGGTGCTGCATATTAAATCCGAGTCCAGTTGTCCTTCAAATGTGACCCGAAGTAAATGTACACACTTAGACGCAATACGGCTCTTCCTTCACCGAAACACTGCTTATTCGAATACAACGTTTAGGCAGAAAAATTCTATTTGCAATTTATTTGTACAGTCCTTGTCTATCTTTACACTGAAAACAATAATGAATGACTTGTAGGAAACGATAATGACGCAGATCGAAGGGAGGGAATGAAATGGGCAGATCAAGAACAGACAGCGAAAAGAAGAGAGGCGATAAATAAAAAAAAAATGAATAACAAAAATCGCTAATCTTTACACAATGCAGGGGGTGCAGGCTAGCTGCACGTATTGAGAGGATTTAAACGTCCATGGCGGTACCCGAGTCTAACACACACACATACAACACTACACTTACGACTTTAACACTTTACACTCACATTTAGGGAGTTGAAATAGTCTTTGTGTGCTTTTCGCCTTAAAATAACAACAACAACAACAACAACAACAAAACTTTACACAATGACATAGGCCTAACCTATAAAGTAGATTGAATGAAAGGATAAATCAATGGAGATCTCTAGACAGAAAGAAAAAACTTAAGCACTGCGGTATTGGCCGACAGAAGTGACTACTTTTGGCATGCCTGACTTCATTAGTCAGTCAAAAAATTAAATTATATTTTTTTCACTATCAGAAATTTAATTATTTTTATAAAAATTTAGTTGCACGCAGGAAAGGGCAACTATTGACAATTACTTTCGTATTAAATTTCGCGCGTGTGTAGGTACACAACTTAAAAAATTAACATAAACTGTCACAGACTATGAATTTTAGTATCTTAGGCTACATAAGGGACTTTAATAATTAATCAGTTTATAACCCTACTTTTGACAGTTATACTGTCTAAGTATAATAAATATAATATTTATGATTCTTGCATTCAAAAATTAGTATAGGTCATATACATTGAATAATTTAACTACACAAATTTAGAAAATACACATTTTTAAAATTAACAAGAACAATAAACATAACTTCAAATAAAATGATATTGAAGCTATTCGTACGAAATCAGCTGTTTAGAAGTAGTCACTTCCAGTCTAGATATATACAAGAACAATATATGCTGTGAGGTATGCATTACGGATTCAAGCGTGACGCGAAAGCAAATGTTTATACCCATGTTTTGTAAACCGCGACAATACAATTTTCATTTCAAAAATACATTTTATTAATCACTAAATAAAACAAAAAATAATAATGTGTTGTAATAATGTTTGTAATAATGTTCACTAGAGTGCGCGCTCCCCGCAGGAGGGTGCAGACTAGCTGTACTTATTGAGAGGACTTAGACGTCCCTTGCGGTACCCGAGTCTAACACACATTTACACTTACAACACTACACTTACGACTTTAACACTTTACACTCGCACTTACATTTAGGGAGGCGATAATAGCCTCAATGTGCTTTTCGTCTTAAAATTTAAAAAAGACTAGAGTGCGCGTATGTATGTGTGAGAGCGTTCCGTGACGGCAAACTGAATTTTCCCCGTGCAAAACATTTTTTTTTTTTTTTGTTTAACGTCCGACTATTGTGCACACTTGGGCTAATGCAGACGGTGGGATGATTTATAGCGTATGAAAATGCCAAGCCCTCGCCGGGAATCGAACCCGGATCCTCGGGGTGAAAGCCTAGTACGCTATCCACTAGACCACCGAGGCGGCTCCCGTGCAAAACATACACCCATACCTGCGATAAAAAGTAGTCTTCAAAAACGGAAGAATAAGTTTTCATTTCGGAAAGAAACATTTAGGTAGATTAACTGATAAATGAAAAATATGACTTCGAAACAGATCTACACAATACTTCATCGATTTCCTTCGTTAGATTGTACTTCGTACAATCGAATTGAAGCTTCAGTATTCACGCAAA
Organism: Callitettix versicolor; assembly: GCA_022606455.1. NCBI lineage: Eukaryota > Metazoa > Arthropoda > Insecta > Hemiptera > Cercopidae > Callitettix > Callitettix versicolor. Next base: position 16,517,531 of record CM040189.1, read on the forward strand.
AATGTCGAGATTTAAAAATTATTGCAATTGAAAAAGCAATTTTTTCTTGGTGTTTTTTAGAATGAAAATTAACGTATGTAGGGCTACACGTATTAGTAATAAAATATGCTACCGGCAGTTTGCTAATAATAAATAAGTCAGATCGCAAGAATTATTGGTTTTTTTAAACAGACAATTAATATGCCATTTTAAAATTAATACCTTACAAATATTACAATTAAAATGTTTGCCCGTAGGACAGACGAAAACCAATTAAGGCACCACAGAATCTATTTAATGTTTTATTAGGCTCGTCTGATATTCTGAATATATTATAGACTTGGCTGAATTTAAATTTAAAAACAAATTCATGCAGGTGTTTGCGAATCTCGCGCGCTTTTTTTAATAAAAACCATTTACGGACGAAGAACTGAGAAAATTGTCATACCATTTTTTGAGGTTCTTTTTGCGGTTGATTCTTTGAGCTGATAGAAGAAAAATGGTTTGCAAAAAATTGCTTTATACTATATAAAGTATTAATCTTTGGAAAATACGTAATTGTACTAACATTTCCTGCTACATTTTTTTTGTATTTTAAGGTGAAAAGCACATTAAAGTCGTAAGTGTAGTGTTGTGTGTATTAGACTCGAGTACCGTGAGGGACGTCTAAATCCTCTCAATTTAGTCTGCACAACCTGCGGAAAGCGTTTATTTTTTTGTTTCTTGTTGTTTTTTTTTTGTGTTTAACGTCCGACTATTGTGCACACTTGGGCTAATGCAGACGATTGGATGATTTATAGCGTATGAAAATGCCAAGCCTTGGCCGGGAATCGAACCCGGGTCCTCGGGGTGAAAGCCCAGTACGCTATCAACTAGGCCACCGAGGCGGCGGAAAGCGTTTATAGCACGTAAAGAAAGTGTTCTTTTTCTTTTCACGGATTTAGGTTCTGAGATTCTTAAATGATACTTTTTCAAATAACTGAAAGTGTAGGCACTACGTCGCGTTTAAGAAGTCTTTTGGGAGTTACAGACAAAATTACGGAAATCGACACACGTTCTTGCAACTCGTTAATAAGAGTTCACTCAATTTTTCGTCATGAAGATTCATAAATTCAGGCCAGCATAGCAAATAAAAGAAAACTTTATATAATTTTTAACTTTTTATATACCAGGAGAGTTTCAATTAAACTAATTTCTGTTACTGAAACAAAACCATGCATTGTTTTCCCTTCCTCTTATTTTAATTACGATAATTTTTTCGGAAACACGATAAATTAGCATAGCTAGTTTTTAACAACATAACCTGAAACTTAGTATAACCTATCAGCTATTCACAGAAATCAGCTGATCGTTACGAATTAATATAAAACAACTGATCTTTTACTATAACACAGCTAGTTTTTAACAGCATAACCTAAAACGTATTACAGTACATCAGCTGTTCAAAGAAATCAGCTGATCGTTACGAATTAATATAAAACAACTGATCTTTTACTGTAACACAGCTAGTTTTTAACAGCATAACCTAAAACGTATTACAGCACATCAGATGTTCAATGAAATCAGCTGATCGTTACGAATTAATATAAAACAACTGATCTTTTACTATAACACAGCTAGGTTTTAACAGCATAACCTAAAACGTATTACAGCACATCAGCTGTTCAAAGAAATCAGCTGATCGTTACGAATTAATATAAAACAACTGATCTTTTACTATAACACAGCTAGTTTTTAACAGCATAACCTAAAACGTATTACAGCACATCAGCTGTTCAAAGAAATCAGCTGATCGTTACGAATTAATATAAAACAACTGATCTTTTACTATAACACAGCTAGTTTTTAACAGCATATCCAAAACGTATTACAGCACATCAGCTGTTCAATGAAATCAGCTGATCTTTACGAATTAATATATAAAACTTTTACTATAACTACCAATATAAATTCGTGCACTCGCATCATGCGACTGGCAAAATCCATCACAACCAAGCCCTAAAACATGATACATGTTAAAAATTTGACAGCGATCAGGGTTCATATTCTTTTTAAGCATACACTGGGAAAATCTGGGAAGTGAGATGTTGGAGGTTTTTCTGGGAACGTTCAGTTTGGGCTCCTAGTTGGATCCGAAAAAGGGCTTGAAACAAATGTCCTGAAAAGCTAAAAAATGTTCCGTTATTTTCTATATACTATACTTCGTATAGAAATAAATAAATGAACGGCACATCCGAGGTGTCAAAGCACAGGAGAGTGCGTCTCTGAATTTCCTCGCATTAGGCTCGACGCTGGAGTTACTGCTGTAAACATTTCCTTGCAGTTAACGCCCTGGTCCTCATTAGGTTAACTGGCGTAAAGGGAAAAACCGTACAGAAAAATATGATTTTTTTGTATGGTAGACAACAAAGCCGAAGTGTATACCATCTAACCACGCAGGAATGCCAAGCCTGATGGTCGGCAGTAGGCAGTGCTGGTGTAATAAATCCAGGATCAGCGGCTACACGTTTTGCCCCGAGCGAGTAACAGATAGGGCTTGTTTTAGAAGGCCAATGTTGATATTTTTGATAAATGACGTTTCGGCCAGCAAGCAAGGATACAAGGATACAATGTTGGACTTAAGCGAAGCGTAAATCAGATCCACAATGGGCCGCGATAATGGCCGATCCTTGACAGCACATTCATCAAGTTCTTCGTCCGATCCTGCTGATAATCTTGGCTGTTTATTATTTATAATATCGTTCGATTATTAATTACAATTATAATAAATTTGTATTAATGTAGATGAAAATTTAGAATTTTTTTTGTGTTTAACGTCCGACTATTGTGCACACTTGGGCTAATGCTGGGATGATTTATAGCGTATGAAAATGCCAAGCCCTGGCCGGGAATCGAACCCGGGTCCTCGGGGTGAAAGCCCAGTACACCGAGGCGGCTAAAAATGTTCAGTATTACTAATGTGTATTACTAATGAACAATTAATTGTTTAAGGAGGTATATAAAACAAAGATGGCGTGAATGTGTTTAGGTTTCATGTTTTGATGTGATAGGATTTTTATGGGGTTTTCCGGTATAGCCTAGCTTCCGAAACATTTTTTTGGAAAAATATTGAATCTGATGAAGTTTTTACACCATTTGCTTAAAACGTATTTTACATAACGTACATTAAAGTCTATATTTTATGCCCTAATTATGTTAATCACAATGTCTGCAGTACGTTAAATAAAAATCCAGCGTAAACTACAATCCGCCTAATGGGACTTCAGAATACTGCCGAACCTCTCACAGCAGAGCGTAGCGAACTGCTGACTCCACGCAGTAACAAGTTGCTAAACCAGTTGTTTCACACACTTACCGAGCTTTTAACCAAAAGGTTGCACCTTGTCCCGAGCGAAGTGCTAAATTACTCTTCGTTTAGACTTTTGAACGCGATTCGAAAATGTCAGAAAGCAAGGCGAAACGTTACGTCACAGCTGACGAGGATAACAGCTGATTAATGCTCCGGTTCCGTCCTGTGGTCTTGTGATGTTTACCCGCTACGCTGCTGCGGTCAGGTCAAGAACTGGCCATTCATAAACATTAACCGTTTATTTTACTTTATTACTATTCGTATACGTAACAAAGTCAGCTGATTGCAGAAGATACTACGAGAATGTACTGTACTACTAAACCCGTTCTTTATCAGTATAAAAAGTGGGTTTATCACCGCTGGACACTACAATTGTCGACAGGTTCCATTATTTGGTATGTAGGTATGGTTCTTCCACATCTCCGGGACTATTTTCTTTTGTCAAAAAACCTTAAAAACAAATAGGCTCCAAAGATTGTGAACGAATTCGTCTCATATATTCCCAACACAATCTGGTTTATTAGCTATTTTTGGTAATTAATTAGTAAATTTAAAACTCATTAACTAGATTAATATAAGAGAAATATACGAATCTGGTGTAGATTGTCGCCGCCTGTTTGTTTTGGTTTTTGTGGATATATTTTGAACGGAAATGTTTACAAATATCACGTAATCTATTCATAAGAAGTTTTGAGTTTCTCTCGAAAAGTGTCCATTGTTCACTTTTGTAATTTCAACCTTGAAATTATTTAAAAGCAATAATTCCAGAACATCGAGTCGCTTTTCTTGACGCCTGTTTTTCGAAATTTAAAGTGATAATTCGTGCAGTTTATAACGCAAATAACAATGATGATTTTTAGATATTAAAGATGGTTGCGATGTAAATTCCCGCCATTTTGAAACGGATAACGAACGTCTCAATTGTATCACCAAAATCGATTTTGTACCAATTTTCAATCAAATCAGATCGGAATGTACGAACACTAGAGTACAGAAACGATACTTTTCGTGATGCCAAAAGTGGTCATATTAATTTGATAATCATGTGCTGATACTGTTTTTTTTCAAAATCAAATGTATTTACTTTGTGCGTTGTAATCAAAATTAAATGAATTTATTTTGATCTTTGAATTCAAAATCGAAGGTATTTATTTTATGCGTTGTATTAAAAAAACCAAAGGTATTTATTTTGAGCTTTGTATTTAAACTCAAAAATATTTATTTTGTGTTTTTTCAAAATCAAAGGTGCTTTGTGTTAACAATCGAAGGTATTTATTTTGTGTACTGTATCCATAACAAAATGTTATATTTTGTGCATTGTACTCAAAATTAAATGTATTTATTTTGTGCATTGTGCTCAAAATCAAAGGTACATTTTGTACATTGTATTAAAAATCAAAGGTATCTATCTATTTTGTGCTTTGTACTAACAATCAAAGGTATTTATTTTGTGTACTGTATCCAAAACCAAATGTATTTATATTTGTGCATTATACTCAAAATCAAATGTATTTATTTTGTGCATTGTGCTCAAAATCAAAGGTACATTTTGTACATTGTATTAAAAATCAAAGATATCTATCTATTTTGTGCTTTGTACTAACATTCAAATGTATTTATTTTGTACACTGTATCCAAAACCAAATGTATTTATTTTGTCCATTGTACTCAAAATCAAATGTATTTATTTGTGCATTGTACTCAAAATCAAATGTATTTATTTTATGCATTGTACTAAAAATCAAAGGTATATTTTGTACATTGTATTAAATATCAAAGGTATCTATTTTGTGCATTGTATTCAAAACCAAATGTATTTATTTTGTGCATTGTATTCAAAACCAAATGTATTTATTTTGTGCATTGTACTGAAAACCAAATGTATTTATTTTGTGCATTGTACTCAAAATCAAAGGTATCTATTTTGTGCATTGTATTCAAAACCAAATGTATTTATTTTGTACATTGTATTCAAAACCAAATGTATTTATTTTGTGCATTGTACTGAAAACCAAATGTATTTATTTTGTGCATTGTACTCAAAATCAAAGGTATCTATTTTGCGCATTGTATCCAAAACAAAAAGTATTTATTTTGTGCATTGTACTCAAAATCAAATGTATTTATTTTGTACATTGTACTCAAAACCAAATGTATTTATTTTGTTCATTGTAATGAAAACCAAATGTATTTATTTTGTGCATTGTACTCAAAATCAAATGTAGTTATTTTGTGCATTGTACTACTCAAAATGAAATGTATTTATTTTGTGCATTGTACTCAAAATCAAATGTACTTATTTTGTGCATTGTACTCAAAATAACATGTATTTATATTGTGCATTGTACTCAAAATCACATGTATTTATTTTGTGCATTGTACTCAAAATCAGGGTACATTTTGTACATTGTATTAAAAATCAAAGGTATCTATTTTGTGCACTGTATCTAAAACCAAATGTATTTATTATGTGCATTGTACTCAAAAACAAATGTATTTATTTTGTGCATTGCATACTCAAAACTCGTCTTAATGTATTTTACCTCAAATCAAACTTCCGAAATATAAAATACACAAACTGGTACCCTACGCTTCCTGTCCATATCGATGTTCGATTACACACGCAAGTATCGTTGTAATTTCATTAAAAACGAACAAGTTTTGTAACTGAAACAATGTTACAATCAGGAACGCGTTTTGTTTCAGTAAGTCCGGTACCTGAGGGAGAGGCAGAGCCCCGCCATGACTGCGCTGCCAGAGCATGGAAGAACTAATTCGAGGATGACGAGTCACTTTTCTTAATGCCTGCTTTCAATTAGACTCTGTCAACG
>CM040189.1:16531189-16751189 GCA_022606455.1 Callitettix versicolor
TGTGTGTGTGTGTGTGTGTGTGTGTGTGTGTGTGTGTGCGCGCGCGCGTGCTTGTGCGTGTGCGCGCGTACGTGTGTGAGCGAGAGAGAGCGCGCGCCTATTTTATAAAATCTCTTTTTATTTAACTCCTTACTTTAAGCTAAATGAATTTCGAAAGACGAGGAATCGTCGTAGCGCATTGAAAAAATTGACGGCAGTAACTAGATTCGAACCTACGTGCAGGTTAAGTTCCTGCTAACTGCCCACTATTCAAGAGACTTGAGTTCCGAACGCTCCCAAATTTTAAGAGGAAATGATGCAAAAATGTTTTTTTTATGTTTTCATCATTTATATGATTTTTTCAAACGAAAACGGAAACACACAAGGCTCGATGACTGTCCGTGTTTCTGTTCCTTTATTCGTTTTACTCCCAAAACGGTATTTTTAAATTCCCTTCATTGAATTACAATTTTCATACAGCCTATCATCGAAATATAAGCAAATAATCGATTTTGAGAAATTAGGCCTATTTTTTTTAAGGATTAAAAACCCATAACTTTTGTTTTGGAGACAGAATTTACCACAATCGTTAGAGCCGACGATATTCGATTCCTAAGAAGTTTTTTCAACCGAAAATTAAAAACTTTTCACAAGCATATAGGCAAACTAGACTTAAAATAAAAATGTTCGCAAGCCGCCTCGGTGGCCCAGTTGATAGCGTACTGGGCTTTCACCCCGAGGACCCGGGTTCGATTCCTGGCCAGGGCTTGCATTTTCATACGCTATAAATCATCCCCATCGTCTGCATTAGCCCAAGTGTGCAAAAAAAAAAAAAAATTTTAATTTGTCAGCAATCAGTTTATTCTTCAGCGATCTGCAAAGCCGCAGACGGATTTTTTACTGTCAAAATACTTCGTATAAGGATCTAATGCGTACCTGAACTGCGCTACTCAACTATCGTACGTTCGACACCCAATTACCCCTTTCCGTTAACTGTTCTACACAGGGTCAGTGACATCCGATACAGGGTATGACCGAATTTCCTCACAGCATCTCTCATCTGTACCAATCCATTCCGGTGCAAGATGTCACCCGATGAAATATTCGTGTTGTATTATAATTGATGCATTCAATACTGAATACACCGAGCTGACGTTTATAAATTACTTTCATCCATTCATCCAGGCGGCCATTCAATGTCTGACGAATTGTTTTTTCCACTTTTGACAGGCAGTTAATTTCGAGCCGCGACAGTTGTCTTCGCGTATTTAAAATACTTAATATTCTGCGGCGAACACGACATAGGTAAAGGAAATTTATTATATGCAAAAAGAATTGCGATCAGCGAAAAAAACGTTCAAGTAAAAACTCCTTACTTTAAACTATATACGAGGGCTATTCAGAAAGTAGATTACGTTTTTGGATAAAAAAAAAACTAAGTACAGGAAAAAAATTTTATTATATACATTTGAAAGAGGAACTAAAATACTATTTTTCGACATAATCGCCAAACAAATTTAGACATTTGTCATATCGGTGAACTAGCTTTGAAATTCCCGTGTCGTAGAATTCCGCCGCCTGTGACGCCAGCCAGTCAGTCACGCCCGCGCGGAGATCTGCGTCGTCATCAAAGCGCTGTGTTGCAAGCCAAGTCTTCATCTTCGGGAATAAGTGGAAATCACTAGGTGCCAGGTCCGGACTGTAGGGTGGATGAGGGAAAATCTCCCACTTGAAGGCCGTCAAGACGTCTTTTGTTCGATTTGCCGTGTGAGGGCGGGCATTGTCGTGCAAAAACAACACTTTTGCACTCAGTTTTCCTCTCCGCTTGTTCTGGATAGCTCGTCTTAAGTTTCGTAATGTTTGGCAATACCTTTCTGATTTATGGTTGCTCCACGTTCTAGGAAGTCAACCAGAAGAACACCTTTCCTGTCCCAAAAAACGGTCGCCATGATCTTCCTTGCTGACAGGGTTTGCAAACATTTCCTCGGTTTTTTGGGGGAATTTGTGTGCCCTCACTCCATAGACTGTAGTTTTGTCTCACAGGTAACGTGCTTAACCCAAGTCTCATCTCCCGTTACGATGCGATTAAGAAATGATTCACCATCTTTGTCGTAAGATCTCCGCGCGGGCGTGACTGACTGGCTGGCGTCACAGACGGCGGAATTCTACGACACGGGAATTTCAAAGCTAGTTCACCGATATGACAAATGTCTAAATTTGTTTGGCGATTATGTCGAAAAATAGTATTTTAGTTCCTCTTTCAAATGTATATAATAAAATTTTTTTCCTGTACTTAGTTTTTTTTTTATCCAAAAACGTAATCTACTTTCTGAATAGCCCTCGTACAAAATATAGTTTGAATTTGAATTAAAATATATATTTAAAAAATATATAAATACAGTTTGAAATATACAAAATTGTGATTTTCTGCAACATGAAATACCTCAGTCATACTTTATTTATGCAATATGCAAAAAAAAACAACAGCTTATGTAAAAATAATGCAATAAACAAACTCTTGACTTTATGCAAACTTTTTTAAGTTTGTGTAATCTGCAAAAAGACCTGATCAGAACAAAAACAAATTTTCTAAATCCACTGAAAACACACAGACGGCGGTCAGGGTTCTTTTACTAATTTTTTTTTAAACTTTAAATGCCAAGTCATTAGGACTATGGCATATACTTCCCGTCAGTGGTCTATCTACTCACCTCGTAAAGGCTACCGCGGTTTCGAAACTATCGTTTCATCTTCAGGCCGTGATACAAAATGTTTTAATCCCTCTGTCGAGGTCGTCACAAAGTCAAACAAAACATTAAAAACATACGTCACAAACACTGAGCACAATTACACGATTAAAATATGTACGATGAAATTTGATTTGGCCAAACGATACGTGCGACTCATATATTGTTACATTCCAGCGGAATGTAACGACGTACGAGCCGCACGTATCGTTTGGCCAAACCCAAATTTCATAGTACCTATTTTAATCGTGTAATTGTGTTGTGTTTGTGACGTATGTTATGTGCGACTTTGTGACGACCTCGACAGAGGGATTTAACATTTTGTATTACGAACAATACAGTTTCGAAACCGCGGTAGCCTTTACGAGGTGAGTAGATAGACCACTGACGGGGGAAAATAGGTCATAATCCTAATTACTTAAATATGTGGTCCGGTGGCTATGTTGCAATAATGAAACTTAAATGCCAATTGAACTAGATTTTAAAATAATAATACGCTGATTACAGTAATAGCATAAAATTTTATTAAAAGTATTGGGTCAACAAAATATTTGGTGGTGTTATGTTTTGAAAATTCGCTTCATCACCGAGACAGAAGTTTGCCAAAAGTATTTTTTGACTATTTATGAAAACCGGGGATCGACGTAGCACATTGAAAATTTAATTAATTAGAAGACATTCCGCGCGTCCACGTTTGTTAAGATATTCCAGCTCGGTGGCCTAGTTGATAGCGTACTGGGCTTTCACCCCGAGTACCCGGGTTCGATTCCCGACCAGGGCTTCGCATTTTCATACGCTATAAACCATCCCATCGTCTGCATTAGCCCAACTGTGCAAAGCCGCCTCGGTGGCCTAGTTGATAGCGTACTGGGCTTTCACCCCGAGTACCCGGGTTCGATTCCCGGCCAGGGCTTCGCATTTTCATACGCTATAAACCATCCCATCGTCTGCATTAGCCCAACTGTGCAAAGCCGCCTCGGTGGCCTAGTTGATAGCGTACTGGGCTTTCACCCCAAGTACCCGGGTTCGATTCCCGACCAGGGCTTGGCATTTTCATACGCTATAAATCATCCCATCGTCTGCATTAGCCCAACTGTGCAAAGCCGCCTCGGTGGCCTAGTTGATAGCGTACTGGGCTTTCACCCCGAGTACCCGGGTTCGATTCCCGACCAGGGCTTGGCATTTTCATACGCTATAAATCATCCCATCGTCTGCATTAGCCCAACTGTCACCCCAAAGCCGCCTCGGTGGCCTAGTTGATAGCGTACTGTTGGCTTTCACCGAGTAACCGGGTTCGATTCCCGACCAGGGCTTGGCATTTTCATACGCTATAAACCATCCCATCGTCTGCATTAGCCCAACTGTGCAAAGCCGCCTCGGTGGCCTAGTTGATAGCGTACTGGGCTTTCACCCCGAGTACCCGGGTTCGATTCCCGACCAGGGCTTGGCATTTTCATACGCTATAAATCATCCCATCGTCTGCATTAGCCCAACTGTGCACAATAGTCGGACGTTAAACACCAAAAAAAGAAAAAGATCATAGCATATTGCCCTTCTAATACATTTCCTGCCTGACTGAAGCAGCTTATATTGCATTACAATAGGTTAATAGTATGATTGATTGTACAGCATGTTAGGGTGTTGACAGAACGCCCGGCACGTGACCGACCAACGAGCGCAGCGAAATGAAGTTAACATAAAGTGACTGCATACTGCGCATAAATAAATGACGCAATAATTGCACAATATTGACGCAAGCAATTCTAACAAAATATTTCTTTAGATTTAACGCAGTCGAGAATTTCTTTCGATTTACTGCCGAACCGTACTACTACACCTTGAGTTACGAACACGTGACCAAAATCAGAGCAGAATGTAATAAAACGATTTCGAGTAATCGGGCGGATTTGCCTGGATATAATCGACATTAGCGGAACCGGATTTTATGTTAGAAAGTTTGTGAACGTTTTTCCACTATCAATTATACCGAATCGATTCAATTAGTAAAAGAACAATAAACCTCGAGTTATGTTCTTACAGAACATGATAGCGCTGGTAAATCTGTCCGCCAAGTTAACCGGCGACCGTAATATTTACGAAAAATGTTAAAGGAATCGGACAAAATTATAGTGTTTTGCCGTTCGGCCACTATTATAGAAAGCAACTGCACTCTCAACGTTGAATCAGAGACCGCCATCTTGATTTTTTTTTTTTTTTTTTTTTTTTAACGTCCGACTATTGTGCACACTTGGGCTAATGCAGACGATGGGATGATTTATAGCGTAAAATGCCAAGCCCTGGCCGGGAATCGAACCCGGATTCTCGGGGTGAAAGCCTAGTACGCTATCTACTAGGCCACCAAGGCGGCTTGAACGGAAATGAATGGGAAAACATTTTACACATACGTTTTTTTTTATGTTTAACGTCCGACTGTTGTGCACACTTGGGCTAATACAGACGATGGGATGATTTATAGCGTATGAAAATGCCAAGCCCTGGCCGGGAATCGAACCCGGCTCCTCGGGGTGAAAGTCCAGGCTTTTTACACATACGTCTTTCGGGTTTTATACAAAGTACGTTTTCCTAAACCGTAGTTGAGCACGCTTATACAGTTTGTGAAAATGTTGATTTTTCATTACGATTTTGAATGTTAGGTTAGTTGAGAGGAAATAATCACTTCTTTATGAGCTGTATGACGTGCTCACTGGCTCAGTTAATACTCAGTTTGTTACGTTCGCCTAACCTACCTTAGTTGCAAACATTATGCTAAACAGAACACTTTATGTTATGTAGCATTTAACAGAAAATATTTTATGCTTAATACTATTTATATTTAGTAAATAGCTTACTGTAATTTAGTAGGAAATAGTTTCAGGATATAATTTTACCTCATTAGCGTTAATAAATGACAATAATAATTTGAACTGAATTGTCAAATTCTGTTTGGATAATAAGTTATGTTAATACCGGCCTACGGTAGTACGAAATGAGTGCGTTCAGGCCTCTACGAAACGTTTTAAAAAGTCAAAACCGTATTGTATGTTAACACTAGCTTTAGTACTTTCGATTTTTTTTTTTTTTTTTTTTAACGTCCGACTATTGTGCACACACTTAGGCTAATGCAGACGATGGGATGATTTATAGCGTATGAAAATGCCATGCCCTGGCCGGGAATCGAACCCGGGTGCTCGGGGTGAAAGCCTAGTAAGCTATCAACTAGGCCACCGAGGCGGCCCGTCGTTTTGATTTGATTAGGCACAGGAATTTGGTTTATAATTAAGTGATTGTTTTTTCTGTTAATTAGTAGATAAGATGTTAGATTTAAGATTTAGAGTAATATTTTTGGTTGGCACTTGGTTTTGATAAAGCACACAAAATGGCACTTTAGTTGAAACAAAAATGGCAGTTGCATTTAAGAAGATTTTGGTTATTTTGCAAAGATTGTATTAGATATAAGTTAGGTTTAAGTTTAGGAATAAGTTGTTTAGGAGTAAGTTAATAATGTAAAATGCGAAGCGCAGCATATAGGGGGGTATAATGGGCACACGCCCGGGGATACCCCCTAGAGCATGTTATGAAGCTATTGAATGAAAAAAAAGCATAGTAGTTGATTTTCGTAATACAGTATTGTGGTTTTGAAAGTTGAAATTACTAAAATAACCTTTCTGCTAGGAGTAGGCCCATCATCATAGTGTAGGGTAGATTTTTTTTACCGTTCCCAGCTTTGCTTGCATTTTCAAAACCACAGTTCCACAGTGTACCCAACGCTAGTTTGTTAAGCAGAAAACAGCGTTAAACTTCCGGTTACTTAAAATACTCTAGTACTTCAAAGAACAGTGTGTCCTTAATGTACAAAGTGCTCTACGGCAGCGCTCCGCCACTTTAACCGGTCACCGTAATGTTTAAGGAAATGTTACTGGACAATGTTATTGGAAATGTTTCGCTCTTTCTCCGTGTGAAGCAGTCGAAAATATGTCTTGCCGTTCAGCCAGTGTTATAAGCAGTAGCTGGCAACTATACTCTCATCGTTGACTTAGAGCCCGCCATCTTGAAACGGAAGTGAACGGAAAATGTATACCGAGCTTTATACAAGCTACCTTCGTACTAAATTTGAAATCAGTCGGTCAGTACGTTTGATCAAAATGTACTCGTCATTTTTATATAAGAGGCCGCCATTTTGAAACGGAAATAAATGATAAATTTACATACGTCATTTGGGCTTTCTTCTTATCAAATTTCAAAAGTGTGGCTAAAACTGCGTGCACTCGTTATTGTAAATCAGAAGCCGCCATCTTGGAAACAAAAGCGAATGGGAAAAAATCTTACGCATGCTTCGTTCGGGCTTTATACATGTATCTCCGTACCAGATTTCAAAACAATCGATCGATGCGTTTGACCAAAACTGCGTAACAAACACACAAACAAAATGCCGAGTTGAAACAGACTTCGTTTCAGTCCGTTAACAATATTATTCAATTTTAGGACAAACGTATGCTATTAAAATTCGATAATTATTATTTCTAAGTAGTATTTATCTAGAATTCACCCTGAACAGGACATTAAAGAATATTTACTGTCTAGAATTGAACTTTGTACAGCAAGCAGAAGTTGACCGGTCTAAACTGGCCAGAAGTTACGGAATACCCTGTGAATACACAACACTGTGGTTAACCACTGCCAGGTAGCCAGATTCCTTTACCCGTACAATTTCTCACAATACTTTATTACAATATTAATTTGTAATCTAGGCGATAGATAGCACTGCCACTCGCCATTGACCTCGACAATTTCAGTCCGCTATCAAATTCCCGCTTCTGCGATCCTGCGACGACAGTAATGCTGTAAACTTGGGTTATTATTATCTGATATCCAATGGAAAATCAGCTGTTTGAGCAACCAAAATGGCACGACTATCTTGAATTACCGACAATACTCACCTCTAAAACACGTTTTAGACGGGCGGCTTACATGTAGGCAGGTACGTGTGTGTGTGTGTGTGTGTGTGTGTGTGTGTGCGTGCGCGCGCGCGTGTTCGCAATTTTAATCAGATTTGATTCTAATTTGGAAAAAACCTTCATTTCGTTAACAGCTCACACAGGTTTGTTACCCATCAACGAACCTTTTCAAAATGCCGGCTATTTAAAATCATTAAACAAAATCATAACTTTTAAAAAACTATGGTTTAACAATCCCAATCAGCGTCACAATCTGTGTACGAGGTGTGTTCAGAAAGTAACGAGAATTTTTAAATTTCGCGGGCTTGGAGAGTCCGATTGTCAAACATCTTTTTTTATTATGTTGGTATACATGCCCTTGAAGTATGATAAAACTTTCAGCTGTTTACATTGTTCACTTTGTCTGTGACAGCCACTAAGATTAGACGTGTTTTTATGAGCTCGGCGATTTTCGTTTGTTAAAAGAAATGGATCAAAGAATTTGTATCAAATTTTGCGTAAAAATGGAATAAAGTGTAACAAAGGGTGTGAAATGTTAACAAAGGCCTATGGTGAGTCTGCTATGAGTAAAGCAAGAGTTTACGAGTGGTATAAGCGTTTCCAAGAAGGCCGTGAAGACGTTGAAGATGACGAACACATCAACAACCGATGAAAACATGGAAAAAGTGAAAGAAATGGTTATGAACAATCGCCGAATCACAATTAGAGAGGTCGCTGATGATGTTGGCATATCGATTGGATCATGTCATGACATTGTTTCCAATGTTTTGTGTATGTGACGTGGCAGCAAAATTCGTTCCAAAATTGTTGAATTTTGAACAAAAACAGCGGCGAATGGAAGTTGCTCAGGAGTCACTAAATGAAGTCAACGACGATGCAGAATTACTGAAACGTATTATAACAGGTGACGAAACATGGGTTTACTGATATGACGTCGAAACTAAGGCTCAATCATCCCAGTGGAGGCATTCTGGCTCGACAAGTGCGGTCGAACGTGAAGGTTATGCTCACTGTGTTCTTCGATATTAATGGCATAGTGCATCATGAAATCCTGCCACCAGGTGAAACGGTCAATAAGGAGTACTACCTACAAGTTCAACGCCGTTTGCGTGAAGCAATCCGAAAAAACGCCCGGATCTGTGGAAAACAATTCATGGCTTTTGCACCACGATAATGCACCAGCTCACACTTCATCGCTTGTTCGTGAATTTTTGGCCAAAAACAGTACTGTAACGATGCCCCAGCCTCCATATTCGCCATACATGGCTCCGTGTGACTTTTTCCTATTTCCAAAAATAAAGAGAACCTTAAAGGGCCGTCGTTTTACAGCCGTAGATGACATTAAAAGCGCATCGCTGAAAGAACTAAAGGCTATCTCAAAGATCGAGTTTGAGAAGTGTTTCGAGGATTGGAAGAAGCGCTGGCACAAGTGCATAATCACCAATGGGGACTATTTTGAAGGCGACAGCATCAATGTAGAAGAATAAATAAATATTTTGTTCAAAAAATTAAAATTCTCGTTACTTTCTGAACACACCTCGTACACCATACGGGACCACTAATTTACCTTCCGAAGTAAGGCACATTTGCTGATTTACGCTCACATTAAAAATCCCACTAATGTCGGTCGAGATCCGATCCCACAATCTTGTACGAAGCTAATGTGCTAACCACTACTTATCAGCACTGACTTTTTAGTAATGTTATTTTTAAAATAAAAGTAGGCACAATTAGGAATTAAAAGCTAATAAAAACGCAACTTTCTTCATAATACTATTACACTAATTTGTTTACGTCTAATTCAGTATTTTATCTTTTAACGTGCGTCTCAAATAAAGACATATAATTTGTGGTTTTTTATGTTAGTTGCGTAAATGGTTTGAAAAAGTTTTAAAAACGAGACATCTAAAGAAATTAAATAACTCTTTGTCTAAAAAGTGAATTTTTACACTTATATTAGTTTAAAGCCTCGAAAAAGCTTAACAGTGATAGTTTTTAAGGTATTATTTCAAAACTGTTTATCCCCAAAAATGCTCTCCTTGAATCATCCAACCAACCACCCCACGCACAAAATTGCATCAGTCCGTCAGTGCTCCCGTGAAGGTCATTTCATACGTTTTGTTTTAGAACTTATCGGAATGCCTGAGCATAACAATATTTTTTTATAGATTAGGAATTATCAGTTGTTTATTGTAAGCATTCACAAAACGGCCTTTAACACTTAATATCAATTTCCGACAATACTTTCCTCTATCAAATTACAGAGAATGATTAGCTGTTCTTTTATATTTGCTAGATTTTCCTCAAAGAAAACGCACACGACCTTTTTATCAGGGGTGTAAGGTCTAATAGATCTAATTAACGTTGCCTGGAAAATATAACCTAAAATTGACTTAATAATAACAAAAACTTTCTTGCATAGTGATGTTTGACCCGAAATATCCGGAAACTAACGAAAAACCCAGAAAACTTGATAAATTATGTGATTAAATAATAACATAATATAAAGATAAATCCACATCAGTAATGAAACTCTTTACCAAAAAACTGAAACACTATCAGACACAATAAGAAAAAGGAGAATTGATTTTTATGGGCACATCCACTGAATGGACAAAAACAGAATAGAAGAGCCAAACCATTTTGGTTTAGAGAAACAGAGGACATAACAGAACTACAAATCACTGACACTATGCTCATGGACGGAACAGCCAAAACAATAACCAAGGACAAGAAGCAACGGTTCCAAGGCAAAGTCAAATCCAAGCGAACGATCCAAATCTCTGACGAAGAAAGAAAAGCAAGATCACAACGAATGAAGCAATACTGGGCTACGAGGAAGGCACAGAACATTAAGAAGTTATTGTTTTAGTGTACTTCAAAGTTGGGTGAAACAAATAAAGAGATAAAGATATATCATTCGACTAAAATTTGAACAAAATCTGGTAAATCGATTTTGAAAAAGAAAGAAGATTTAGAATTCTGTTAGCCGAATTTAAGGGCATAACTTGAGCAAAAGGTAATGCCGAATCGTAAAAGCCTGCTTTAAAGAATTAAGAAAAGAATATGAGACATTTTTGACAATCGAAAAATGCAATTTGAATGCCTTATTAGTCGCGGCTTTAAAATTACATACGCAAAGTATTTTTCGATATTTTCTTCTACATAGTAGGCTTACAATGACAAAATTAAAAGCAGAATTTTTTTGTAAATCAAATAAATTTTTAATAAAAAAATTATCACACACGCGCGCGCTTTTTAAGATCTTTGCTCTATATTTACAGACAAAAATATATACAAAATTAACATTAGTCTTATAGGTAACACATTCTATATGGACGACAGAAGCCCTAGATTCTTAAGGGTTCATCTGCTCTTCAAATAATAAATTTAATTAATCGTGGGAAAGTTAAGTGCCATGTTTATACACCCAGTAGCCTACGTGTTGACCGGAAAGAAAAATTACTACACAGTATTTTGACAGTGAACGATACAATATTGGCAACGCCTATACAAAAGCTATGTTTACATACGCGATTATTGTTAGGCTAATACATGCTGCAAACCACGCAGGTCTGCGGACAAGAGAGGCTAATTAGTAGTGACAATCACGGCGAGTTGCAACGCCACCACGTGGGAACTCACGCAACCTCAACCCCCCCCCCCCCGGATCCGGTCCGCTCCGGTTACACAACTCTGGATCTGGATCTTGTACATCAATATTTTATCGTTACTATGATTTACCCATGTATCCTTCAAATGCGTGTTTCATACAGGTATATAGACACTGGACTCGAACCTACGACAGTTTTTTTTGTGATTCTTACAAAATTAATTCACAGACAACATTTATAACGAATTTCTATTCGAAATGATTTTTTGGGTAATTTCCTAAACCCGGAATCATGAAATGAGCACCGATTCTGACTTCTAGAATACATTTCGAAGGTTGAAGAGTCGTATGTGTGTGTGTGTGTGTGTGTGTGTGTGTGTGTGTGTGTGTGTGTGTGTGTGTGTGTGTGTGTGTGTGTGTGTGTGTGTGTGTGTGTGTGTGTGTGTGTGTGTGCGCGCGCGCGCGCGCGTTTTACGCTATATCGTTCGCAATTTTTGCCTTACTTGATTCAAACTTGGCACACAAATTTATTTTGATAACGGCTTAAATAAATTCGTTACTCAGCAAAATCAGTTCAACCGTTTCAAAATGGCGGCCGTTCCGGTTTTTTACTATCAGCTTTTTACGATAATCAAGGTAATCAATTTTACCTTCGTAATCAGCGTAAAATCTGAAAAATACTTTAAATTAATAAGTTCAACTGAAAATGCGAAAAGTAACATTACGGACAATTAACTTGAAAATTACTTTTGTTGATTCGCTTCCATTACGTCGGCGAGACAGCTGGGCGCCACCATTATTTAATTCTGTAGAAACCACGCGGGCCTTTTAAAAAAAACACTACACTTTATGTTTTGCGCACCTAACGCGAGTGATGTTTTTAAAAACGGTAGTACACATATCGAGGTCGGGGTCTTTATATCTGAACAGAATCTGAATCGAAACTTCCGGTTCATGGACAGGACTGAATGGAACTCGACAACAATGGAAGCGAGGAGAGAGGGCAGAGAGGGGGAGGGGTGGATCGTGTCTTATAAAGGTTGTAAGGAAAACTTTATATAAAGGCGATTGGTGGTGGTACGTCTGCCAGCTGGAAATACAGTAATACATTGTTATAAACTGACGGAATTATAAAGAATTACACGGCTCAAATAGGTCCTGATTTATTTATTGATACTCGCCTTTAAAGGTGTTCTTTGTGTGAACAGTCTATAGGCTGGTAAACTTACAAAAGGCAAAGAAATGTCCACAACTTCTGTTAAAGGTTTTATTCTTATTCGCACTTGAAATATCGTAAATTTTTTACGATTAATTTACCAAACGTGATACAGTATACAACCTCTCTACTATGGTAATAGCTTAGGCAAATTCGTTCAGCAGGAAAATCGTTTCAACCGTTTTAAAACTAGTCGATCAAAATTTTTTAATCTTTCAAATTGCACGGAAATTTTAACTTAAGCCGATTTTTAGGATTTGTTTTTGAAAAAAGTGTAAGATAAAAAGCTATTGCTTTTAAGATTTGAAATTACCGCCATTTTGAAACGGTTAAACTGAATTTGCTGGTTAACGAACGTTATAAGGGTTATTATTAAAATCAATCACGACTGAATCAAATTTGGTCAAAATAACGTGACAGAGTTGCTAACATAAACGTTTTAACGACTCTTCGAAGTGTTATATCTTCGATGCCCATTTCATGGTACTGGGTCTTACTATAATGGCCGATACAACGGCTCATTTTGCAATGACGATTTGCTAATTTATAAACTCTAAACAGGTACAAGAATCAGTAGTTTGGTGTTTTAAATTGAATGTCGGCTGAAATTAATATTTCTAAAATTACAGTACAATCCATTTCGGCCCCAAACAGGTTCCAACAAAATGAAGCCGTCAGTTACCCGTTGGTGATTGATTAGGCGTCATTATATTCACAAAATGTGTTAATTTGTAATCAATTTGTGTAAGACAGCTTGGGCGCCATTTTGGACGCCTCGTTGTCTTTGATAAATTACCCAGTTTTACAATTTAGTTCACAAGCTCCTGCAATACAATAGTTGCGTTATAGAATTTTATTCTGTAATGTTGGTAACACACGTACCGTATTATTATTCAATTTCAATAACGTTACAGAAGTGCTTTTCAGACACAAGATGTACGTTAATGGGGCCATCTAACTTCTCCAGCACAGGTGCCAGTAATGCCAACCTTACAGTGTCTCAATACAAATCTAATTTCGATGAACATTGTACGAAGTATTTGTAATTTACACAATTAGGTTTCAGGACAATCAAGCTTCATGTCTGCCAACTGTCCCGCACTAAAAAAATGTTTTTTAAAAAATCCCCAAAGTGTTAATTGCTTTTCAAAATTTTTAATGTAATAAAACCACTAGCTTAAAATTCTTTGCGAATGCCATCGGAAAACAAGCTATCAAGCTATCGTCACCCTGACCAGTGACGATCAGTCCCCGGAACTGGAGGTACTGTGCTTTTCGGCAGCTTTGTCTTTTGCAGTAGAGGGGGGCGTTTCTGCTATTTTTACAAAATGTCAACAAACTGTTCGTTGAGGAAAAAGCTGCTTTTTAAAACAGTTGGAAAAAACAGGTTTAGAAAACTGAAACTCAAAGTTGTATTAGCAGCTAAAACATAAAGCACATACGTTCAGTTTTCTAAGACTACTTTTTCATTCCCATTACCACCATGTCCTTAACTATTTTGGGTATAAAGCATTTAGAAAGGATAAAAATAATCCTTATAAGTGTAATAATAATTAAATTACATTATCAAAACGTAATTATTATGTAAGCCATTTTATGTACAAAATACAATAATTTCTAATAGAAGCATTCTTTTTTTTACTTAAAAATTAAATAGCCCTTTGTGTATTTACCAAAATGCAAACGATTTAGAATATTTTTAGTTGATTAAAAAATATTGATGATTGATAATAAATATAAAAAATATGTTTAAATAAAATTAGGCTCTGTATTTACAAAATGTGAGAGGTTGTTACTACAACTCGCAACAAAATAGAGATAAACGTTGACATTGACCAAACAGTTCTTACTTCACTACAAGCAACAAACAACTTTTAAATAAAGGGAAAAGCCTTAGTCTCAGAACAGAAATAGTCTTAGTCGAGTAGGGCTTCCATTCGTTTGGGTTTTCCCCGGAAAGGTGGCACGTAGTTTTCAAATGATTAGTTTTGTATGTGTCTACCTGTAACTTCTGCACCAGTGGAGAGGGTATTTTAAGTCACGAACAATAGCCTAAGCATTTGGTCGACAGAAAGAGGTATTTTAAGTGTTATTACTGTTGGAAGCTTACTAAATATTATGTTGAGTACCAAACTTTCTGTGGAACAGCTGATACAGTTGAAGTAAAGGTACACAAACTGTAGACTGGTCCTTTACATTTTTCTAATAGGTTTTGAAAGCCAGTTAGTTTATCAGTGTTTTGCGTCCCTTAAAAGCGTCAAGGTTAAATAAAATAATATTTTATTAAAATAAAAATAAATTATTTCTGCCTTTCAATTTTGAACTTTAATAAGTAAAACATGACCTATATTTTTTGCATTATTATTTAAGTTTTGCAAATTTTTAAATAAAATTTTGTGTTCTAGGTTGTGTACTCATGTCCATTTTGAAGCTCATTTTCAAGGTTTCAAGGCAAACATTACGGAAGCCCTTTAGTTGATTCAAATTCGGCACAAATATCCATTTTAACAATAACACGAGTTAAGTCCATTCATAAATTTTTTTATTGTTATTTTAAGGCGAAAAGCACATTGAGGCTGTTTTTTTGTGTGTTTTTTTTTTGTGTTTAACGTCCGACTATTGTGCACACTAGGGCTAATGCAGACGATGGGATGATTTATAGCGTATGAAAAAATGCCAAGCCCTGGCCGGGAATCGAACCCGGGTCCTCGGGGTGAAAGCCTAGTACGCTACCAACTAGGCCACCGAGGCGGCCTATTGAGGCATTGAGGCTGTTATCGCCTCCCTAAATGTAAGTCTGAGTGTAAAGTGTTAAAGTCGTACGTGTAGTGTTGTAAGTGTAAGTGTGTGTTAGACTCGGGTACCGCGAGGGACGTCTAAATCCTCTCAATAGGTCTGGCACTCACCTGCGGGTATAACGTAGAACATGCATGAAGTAGGACATTTAAAAACTTATCAGCGGTCATGGTTCACCTTTGTATTTTTACTGTAAAACTAGGGACTCTGCACCCTACCGCGTTTAGTATAAAAACCTTTGAAGTATTTAAATAACACATTAAGACTTAAATAATAGTAATACTAAACATTTTCATAATTAAAACACAATTTAAAATCAGTTAAAATAATCACATAAGTTGTTTGTACTCGTCCTAATCAATCATTTTCAACAATAAACATATAATCAGTCAGTATTAACAATAAACATACAATAATGATTTTTTCTTAAACATCGTTTATGTTCATAGTAAACATAAACATAACTACCATTGCAATACTATTAACGAGCGAACAGCTGTTTAAGTGAACATTACTTCCACCCCAAACATAACAATAATCATAACAGATGTTCCGTTGTAATATGAGACTTCATGCTTAATTTTATAAATACAGAATAGATACAAAAATATGATTTAAAATAATATGTAACGTTACGTTAATACGTATCGAAAAGTAATAAATGACTAAGTTAATATGTATCGTAAAGTAATATGTGACGTTAATATGTATCGTTATATGTGACGTTAAGTTAATATGTATCGTAAAGTAATATGTGACGTTAATATGTATCGTTATATGTGACGTTAACTTAATATGTATCGTAAAGTAATATGTGACGTTAATATGTATCGTTATATGTGACGTTAAGTTAATACGTAAAGTAATATGTGACGTTAATATGTATCGTTATATGTGACGTTAATATGTATCGTTATATGTGACGTTAAGTTAATATGTATCGTAAAGTAATATGTGACGTTAATATGTATCGTTATATGTGACGTTAAGTTAATATGTATCGTAAAGTAATATGTGACGTTAATATGTATCGTTATATGTGACGTTAAGTTAATATGTATCGTAAAGTAATATGTGACGTTAATATGTATCGTTATATGTGACGTTAACTTAATATGTATTGTAAAGTAATATGTGATGTTAAGAAGTATCGTTAAGTAATATGTGACTTTAAGTTAATATGTTTCGTAAAATAATATATGACGTTAATATGTATCGTTAAGTAATATGTAACGTTAATATATACCGTTACGTAATATGTGAGGTTACGTTAATATGTATCGTTAAGTAATATGTAACGTTAATATATACCGTTACGTAATATGTGAGGTTACGTTAATATGTATCGTTAAGTAATGTGTAACGTTAATATATACAGTTACGTAATATGTGAGGTTACGTTAATATGTATCGTTAAGTAATATGTAACGTTAATATATACCGTTACGTAATATGTGAGTTTACATTAATATGTATCGTTAAGTAATTTGTGACGTTAATATATATCGTTAAGTAATATGTGACGTTACGTTAATATGTATCGTTAAGTAATTTGTGACGTTAATATATACCGTTACGTAATATGTGAGGTTACGTTAATATGTAACGTTAATATATACCGTTACGTAATATGTGAGGTTACTTTAATATGTATCGTTAAGTAATTTGTGACGTTAATATATATGGTTAAGTAATGTGTGAGGTTACGTTAATATGTATCGTTAAGTAATATGTATCGGCGATGATAACCCTAACGGTTTTTCGCCGGAAAAAAAAGTAATATGTAACGTTAATATACACCGTTACGTAATATGTGACGTATACATTAATATGTATCGTTAGGTAATTTGTGACGTTAATATATATCGTTAAGTAATATGTGACGTTACGTTAATATGTATCGTTATATGTGACGTCAAGTTAATATATATCGTTAAGTAAGATGTGAGGTTAAGTTAATATGTATAGTTAAGTAATATGTGAGGTTAAGTTGATATATATCGTTAAGTAATATGTGACGTTACGTTAATATGTATCGTTATATGTGACGTCAAGTTAATATATATCGTTAAGTAAGATGTGAGGTTAAGTTAATATGTATAGTTAAGTAATATGTGAGGTTAAGTTGATATATATCGTTAAGTAATATGTGACGTTACGTTAATATGTATCGTTATATGTGACGTCAAGTTAATATATATCGTTAAGTAAGATGTGAGGTTAAGTTAATATGTATAGTTAAGTAATATGTGAGGTTAAGTTGATATATATCGTTAAGTAATATGTGACGTTACGTTAATATGTATCGTTATATGTGACGTCAAGTTAATATATATCGTTAAGTAATATGTGAGGTTAAGTTAATATGTATCGTTAAGTAATATGTGACGTTAACATGTATCGTTAAGTAATATGCGACGTTAACATGTATCAACAAGTAATATGTAGGGAAGAGATTATACTTTTACATTAACAGCTGCGTTCAGTAACTAGATAAAGTTACTGGTCTAATTAAACCATACGTTTATGTTACCGATGTTTTCAATGTTACAAGCAGCACATGTCTAGTACGCTTCACCCTGATGGTCCTGCCCCTGCACTATGGACTGGAACGGTTAACGCACTGTCACGCAACAGCTGTCTGCCTACATCAGCTGCTGGTCAGGCTATTAAAATTAGGACAAATTAGGTAATTCCCCTAAACTAACAACGGTTTTTTATCATCATTCTCGCCATAAACAAACACAAAACTTACAACTGCGTGTTTATCTTCTCTGCAAGTACAAAAAGTCCTGACCGATTCACCTGGATCGTAGCTTTGACATTTTGAGGATACCGTTGTAATAATGTGTACGTGTGTATTAAAAAAAGGTACACGTGTGGAACTCGGGGAGTTACCGACAGAAGCGAAGTTTATGTTAATGGTATAATTAGTTTGAAGATATGTTTACAAATATCTTGTTTTGTTTAAATAAATAAATACGTGAACCTAGCTTAGATATTATTTACTGTAGTTATAGTAAAAGATCAGCTGTTTTATGTTAATTCGTAACGATCAGCTGATTTCACTGAACAGCTGATAGGCTGTAATAAATTTCAGGTTATGTTGTTAAAAACTAGCAATATTAACAACAATTATTATAAACGTTTATATTAATTTCGAATTTATTATAAACGGTTACAAAGTGCACGTGTTCTTCGACAAAAGAAAAATACCGAAACCAAAGCAACACAACGTTTTGTGTACGCGTGTACTGTTACCGAAATGTAGGAAACAGACTGAATTTGTATTTTTACTGTAAAACTGTAGAACGTTCGCGTATATTTATGCCGTTTAATATCGCTCAGAAACTTGTCAAAAATATCGCCAACATCACCTTCTGTGCTACAACTGAAAGAAAAACTAGTCCCTACATAAATAACAAGTTTAACTACTTGAAAACATGTTCCTTATCACAAACCTGGTGTCCATCTCATGATCCCGGGTCTGGGTTTTACCATGATGCACGTTTTTATCACGTGATTTGCTAATGTGTGATTTGTGATTGTTATTGATAATCTCAAGACTTAAGAAAAAATGTCTGTTACCGAACAAAAATATAAATTGTGTATCAAATTTTTCTCGATTCCTTATTTTTGTTATCAATTAACTGATGCAGCTCTTCAATTAATTGTTAATATTGTCTTAGTTAATTTCATTTTTTCGTTTCATTTTCGAATCGTCGTCGCCATTTTATTTAGAAATTCAATTTGTAACATAACCTCAATTGAAACGATATTGAAGCAACAGCTGTTGTGTAAAATCAGCTGTTTAGAAGAACTCACAATTATATTTTTATATATACAATAGCACGCATCGTACAAAATTAAACAACGCAACCAGCCCTAAAACAATCATGTCGGACACAGAAGATCGACATTATTTAGAGCTCATTGGCGAGTATAATATTCAATATTCAATATTCAAATTACGGAGCACTCCAGTTCAAGGTCGTTTGATTTACACTGACTCGCTCGAGCAGACCCACTAATGTATCTGCACGTTAAATTCTCCATCTCTTCATATTTACAGCCCGACCTTGAGATTTCATTAACACAAAGCACAAATTGCCGTCATATAACGTCTGGTTGTTTTATTCGCGAAACGTTTTTTTCTTTTATTATTTCAAATTTGGTTTTTTATTTAATTTATTGACTGTGCGAAGCGTTTCTTTGTTACGCAGTTTTAGCAGACCGCATTGACCGAATGTTTTGAATTTGGTAGCTAGTATAATGCCCGAACCACTTATGTGTAAGATATTTTTTCATTAATTTCCGTTTCAAGATGGCGGCCTATGTTTGCAATAACGAGTGTAAGCAGTTTCAGCCATACGCATTGTTTTGAAATTTGGTGCGAATATATCTTGTATAAAGGTACGTGTAACATTTTCCCCATTCACTTCCGTTTCAAGATGGCGGATTCTGATTCAACGTTGATAGTGCAATTGGTGGTTGTGTTTCGTGAAGTTAACGATGATGTGTATGTACAATTTTATTCAAACGAATTGACCGATTATTTTGAAATTTGGTTACGAATATATCTTGTATAAAGATCATACGTACGTGAAACATTTCTCCGTTCACTTCCGTTTCAAGATGGCGAGGCTCTGATTCAAGAGAGTAGTTGATGGTTATTTCCGGTAATACTGGCTTACGTTTCAAGATGTCGGCCTCTGATTTAACGATGATGAGTATATGCAATTTTATTCAAACGAATTGACCGATTGTTTTGAAATTTGGTTACGAATATATCTTGTATAAAGATCATACGTACGTGAAACATTCCTCCGTTCACTTCCGTTTCAAGATGGCGGGGCTCTGATTCAAGAGAGTAGTTGATGGTTATTTCCGGTAATACTGGCTTACGTTTCAAGATGTCGGCCTCTAATTTAACGATGATGAGTATATGCAATTTTATTCAAACGAATTGACCGATTGTTTTGAAATTTGGTTACGAATATATCTTGTATAAAGATCATACGTACGTGAAACATTCCTCCGTTCACTTCCGTTTCAAGATGGCGGGGCTCTGATTCAAGAGAGTAGTTGATGGTTATTTCCGGTAATACTGGCTTACGTTTCAAGATGTCGGCCTCTAATTTAACGATGATGAGTATATGCAATTTTATTCAAACGAATTGACCGATTGTTTTGAAATTTGGTTACGAATATATCTTGTATAAAGGTCAAACGTACGTGAAACATTTTCTCCGTTCACTTCCGTTTCAAGATGGCGGGCTCTGATTCAAGAGAGTAGTTGATGGTTATTTCCGGTAATACTGGCTTACGTTTCAAGATGTCGGCCTCTGATTTAACGAAGATGAGTATATGCAATTTTATTCAAACGAATTGAACGATTGTTTTGAAATTTGGTACGAAGGTACCTTATATGAAGTCCGAAAGATGTGTCAGATTTTTTCCTCTTCACTTCCCGTTTCAAGATGGTGGGCTCTGATTCAATTTTGAGATTGTAGTTGCTGTTTATTTTCTGTAACACTGGCTGAACGGTAAGACCGATCGTGATTTGACCGATTCAATGGAGAAAGAGCATAAAATGTATAATAAAGTTGGTCCCGCAACATTTTTCGTAATTTCCGGTTACCTGTTAAATTGATGGGACATGTTACGAACGCTGTCGTACAGCGCTCTGTAGGCTATATTTGAATGCATTGCGAGGTCTGCTGTTATCTGAGCTATTAGTAGTTTTGGGTATGCGTTGATCAGTCAGTCATGACAATGCTTTTTATATGCATACAGTATTAAGATTATTTTTTTGAAAATTGGCTTCAATCAGGCCACATCAGCGGAACAAGTACGTGTGTGAACTTAATACAATACCAGCACATATCTAATTATAAATGTACGATAAATTAAATCAAACTTTAAGGTGGTTCTACATCGTTTTATAAAAAAATATTTCTTTATATTGGTCTTACAGTAATAAACAATTCCCCTCGATTTTTGTAAGCACGCTCGAGCAACGCTAATCCAAACAAGTCCACAGTGCATGCGGTTAAGTCAATGCGGGTGTGTGGGCAGTGACCGTGATTACTGGCACATGACCATTTGGCATCCAATGTCCAGCACGCCGAGTCTGTCGCATAAAGCTCCCTGCACACGTCCTGCTACTACTTACATAACCAATGCACACAGCCCACAACTACAGTCA
The DNA here is from genome assembly GCA_022606455.1 of Callitettix versicolor. Taxonomy (NCBI): domain Eukaryota; kingdom Metazoa; phylum Arthropoda; class Insecta; order Hemiptera; family Cercopidae; genus Callitettix; species Callitettix versicolor. Next base: position 16,552,704 of record CM040189.1, read on the forward strand.
CAGTAGCAATCTAACATCGAACACTCCGCAGCGCATTCCTTTAACTGAATGTTAACTAACTTAACCAGTGGTTAGTCCCATACACCGTATTACTATTCTAGTGAAGGAGTACTCGGTCGTTCAGGATAGTAACAGAACTGTCATGTGCCAGTGATTTATAAGTGAATATCCAATGATAAATGAACTATTGGAAAGTCCATCATGGTAATACCCTAACCCGGAACCATTAAATAAGCTCTGAACACGTTACGAGTAGTACCTTACACAAAATTCCTAAACTTGTATTTGTTAGCATTCCAGCTCGCGCAGTTTTACCCATATCTGATTTTTTTTTATTTTTGGCGATAAGAACATTAAAGCTACCATCGCCAGTCCAGAATATATCTATTATAAAAGGGAGAAAACTAAAATGAAACACTAACAAGCTTGATAAAATTGTCAAAGTATATAAACTTAACAAAAATAAAAAATTAACAAAAAAAATTACACGTGGAACTCGGGAAGCTATCGACAGATGCGAAGATTTTGCTAATATCTTTGCTGAATGTATAATTATTTTGAAGTATGCTTACAAACATCTTGTTTTGTTTAAATAAATAAATACGTGAACCTAGCTTAGATATTATTTACTGTAGTTATAGTATCGGTTGTTTTATATTCGTAACGGTCAGCTGATTTCATTGAACAGCTGATAATCTGTAATAAATTTCAGGTTATGTTGTTAAAAACTAGCAATATTAACAACAATTATTATAAACTTTTATATTAATCTCGAAAGTATTATAAACGGTTACAACGTGCACGTGTTCTTCGACTAAGGAAAAATACCGAAACCAAAGCAACACAATGTTTTCATACAATACGCGTGTACTGTTATCGAAAAGGAGGAAAAAAAGACCGAAATAGAGACGAAATTCGTTTGCTCGTTCGTTCCATATTTCCGTTACTTTCTTCCGTTCGGCAGAATTTTTTTCTATTCATTCCTCTCGCCCAAACTAACTACACTAGACTAACAGATTAGTTGTTTTATGTTAATTCGTAACGAACAGCTGATTTCATTGAACAGCTGATAGGCTATAAGTTTCAGGTTATGTTGTTAAAAACTAGCAATATTAACAACAATTATTATAAACGTTTATATTAATTTCGAATGTATTCTAAACGGTTACAACATGCACGTGTTCGACTAAAGAAAAATACCGAAACCAAAGCAAAACAATGTTTTCATACAATACGCGTGTACTGTTATCGAAAAGGAGGGGGAAAAGAAAAAGACAGAAATAGAGACGAAATTCGTTTGCTGGTTCGTTCCATATTTCCGTTACATTCTTCCGTTCGACAGACTTTTTTCTATTCATTCCTCTCGTCAAAGCTAACTACACTAGAGTAACAGATTAGTTCTTTTATGTTAATTCTTAATGATCAGCTGATTTCATTGAACAGCTGATAGGCTGTAATAAATTTCAGGTTATGTTGTTAAAAACTAGCAATATTAACAACAATTATTATAAACTTTTATATTAATCTCGAAAGTATTATAAACGGTTACAACGTGCACGTGTTCTTCGACTAAGGAAAAATACCGAAACCAAAGCAAATCAATGTTTTCATATAATACGCGTGTACTGTTATCGAAAAGGAGGAAGAAAAGGTACAGAAATAGAGACAAAATTCGTTTGCTCGTTAGTTACATATTTCCGTTACATTCTTCCGTTTGCAAGACTTTTTTTCTACTCCTCTCGCCAAAGCTATCAGTAAAAGCTACGCAATATAGGCCTATATATGAAACAACAAAAAATATAGTAACAAGTGGGTTGAGGAACAAAATTATGTTTTAAATCAAATAAAATATATATGGACAAATAAATAAAGTAAAATTGTATAACACTGCATTGCGACATTTCGCACTATGAAAGTTTTAAGTAAACACAGCCTTTTGAATAAGTATATCATTTTCCTTAACGGATACAAACATGTTAGTTTACTTACCCTTAAAAAGGCTACATACCAATTGTCCGTGAGTAAAGACGGCATTTGGTAAATACAATGCTGCTCTTTGAAGTGTTTGTCCCTGCGACTTGTTTATAGTGATAGTAAACGCAATTTTAATCAAATTGCTTCTAGTCAATTGAAAAGGCATCCTTGATTCTAACTGTATTTTGACATTTTTACTGTACTCCGTATTTTACGATGTCCATATTAACACTAAATAAATGCACGATGGAAGGAGAAATCACAAATATATTTGTGTAAAAACAGTGTCCGAAACATGTGTTTGGTATTCGAAATGCTTGTCCCAGCTTGTACGACGGGCAGGCCGTCAAGTAGGGCTACATAACCTATAAGTTTAATGACTTTTAAGTAAATATTGAAATTGTTCTAAGCACGTTATGCAAAAAAGTGGCATTTGTAATGTGACTGTCTATTCGTGATTAATAAGTTAGCTTCGTAAAATATACAAAATTATGTGATTTGTGATGCCGCGCATGCGCATCCACGATGCAGTTTTGCCTGACTGTAAAAAAGTATCTTTTATGTTAAAATTTTCCACAAACAGTACGTTTTAGCGCAAAATAGTTTTGCAACGTCAGAAGCCGGTTAAGAAATCTTTCTAAAGATACCTCATTTATACCTGTACGAATACTATGTGCTGAGAAAAAGGGGTGTTGAATCAAGAAATAATATATATGATCTTATCAGTAAAAATTACGTAAAGTATAGCATGTTTGAAAGAATACAGTAAATCGAAAAAAGTAAAACATTACTGCTGTCGGTTTGTTTGTTTGTTTAATTTTTTTTTTGGTGTTTCACGTCCGACTACTGTGCACAATTGGGTTAATGCAGACGATGGGATGATTTATAGCGTATGAAAATGCCAAGCCCTGGCCGGGAATCGAACCCGGGTGCTCGGGGTGAAAGCCCAGTAGGCTATCAACTAGGCCACCGAGGCGGCTAAGTTTGTTACATTTTCTATTGCGCACAAACAGTAGTAAGCTGTTTAAAAATAAAAACAAACAGTACCAGACCGTTAGCCCACGTCTCGTTTGTTAAAAATACATTTCTATTGGCCTACTGATCTTTCACCTGCATTGAGAAGCGCAATAATTAACGCGATAAGTTAATTAGTTACAATACGGCGCGATGTTTTCAGCACGGCTAGTAGCGACGGTTACGGTGCGGCTGAGCTGGCATCTGGCTTGGGCTTGGAGCGTGGGAATTGCGAGCGACACTACAGTCCGGACAAAAAACGTAGCGACCAGTTTTGCTCGGTCCAATAAGGTGAGGCACTGTGGCAACAAGTGGTGCGATCGAAGGGGAGAAGCGGAAACGGGAAACATTTCTGGGGAAACGCGTCGCTCCGGTTTCCGGAAACGGGTTATTGCCTTTAAAGCTACCGGGTTCGCTTCCTGCGTGCCACGCTACTTATCGCGTCAAGGATTTCTTGTAAATAAAAAGTAATTTCTTTTCTAATGCTATTTTACTGTTTCCTGAAAATATAACTTTAACGTTAAACGATAAATATTCGTATTGTATACAATATTTGGTTAATCGAATCTGTCCGATTTCACCAAATATTTTGTGAAATATATTTTGAATATATTTTGTTGAAATACGCTCGCATTTCAAGGTTTGAAAACTCACTGGTATTAAGTCACATACGTGCAAAAATTTAGTGTCATGCAAAACAGGTCACGAATTTCATATGAAATACAACAGTACAAACGTAGTTCGCCTCATTCGTTTGTTTAAAGTATTACAGCTGATTTTATCGGTTTTTTTGCAAATCAAACGATCAGCTATTTCTAAGTGTTATTGTTACCAAATAAGCTTAATGAAACTTACGGTTATTACTACAAAATACGTGAAAAAATTATACTCTCATAATAAATTTCTATTAAAAAACAAACATTTTATGACACTACAGAAATTAGAAAGTTTTTATTTTAAACCTTGCACATACTTTCTCACATAAAACGATAATTAAAACAGTTTCAAACGAAACAACACGAAATATGCAAGTCTTCATGTTGTTATTGCCAAATATTTTAGCCTGGCAATAAAAAACGCCAAAAACGATCACGACAGAAGTACACAAAAGATATTTACTATTCGAAAACTTAAGTGTTTTTTCACGTTTTCTACCGATGTACTCATAATTTATTTTATTTAAATTGACTGCATATTTGTATTGCGAATCATAAGTGTTCAAAATTTCAACAAAATCTAATGAGCCGATTTTGAGAAATTAGGCCAATTTTTGAAGCGAGGCTTTTGAGGCAAAGTACAGAGTTCGTCGCACTATACGATGCAATATTCGGAAGTCTAACAAACACTACACTCTTTAGGCGCCTACACTTTAGAGAGGCGATAACAGCCTCAATGTGCTTTTCGCCTAAAAAAAATGCAATATGACCTCATCTAATATTAGGTCAGAAAAAATCAAAAAATTTAACCCTGGTTTTGGATCAAAGCAAAAAAACGTTTTTGTTTCCTTCGGCGAGAGGAGTATAGTCTGCCGAACGGAAGAATATAACGAACGGTTTCGTCTCTCTGTATCTTTTTCTTCCTCCTTTTCGATAACAGTACACGCGTATTATACGAAAACGTTGTGTTGCTTTGGTTTCGGTATTTTTCCTTAGTTGAAAAACACGTGCACGTTGTAACCGTTTATAATACATTCGAAATTAATATAAATGTTTACAATAATTGTTGTCGATATTGCTAGTTTTTAACAACATAACCTCAAACTTATTATAGCCCAACAGCTGTTCAATGAAATCAGCTGATGTTTTACTATAAATACAGTAAATAATATCTTCACATATTTATTTGTTTAAACAAAACAAGACATTTGTAAACGTATCTTCAAACTATTCATACATCCATCGAAGACATGATTAACAAAACCTTCGCTTCTGTCGAGTTCCACACTTTGGGCTTGGGCATGCAATACAAATTCAACAAAAACCACTGGGTTTTCCACTAACGCCGATGTTGACTGAAGGGTCATCCTCGCAGCGGAGGTGATGAACCGAACTGATCTTGTTAAGCTTCACTGCATTTACATATTACAGTTACATTAGTGTTTTTATACAGCCTACTGTATGTAACGGACCACTTTTTAAGACAGTTCCCGTAGCTATAGACAAACCAATGAACAAACGGCGTTTTCTCACAATCGGCTGATTAGATTTTGTTGAAATTTTTAACACGTATAAAAATTGACAATACAAATCAGCGTAATCATTTTTAATATTAAAAAACCTTATAGATAAATCGGAAAAAGAGAATGGACCGACCGCCATCTTTTTTATTTATTTTTGAACTGTAAATTCTTCAATTTTAAATTTGGGCCATCGACTTATGAACCTTCCAAAAAAAATTTTATGAAAAATCGATCGAGGAATCAAAATTGGGATATTTTCAATATAAAAAAACGTATTTAACACCGGCTATATAAATTTATATCTACAAATATAATGACATAACGACGAAACCAAAGCGAATGAATAACGTTAACTATTGGTTTTGTTTAATAAGGTCGGGTGGCCACCAAATAGCGGAGTTGCGTTGAGCGTAGCGAACTACGCATTCATATCAAAACTTATTATTGTTAATATAAGTGCGGCCATTGAAATAGTAACGGTGCTGAACGGAGTCAAACGGCGTCGCGAACTTCGACTCTGTCTAGGTTCGGTTTTCCGCTTCCCCCACCACGCTGACCACGCCTCCAAACTTATTATTTCCCGTTGCCTAGGTTGCGGTTTTCAAACATAGTAGCTAACAAAATCCGTTACAGTAGGCCTAAATATTTAAATTTAAAAGATACGCGTTCTTTAAATGGACCGAACTTCGCTTCCGGTTATAGTTCCTTTTAATTCCGCGCAGTACAGGCCGCCCCAGACCAAGCTAGTATAATAATCCTAAATATCATGTAACTTCTCAAAATTGAATTCATATTACTGAAGGAGATTCACTGTCGGAATGAAATAACATCAATTTACGTGCGTTATATTTGACGTCCTTTTTTTTGAAAAGGCTCTAACGATTATAATAAAATTTTGGAATATAACACTTTCAGGCATAAAAAACAACTCGGTGCGCCATCTTTTGGGGAAATTAGTCACCAACGCGAATTCGGGACATACCTAAAATCCAACATGAAACTTCAACTCGCGAAGCACCGGGTACTTAGATAAAAAAAAACATACAGATAATTATCAGAAACACTAATTAGGCGTACTGTACATTAACAAAACGATTAATGTCCAGCTTAATTGTAACGCAGCCCAGAACGCAAAACTGACTGCAACAGCGACATCTACTGGCGGAAAATACAATTAAGATGCTATCGAAAAACAATTCACTTATTAAGCACGACAAACAGATGCAAGCCGGTCTGAAGTGAAACAAGACGAAACGTCCGCTGGCTTGTGTGAAACAAAGACCAACAACGTGTTCCGCATGCAAGACATGTTTGTATGGATGTCAATCAACGCGATATATAATGTGAGAAACAACGAAGGATGTGCAACACAAGTAAAGCTAGTATCATTACAGATTAATTACACTTAACGTAAAGACAAGTTGATAAAGAAAACGTTAATTACAGAGAACGATGAACAATGTGTTTTAGTACGAAGATACGTATGCGAAAGTGATAGTAATTAAAACTTAGGTTATTTGAATTTCGGTTATTTGATTTTCGATTATTTGAAATTCGGTTATTTCAATTTCGGTTATTTCAATTTCGGTTATTTGAATTTCCGTTATTTGAATTTCGGTTATTTGAATTTCGGTTATTTGATTTTCGGTTATTTGAAATTCGGTTATTTGAATTTCGGTTATTTGAATTTCGGTTATTTGAATTTCGGTTATTTGAATTTCGGTTATTTGAATTTCGGTTATTTGAATTTCCGTTATTTGAATTTCCGTTATTTGAATTTCCGTTATTTGAATTTCCGTTATTTGAATTTCCGTTATTTGAATTTCCGTTATTTGAATTTCGGTTATTTCAATTTCGGTTATTTCAATTTCGGTTATTTGAATTTCGGTTATTTCAATTTCGGTTATTTCAATTTCGGTTATTTCAATTTCAGTTATTTGAATTTCGGTTATTTGAATTTCGGTTATTTGAATTTCGGTTATTTGAATTTCGGTTATTTGATTTTCGGTTATTTGAAATTCGGTTATTTGAATTTCGGTTATTTGAATTTCGGTTATTTGAATTTCGGTTATTTGAATTTCGGTTATTTGAATTTCGGTTATTTGAATTTCGGTTATTTGAATTTCCGTTATTTGAATTTCCGTTATTTGAATTTCCGTTATTTGAATTTCGGTTATTTGAATTTCGCTTATTTGAATTTCCGTTATTTAAATTTCCGTTATTTGAATTTCGGTTATTTGAATTTCCGTTATTTAAATGTCGGTTATTTGAATTTCGGTTATTTGAATTTCGGTTATTTGAAATTCGGTTATTTGAATTTCGGTTATTTGAAATTCGGTTATTTGAATTTCGGTTATTTGAAATTCGAAAAACAGGCTCCAAATTAAACCTTTGAAATATGAGGAACAAGCGAAGGTAATTCAGGTTTGCAAATTCAACAAATTGGTAACTCTTCGCAGGGCTGCCACCTTTTGGTTTTGAAAAATCGTGAATACAAGCCACGGAATATTTCACACAGTTTTGAGGTTATTATACTGGACGACAGAAGTGACTACTTCTTTCTGTACTCTTTTTCACTACTATGATTTAATTTTTTATAAAATATTAGATGCACGCAGGAAAGGGCAACTCTTTGAAAATTATTTTCGTATTAAATTTCGCGTGTGTGTAAGTACACAACGTAAAAATTAACTGAAACTGTCACAGACTATGAATTTGAGTATCTTAGGCCATATAAGGGACTTCAATAATTAATCAGTTTATAACCCTACTTTTAACAGTTATACTGTCTAAGTATAATAACAAATATAATATTTGTGATTCTAGCATTCAAAAATCGGTATAGATCATATACATTAAATAATTTAACTACACAAATTTAAGAAAATACACATTTTTAACATTAACAATAACAACGAACATAACCTTAGTTGAAATTATATTGAAACAGCTGTTTAGAAGTAGTCACTTCCAGTCCTAAATATACACAAGAACAATATATGCTGGAGGTATGCATTACGGATTCAAGCGTGATGTTTATATGCGTTTTGTCAACCGCGACCGTACAACTTTTCACTTCAAAAATACATTTTATTAATAACTAAAAACAAATAATAATAATAATAATGTTCACTAGAGTGCGCGTATGGATGTGTTAGAGCGTTCCGTGACGGCAAACTTAATTTTTCCCCGTGCAAAATCCATACCCCGCGATAAGAAGTAGTCACTTCAAAAATCGTGTCACGCTTGCTAACGTGATGGAAGCAAATATTTGTGTATCTTACACAGGCTCTGACAACTGTAAAAATCATTTACGCGCGAATATATTTTTGTCCAAAAATGTCGAAAAAGGGCGTAAAATAGGACTATTTAAATTTTAAACCAAAAATTATCTTGAAGTGTTCAACAAGCTGACGTTTCAACACAAAGAAATTTTGTCTCACCCACGAGACGCTAAACTTAACCACGAAACCAACGCTAACACGCTAATGCATGTGAAACGTCAGTGCATTGTTTGTGCCCCATTTATTTTGTATAATATTAAGTAAAATTTGAGTACCCGCCTTCAAATAGAGCCTTTGTTAATCTGAAATTTCCAACGCATTGTGTCCTCAGCAGTCTACGTGCTGTAGACGAAAATACACTACAGTATATAGCCGTGACCATGACGCGGCAAAATGATTTCAACGCTGGGTCAAGAAAGCAATCTTCTCTTAATAGACTACACTTCGCACACTTCCAAACACAGATCCGCTGAATGAATCAATTAAATCTAGTAAATAAAATTTACTTTCTTAAGCAGGGCGTTAAAGTCTCTCGCTTCTTTACGCTAGCTGCAAATGTAAATGAAAAGATTTTTTGTTCTAGCTTCAATTAATATGTGTTATTCGCATATTAATATATATATATATATTATATATATTAATATATATATATATATATATATATATATATATATATATATATATATATATATATAATATATATATTAATATAATACTGCAAAAGCAATGTAAGCCAGGTAAGTCGGACATATTTATTATCAAAACCAGATTTTCTGTAAACGGTGGCTGTAATTTTTAGTATTTAAACTTGGCACGGAAATTAGTTTTGGTAATGACAAGTTCAATCATTCAAAATTTTTTAAAACCAACAGTTTTTTCACCTTACATTAACTTTGAATAGGTGATATCGTATTTGGTGAAATTTTCATAAATTATAATTTTCTTTCTCGAAGGAAATTTGATCGTAAAAAAAAATCGATCCCGAAAAATTGTCCATCAGCGTGTCTGTATACAAGCTGGCAATTTTGACATTTTTTTCAATAAAACGGATTTTTCAAGACAAAAGCAGTTGGTTAAAAGAACAGTTTAGAATAAAATTTTCTAGGGACAGAAAGTTTATGTACCGGTGAAATTCTTTTTATATTCTTCTTTTCTGCTAGGATTATTGTCACTATGTTCAGTATAATGATCTGCCTTCCCCAGCTTCGTCAATTCTGCTTTCGTTGACGCGTTTCGGAGAACCTCCATCTTCAAAAACTATATCTATACTCTTGAGCTGTAGCCTACAATTAATGTAATTGTTGCCTATTTTTGGTTTAAACGAACATTAAAAACTAATTATCTAAAAAAAAGTAGTATCACTATCTCCCCCAAAAAATCCGGGTTCAGGATAACTGCCTAATTTCTTAAAATCAGTTCATGTATAGTTCATCATGTACACAATCATGACTGAATTAAGTGCAGAAAATTACTGTTTTTTTGTTACTTTGTTATTTTAAGGCGAAAAGCACATTAAGGCTATTATCGCCTCCCTAAATGTAAGTGTGATTGTAAAAAGTTAAAGTCGTAGGCCTAAGTGTAGTGTTGTAAGTGTAAGTGTAGTGTTGTAAGTGTAAGTGTGTGTTAGACTCGGATACCGCGAGGTACGTCTAAATCCTCTCAATATTTTTTTTGTTTTTTTGTTTAACGTCCGATTACTGTGCACACTTGGGCTAATGCAGACGATGGCATGATTTATAGCGTATGAAAATGCCAAGCCCTGGCCGGGAATCGAACCCGGGTCCTCGGGGTGAAAGCCCAGTACGCTATCAACTAGGCCACCAAGGTTAGTTGATTCTAATCCTCAATAGGTGAAGCTAGTCCGCGGGTAATTACTGTTCAGGGATTAATAAAAAAAATGTCTGTTATTAAACCTGAAATAACAATCATGTATCACGTTTCATCTTCCTTTTTTATTTTAATACGACAATTTGTTCGAAAACACGACATAACGTAACACTTAATGTAGCCTATTAGCAGTTCAATGAAATCAGCTGATCTTTACGAATTAATAAACCTGATCTTTTAATATAACTAGTAAAATTTAATTAGAGATTCATTTCATATACTTAAATCGGTCGAACTTCTTCGTAGTTTCCGTAGTGTAGTGGTTATGGCGGTCGCTTCACACGCGCAAGATGTCCGGTTCGAGCTCGAACCGAAACGCAGTAATTTTTAATTACAATTTAAATTAATACGAGACTTCCGACGTGCAAAATATACTGTTATATCAATATTAAACATGCTCCTCGCATCACGCGGCCCGCGAAATCCAACATCAAAACCAGATTTTGTAAATGAACGCAGAACGTCGTCAAGCTTTGATTTTACTCTCGACCTAGACATTTTTGATTTTTACACTTTTTTACGACTGAAGTGAGTGTAAGAAAGTCTGCGCATTGATTTTTACACCTACTTTTTCGCCGCTTTGTGTCGGCTGGCTCGATATCCGTGACGAGAACCCACTCCGTTGACCTTCTTCGATTGTTTTAACGAAAATGCTACAGAGCCCAATTTTCGAGTAGATCGCTACACTTTCTCCCATCTGATGCAGGAAGCCTGATAGATTGGGTGAAAGCTTTGCCTGCACGTAAAATATGTTTGCCTTATCCTGTATAACATCTGCAATCAATACGGGCTGCACGATGCATGCTGCATCAGGTTAGGTTGCAGCGGTAATTGAAATATTGACAGCGATGTAAACACACCGCGGCTCGTGTTTTAGTGAAACTACTGGAACAGATGATCGTCGCGAACAGCTGTTTGGCTGGAAATGAGTTTTTCAGAAAGTCGGAACGCGAAACAAATTTATTTGCATTAACTTGGACAATGTTCTGCAAACAAATCTACTTCATAAAACCGAAAATTGAAAAATCTGGCATAACCATTGCGAACCGTGTTAAAATCGTACTTTAAAATGTGGGAAACGACCGTAATTTTTCGAATCAGTTCAAAGTTTTAAATAATTTTTTTTTTTAGTGTTTAACGTTCGACTATTGTGCACACTTGGGCTAATGCAGACGATAGTTTTAAATAAAAAATGCTTTAAAATAAACGATCGATTGGCTGAATGAAAGTAAATCACATCTTTGGATGTGGACAATGCTTTGTTAAGATTGAAGAATGGTGACGGAAGAAGCTAATGAAGACGGATGACAGATAAGCAGAACATGTTGGTGGTCCTGTGCAAGAAGTCACTTATCATTGCTGCTGATACTACATGAGTTAACAAATTAGTATATCAAGTGTTCATTCTGTTCGGTGTTATCATTGGCTATGCAAGGATTTACGTTTCCCACTAAACGAAGTATCTTTATACTTCGTATTGTGATTAAGAAAAAATACAAGAATTCATTGTCCCACTAAACGAAGTATAAAGAAGGTATTGTGTATATATTAATTAAACAGTCATACACGTTCAGGATTTGTTGACATTATTTAAGTGCCAAGATGATAGGATCGTTTAATTCTCGATTATAACTGTTTGCTCAGTGTCAGCTGCCGTCGCCTATACTATAAATAAGTCGTGTCCACAAACAGTGTTTTGTTCTGTTTAGTTAGGAAAAGGTGAAAGGTTTTATTTTCCCACTAAACGAAGTATAAAGAAGATACTATGATTAAGAAAAAATGCAAGAATTCACTGTTCCACTAAACGAAGTATAAAGAAGATACTATGATTAAGAAAAAATGCAAGAATTCACAGTCCCACTAAACGAAGTATAAAGAAGATACCGTGATTAAGAAAAAATGCAAGAATTCACTGTCCCACTAAACGAAGTATAAAGAAGATACCGTGATTAAGAAAAAATGCAAGAATTCACTGTCCCACTAAACGAAGTATAAAGAAGGTATTGTGATTAAGAAAAAATGCAAGAATTCACTGTCCCACTAAACGAAGAATAAAGAAGATACTGTGATTAAGAAAAAATGCAAGAATTCACTGTTCCACTAAACGAAGTATAAAGAAGGTATTGTGGTTAAGAAACAGTGCAAGGTTTAACTTTCCCACTAAACGAAATATAAAGAAGGTATTGTGGTTAAGAAACAGTGCAAGGTTTAAATTTCCCACTAAACGAAGTATAAAGAAGGTATTGTGGTTAAGAAACAATGCAAGGTTTTACTTTCCCACTAAACGAAGTATAAAGAAGGTATTGTGGTTAAGAAATAGTGCAAGGTTTTACTTTCCCACTAAACGAAGTATAAAGAAGGTATTGTGGTTAAGAAACAATGCAAGGGTTTACTTTCCCACTAAACGAAGTATAAAGAAGGTATTGTAATTAAGAAAAATGCAAGGTTTTACTTTCCCACTAAACGAAGTATAAAGAAGGTATTGTGGTTAAGAAACAATGCAAGGGTTTACTTTCCCACTAAACGAAGTATAAAGAAGGTATTGTGGTTAAGAAACAATGCAAGGGTTTACTTTCCCACTAAACGAAGTATAAAGAAGGTATTGTAATTAAGAAAAATGCAAGGTTTTACTTTCCCACTAAACGAAGTATAAAGAAGGTATTGTGGTTAAGAAACAATGCAAGGGTTTACTTTCCCACTAAACGAAGTATATATAAGGTGCTCATGTTCTCAACTAAGGAAACATACCGAAACCAAAGCAACACAACGTTTTCATATAATACACGTGTACAGTTATCGAAAAGTGGCAAGAAAAAGAAAGACAATAATAGAAAGACGAATTCGTTCGCTCGTTTCCGTTTCATATTTCCGTTACATTAAAAATGTTCGGGACACTCTTCTCGCCAAAGCTGATAATGAAAGCTTCGCTTCAATAATAAATACTGTGACGCTCCTATCACAAAGCAATGTTTTACTTATACCACGCTGCGCAACGTCCAGCCAAAGGTTCTGCTGAAGCAACCAAGGAGGAAGTATCCTGAACAGCAATTACCGCAACTTTAAAGGACAAACGTGCGCCCGTAACTTGTTCGGTTTTCGTGGTTCGGACGAAGAACAGATTGTTTATAAATCCCAGCCGCGGATTAAATATGACACGGTAATGGCCACCTCCGGCTTCAGGCCAGCGGAGGGTGAAAGTGGTAAAGGCTAGACTCGGCCGGCCGTGGCATTTTGCACTTTGCAATAATTTAATTTTGTAAGTAAACTACCATCACGATCTTACAGTTAGACCGAACAAACGACAACATACTTCGACAATGTTAAAATAACTTGGGATAAAGGCGACATCCGTCACGTTGAAGAGCATTAAAAAAACAAATATTCTTAACATAACAATACAAAACGGGTCTATACAAATAAATCACAAGATCCAATACGTAACGGTAAGATTAGTGGCTTGGAATGAAAAGGAAAGTGTTCACCTAAACACCTGATTTCACACACGCAGCTCCTAACAGTTACAATTTAAGTTGTTTAATTCTATTGTTTACCAAGAATAATTTCAACTTTTATGTTTATATCACTATTGTTAACTACTGAAACAACTAAATAATTTAATGTTATTGTGTTCGAATCCTCCAGAGGTTTAAGATAGAAAAACCAACACATGTCAAAAAAAACATGCATGACGTTTTTGCAGATTACCTTGACAATATAAGTCAATCCAGACCACGGTAAAATGAAAGCCATAACTTTCAAAGATTTCCAATAACCGCCATTCCGTGTTCTCGCTGTACTGGTCCGATTTAATTCAAACTTGGAACGAAGATTTACTTCACTAAAACCTTGGACACGTTCTTTACCATGCAAAACAGTCCGTTTCGAAATGCATTCATGTAAAATCTTTTTAAAAAATCACTTTTTCTAATTCGATTTCACCATTGATTTTCACTGATAACAGATTAAAAAGTTAATAATTTTACAGCAAACATGATTTATTTTTGTGTGTTTACTGTTTTAAACTTGTACAGCATACAAAAAAAAGTACACGTGCGGAACTCGGGGAGTTACCGACAGAAGCGAAGCTTTTGTTAATGCTATCGTTGCTGAATATATAATTAGTTTGAAGATATGTTTATAAATATCTTGTTTTGATTAAATAAATAAATACGTGAACCTAGTTTAGATATTATTCACTACAGTTATAGTAAAAGATCAGCTGATTTATATTAATTCGTAACGATCAGCTGATTTCATTGAACAGCTGATAGGCTATAAGTTTCAGGTTATGTTGTTAAAAACTAGCAATATTAACAACAATTATTATAAACGTTTATATTAATTTCGAATGTGTTATAAACGGTTACAACGTGCACGTGTTCTTCGACTAAGGAAAAATACCGAAACCAAAACAACACAACGTTTTCATGTAATATGCATTTACTGTTATCGAAAAGGAGGAAGAAAAAGAAAGAGACAGAAACTGACGAAATTCGTTTGCTCGTTTCCGTTTCATATTTTCGTTACATTCTTCCGTTCGGCAGACTTTTTTTTCTATTAATTCCCCTCGCCAAATCTAACATTTCACTAGAATAACAGATTAGTTGTTTTATGTTAATTCGTAAAGATCAGCTGATTTCATTGAACAGCTGATAGGCTGTAATAAATTTCAGGTTATGTTGTTAAAAACTAGCAATATTAGCCTAACAAAAATTATTACAAACGTTTGTACAAAGTATTATAAATGGTTACAACGTGCACGTGTTCTTCAACTAAGGAAAAATACCGAAACCAAAGTAACACAACGTTTTCATATAATACTGTTATCGAAAAGGAGGAAGAAAAAGAGACAGAAACAGACTAAATTCGTTTGCTCGTTTCCGTTTCACATTTCCGTTACATCCTTTCGCTTGACAGACTTTTTTCTATTCACTCCTTTCGCCAGAGCTAACATTAAAAATTTCGCTTTAAAAAAAATGCTCTTTTACGTGATCCTTACGTTTTCCAAGACACGAACGAGACAGTTGCGTGCAGCGACTATACAATACAAGTTTATTTTACCCGTTCGCCACGAACGTAGTACGAACGATCATAAAAACAAAAGAACAATGTTGTCATAAAAAACCAGTTTTAGAATCCAGAATCCATGTGGGCACATATCGAATATCTAGTTCTAAAGCTTGCCGTGACAATTGAACCGTGTTGACAGGTCCTTCGCCTGTGTATATCTGGTTACCTTTTGTATATCATACTGTGGCCTCGTGTATTACAGGTTTTATATCTGCGATTTAATTTTATAGTTTATTGTATATCACGTGACGCGGTCCTCGGTCGAGTCATCTCTTCAGAATTATAACACACGTTTTCACTTTCTCCCGGCACGCATGACTGAAGTCTGTGTTTATTACATATGTACTTGAAACAATATATAGACTATTTACAGTGCCGCTAAGTAATCTTGGACTTAAAAATATTATCTACTAAAAAATTCCGAGCCTAAGTTGGTGGTACGTACTAATTGGAATTAATATTAGAAATTTAAGTTTAAAGTACAGGGTGTTTGAAAAAGAACTCCCCAGTTATAAGTGTAAGTTTAATGGTGAAATTAATAAAAAACTACATCAACGAGTACATACAGTGAAAGAGAATATCTTCAAGTTTTTTTTTAATGTTAGTAAACTTCAACGAGGGATCCATTTGTTACCCTACACACTTAGAGACGATATTCCACTTCTCGCCAAGTATTCACCAACAAAGCAGGTCTAACTGTCTCAACCGCCGCGATGATTCTTTCCCGTAAATGGTTGCTGTCACGGATCTTTTCAGCGTACACGTTTTGTGTGTACCCAAAAGAAAAAGTCAAGTGGGTTTGGGCCAGTCCTGCCTATACACCTTCCCGGAAAGCAAGTGTAACGAGGTGGGGCACCATCTTGTTGGAAAAACACCTCAATAACTTCCACTTGTGGAAAGACATACTCTGCCAACATGGCACGGTACACGACCCCGTTTACTGTTTTCTATAAAAATTCCAACAAGAAAAAACAGCGCTGTCGCCGTTATTCTCAAGGTCACGCAGGCCTGCCAACTGCAGGAACTGAATTCCCTAAACACCTAAACTTGGCAGTTGAATTAAATACCACAAAACAGTATATGCCACTTTGTACAGATTTTAGGGCGCGTTAAAACTAAGGAGTAACTTTTCAAACACCCTGTATAAACTGATCTAACGTTTTGGAAACGTTAATACAAATTCGCACTGAACACAAAAGAAGCCGTAATGAAAGTATTATAACATAAAACGGCCTAACTGTGGAGAACATTCTCACTGGGCAATGAAACTAGAACATCAATCACAGTGACACAGTACCATAAAATGTACACCGATCCTGACATTTAAAACATTAACGTTCGTATTTATAATCCGATGTAGTTCTAATTTGGCATAAATATTGAATAGCGTGGACAGCAAAAACACAACGTAAACCTTATACTTTACTGGATATTGTATAATTCTATGGCAAATTTGACATCCACGTACTGAAATCGTTAAGTTAACATCATAAACCGAAAGCAACTAACCCGTTTTTAACTGTGAGAACTGTCTTGCTTCGTTTAGTTCCATGTTTGCCCACCGGTAGCGCTGGCTTTTCTTTCCAACGCACTAACAGCTGGTCTTATTTTGTTATTTCAACAAATAGTTTTGCAGCTGTTGTATTTACTTGTTTCAAAATGGCTAGTGCAAATTCTACACTTTATCAGATAAGGTATTAAAAGTAAGCTGCAGAAAAAACGGAAAGTTATTACAAAAAAAATCACGAAACAAGAAATATGCCTAATCAAGTAACTGAAAAAGTCTTTCTAGTGTATCTCGTAAGATAAGTTAAAAGACACTAAATGATCTACTTTATCGAATAGATTTTCGATTAAATTACAATACAAACTAAAGGAAGGGATTATACGACCTCAGGCACTGTGACCGGACGGACCTATTGTACAACTAAAGCTCTTAGTTCAGAAGATTGGTGCCCTTAGTAAGTCCCAACAATCCACTGACTAGCTCATCCTCCAGGAGGTCCTCAGGGGGGAACCAAAAAACCTTAACCTCCTACTAGCAAGAGCCTCACAATCATAAATGTGTCCGCTTTACTGCACAACCTACGCGCGGTTGCTCCGTGGTACATACCTATCCTGTTTATGTGCACCCTCACATCACAGTGCCCTCATGATTTTCCTGAGTTGTGCTCTGCCCACGATATCTGGCGCCCTCGCAATAACCTAATTTCCCGGATACAGTAAGCTAATTCCCCGGATACAATACGCTAATTCCCCAGATATAATAAGATAACCTGCTGCTAAAATACACTATTTTCCCCGGTACAACATGGTAATTTCCCGGAAATAAAACGCTAATTCCCCGGATACAATAAGCTAATTCTCCGGATACAATAAGTTAATTCCCCGGATACAATAACCTAATTTTCCGGATACGGTAAGCTAATTCACTGGATACAATACGCTAATTCCCCATATATAATAAGCTAACCTGCTGCTAAAATACACTATTTCCCCCGATACAACACGGTAATTTCCCGGAAATAAAACGCTAATCCCCCGGATACAATAAGCTAATTCTCCGGATACAATAAATTAATTCCCCGGATACAATAACCTAATTTTCCTGATACAATACGCTAATTCTCCAGATATAAGCTAACCTGCTGCTAAAATACACTATTTCCCCCGGATAGAATAATACGCTAATTCTATCCGCTAGTATAACATATACGCTAATTCCTCGGATAGAATAAGCTATTTCCCTTTATACAATACGGCAATTTCCCGGATACAATACGGTAATTCCCAGCAAATAATAGCGTAATTAATTGTACAGAACGGTACAATTAATAAGGTACAACACGTTAATTTCCTAAAATAAAACACTAATTCCCCTTATACAATAAGCTAATTCTCCGGATACAATAAGTTAATTCCCCGGATACAGTAAGCTAATTCCCCGGCTAAAATACACCAATTCCCTGGAACTAGTTTTCAATTAGGAACCTTTCTTGCTAAGGGAATGTACGTAAAGGTTATCCTATCTGCCCTTATGTTGCTTGTTAAGCCACCCACTTTTGTAACTGACACGGCCAACGACAGGAAAATCCCTAAAGCCGGCTCGGGACCGACATACTCAGAAGCAGACTCCAGTCCAGCCATTACCCTCAACTCCCTTATGTCTCGGAACACAACGAGATTTTCAGTAGTAAGAACTTGTTTAGAACTAAAAAAATGTCGATGTTTCCTGCTTTTCAAAAACTATAATTTTCAAAACGTCCGTCCGTTGGTTAACAACCTAAAAAATACGCTAATTACAAATTTATATTACGAGAAATGCTACGTCTGTTTACCGTATTGTTTTGCGGTACGACAAAAAGCGACGTTCATAATTCGTATGTAAATTGCACTTCCGGCGTTTGGCCGTAAAACACGATCTCGCATCGGAAAACGCAACTGTCGGTCTTGCTGATGAAATATAATATTACGCCGTGTTATTCAATGCGGCTAGTTTTTGGTATTCACCCTTCACGCAACGGCGAAACAACAATGTGCCGCAATTATTTCCGTATCAATTATATTTAGCGCGATTAAACAACGCGTACAAATATTACACGAACTAATTCTCATCCAATTATTCCCCCCCCCCAAAAAAAAACAGATCAGAAGCTACAATCGACAAACGTACCCAAAAATTAGCATATTTTCTGAAAATCTGGTCATACATGAAGAATCAAAATCTGTGTAAGGCCGTAATCATAGGGTATAAACTTACAACAATGATAATCCTTATGAGAGATATGCTAGCACTCGCTACTGATGGCATCTTGCGGCACGATGTTCAACTACAGTTAAACCGATAACAGTACTATTTTCTCAAACGTCTTCGCCCCTATGCCCTTGCAGCTTGCAGCGGCAAAGAATCTAAGGCCGTAACCGTATGGTATAAACGTACAAGAATGATAACCCTTAAGAGAGATATGCGAGCGCTCGCTACTGACGGCATCTTGCGGCACGATGTTCAACTACAGTTAAACCGATAACAGTACTATTTTCTCAAACGTCTTCGCCCCTATGCCCTTGCAGCTTGCAGCGGCAAAGAATCTAAGGCCGTAACCGTAGGGTATAAACGTACAAGAATGATTACCCTCATGAGAGATATGCGAGCGCTCGCTACTGACGGCATCTTGCGGCAGTGTTCAACTACAGTTAAACCGATAACAGTACTATTTTCTCAAACGTCTTCGCCCCTATGCCCTTGCAGCGGCAAAGAATCTAAGGCCGTAACCGTAGGGTATAAACGTACAAGAATGATAACCCTTATGAGAGATATGCGAGCGCTCGTTACTGATGGCATCTTGCGGCAGAGTGTTCAACTACAGTTAAACCGATAACAGTACTATTTACTCAAACGTCTTCACCCCTCTGCCCTTGCAGCTTGCCGCGGCAAAGAATCTAAGGCCGTAACCGTAGGGTATAAACGTACAAGAATGATAACCCTTATGAGAGATATGCGAGCGCTCGCTACTGACGGCATCTTGCGGCAGAGTGTTCAACTACAGTTAAACCGATAACAGTACTATTTTCTCCAACGTCTTCGCCCCTATGCCCTTGCAGCGGCAAAGAATCTAAGGCCGTAACCGTATGGTATAAATGTACAAGAATGATAACCCTTATGAGAGATATGCGAGCGCCCGCTACTGACGGCATCTTGCGGCACGATGTTCAACTACAGTTAAACCGATAACAGTACTATTTTCTCAAACGACTTCGCCCCTATGCCCTTGCAGCTTGCAGCGGCAAAGAGTCTAGTTTACTTGGATTTTAGCCGATGTTTTCGAGCACGTTTTTTATAATGGTGCACTTCTAGTACGTTTACATTAAAAATGTGACAAACTCAGGCCAATAACAAATAAATGCTACTTAGGTCAGCATGAAAAGTTTTTTTTTTTTTTTTTTTTTTTTTTTGATTCAGGGGACCGGAAAACCAATGTACAGTAACAATAAAACCCCAAGATCAATATATTCAACAAACCCCGTACTTTCTAGGCTACACACTTCCTATAATGAACATGTAAAACATACTAAAGATTGTGACAACCATGATTTTCCCCCCCCCGCGCCAACGCTTAGCCCTCCCCTCCCCCGAGCCTGCGGTTGCTGTTGCTTCTGCCGCCACACGGAGGCACCGAATTAACTTTCAACTTTTCATTAAACCCAAGTATTTGCTTTCCCTTCCGTTTTCAATTCCATCTCGGTACTTTGTTTAATTAACCAAGTTTCTTGACCTTTTACGTGATAAGCGCTCGCAGAGATGCCAACTGTATAAAACGTAATTACCCCGCCCGCCGTGCAGTGTAGCTGCAGAAGAGCACGGATAAATTTTATTGTCTACTAAAAACACTTAGGAAGATTGCATGCATCAAATAAAAACAATGATGTTAACAACTTCCTTATGAAAAACAGCGGTGCACTGACACCACTATTTAGTGCTGTGTCCCCCCCCCCAATAATACATACTACTGGTAACGGTGTCTATCTAAACCCACCACCAGTAAACCAGCGTGTCCTCCTTCTTACCATAGGAACAAACACATCCTGATTTTTCACGTACTATCTACATTCCGTACATCCGCCCAACTGCGGATACGAGAGCGGATACAACTGTTCCGTCTCAAATCACGATACCGGTGCACACTGCCTTCCTTCAATGTGACAAGGGACAGGAGAAACCGCCAAATAAGCCATCAGGCTTTTGCAATGTCTTTCCACACATTTTGAAACGGAAATATAAAGTTACTTCGAAAAAATCGATACATAACAGAGTTACAATACGCTAATTTCCCGGATACAGTAAGATACTTCCCTTGATACGTTACGCTAATTCCCCGGATAAAGTAAGCTATTTCCCCTTATACAATACGACAATTTCCCGGAAATAATACCCTAATTCCCCTGATACAACACGGTAATTCCCAGCAAATAATACCGTAATTCCCCGGATACAAAATGCTAATTCTTCGGATACAATACGCTAGTTTCCCGGATACAGTGATAATTCCCTGGATACGTTACGCTAATTCCCCGGATAGAATAAGCTATTTCCCCTTATACAAAACGGCAATTTCCTGGAAATAATACCCTAATTCCCCGGATACAA
Source organism: Callitettix versicolor (assembly GCA_022606455.1). Classification (NCBI taxonomy): domain Eukaryota; kingdom Metazoa; phylum Arthropoda; class Insecta; order Hemiptera; family Cercopidae; genus Callitettix; species Callitettix versicolor. Next base: position 16,574,257 of record CM040189.1, read on the forward strand.
CACGGTAATTCCCAGCAAATAATACCGTAATTTCCCGGATACAAAACGCTAATTCTTCGGAAACAATAAGCTAATTTCCCTGATACAATACCGATAATTTAGCGAACACAATACGCTAATTTCCCGGATACAATAAGCTAATTCTTCGGATACAATAAGCTAATTCTTCGGATACAATACGCTAGTTTCCCGGATAAAATGCGCTAATTCCCCAGATACAAAACGCTAATTCCTCGGATACAACACAAAGGTGTTGAAGTATAGTTCCCAGTATGAGTTGTTGTTTCCATGCTTTGTCATTATAAAGTTCTAAAAAAGTGTTAAGTAATATCAACACAAAAGTATAAAAACCTGTATAAAAGTGTCCCTAGAAACAAGAACAATAACATACAATTTAAATAACAAAATAACATTATACAGATAATTATACAAAAAAAATTACTCATGAACGCATGTACCTTATGGTAATGTTAAATCACAACTGTTAAATTTTAGCAGTGAATTAGTTAAAATATACAATTTTTTTTAACGTGAAAAGCACTATTATCACCTCCCTAAATGTAAGTGTGAGTGTAAAGTGTTAAAGTCGTAGTGTAGTGTGTGTTACACTCGGGTACCGCTAGGGACGTCTAAATCTTCTCAATAGGTGCAGCTAATCTGCACCCCTCTGCGGGGTATACTGGTTATAACGTAACTAGTCTTGTAACTTTAAATGTATGAAACACTGGTACTTATTATTTTAAACTTGTTAGTTAAATTTTACTGGTCTACATGTTAACTTATAACGTTTGTCGAACAAGGCCTTGGTAAAGATGACTGACGTTAAAATATGAAATTCTGCGGATCATTAATAAACAATTTCCAAAGTAAATTCTGGAATCAGATAACGCATGTCTTAAAGCAAACAATTAATTACTGCAGGCTACTTTTGTTTAGTGAATCACATTAATCAATGAAGCGACTGATAATAATGTCTACCAGTTGTAAATAACCAGTCATCAATACTCCCTACAGTTTAACATAGCGAATCTATTTATACAGTATCGAGTTTCGTATACAATTCCTTTTAAAGTACATTTAGACAACTTCTTTGCCAAAACTGTGAAAACTATATCAATGAATTCAAAAGTATGTCTGTCTGTCCGGAACGGATATCAAACCTGCTGTGTCAGTTGTCATGAAATTAGAAAAACACATAAAAGTGTGACATTAAAACAGTTTTGTCAATTTTCGAATTTTTGTCGCCAAAACGCTTTTTTATAATGCCAATCATATACATGAATTTCTCGAGTATACATGAATTGACTGGGATAAACTAACATAAATGAGGTATCTTCAGAAAGATTTTTTAACCAGCTTCTGACAATGCAAAACGATTTTGCGCTAAAACTTACCGTTTGTGGACAAATTTAACACAAAGATAATTAAAACTGTCAGGCAAACGGTATCATGGATGCGCATGCGCGGCATCACAAAAAGTGATTAAACTTATAGGTTATGTAACAGTCCCCTATTCCTGCCCGTCGTACAAGCCGGGACAAGCATTTCGAACACCAAACACATGTTTTGAACACTATTTTTGCACAAATATATTTGTGATTTCTCCTTTCAACGTGCATTTATCTATTGTTAAAACGGAAATCATCAAATACGAAATACAATTAAAATGTCAAAATACAGTTAGAAGTTATCAAACATGACTAGACGACAGTTACCTATTAAAATTGCGTTTGCTATCACTATAAACAAGTCGCAGGGACAAACACTTCAAAGAGCAGGATTGTATTTACCAAATGCCGTCTTTACTCACGGACAATTGTATGTAGCCTTTTCAAGAGTAACTAACGTGTGAATCCATTAAAGAAAAATACAAAAAGTACATGAAATATTGTTTACAACGAGGATTGTAATTCCCTGTAAAAATTGCTATTAAAAAACAATTATCTGTATCGAAATGTATATACTGCGATGTCTCATAAATTTGTGATTACTTCGAACCGATCGCTTTTCGATTTATGTTTTAAACATGTTTTCCTTTCCTTCCACCTACCGCCCTCACCCCAACGACTACTCTTATTCAAAAGGCTGTGTTTACTTAAAACTTTCATAGTGCGAAATTTCTCACGGGTCCCTTGGTTACTAATAATACAAAATATAACAGCGCGGAAACTAGTGACACACATAACCTCAAAATCACTAACGAAAGGAAATGTTTATATTTCTGTAGCGTTTCCATAATACTTACTATTATTTAATAATACCAGATGTTACTTCAAAGAAACTAAAAATGATCATTGCAATAACGAATGTTAAACAGCTGATTTCCAACACAGCTGTTTCTTCAGTGATATTAAAGCGAGGAAATGTTTATTACTACTGTTTCAAGGTCAGCACAATACGGTCCTAGCTAAATACAAATCCTAGCAGTAAAAAACAAAGCTGCACTTTTTTACTTTTTTTCAGCCTCAATAGATTCTAAACTGTTTCCAATGTACTTTATTTTGCCCTGTTCGTTCTTCACATTTCATAAAAAATGCTTTGAAGTAATTTTAATCGTTTATTAATTACTTTGAACTAAGTAGCCGTCTCGGTGGCCTAGTGGATAACGTACTAGGCTTTCACCCCGAAGACCCGGGTTCGATTCCCGGCGAGGGCTTAGCATTTTCATACGCTATAAATCATCCCATCATCTGCATTAGCCCAAGTGTGCACAATAGTCGGACGTTAAACACAAAAAAAAAAAAAAATTCTTTGAACTACGTAATTTACAAGCTGCGTATTGGATACAGGTCAGCAGAAGGCAGTGAACAGTCAGAAGTTAGGCCTCCTTCCACTTAGGTAGGTTTTGACTAAGTGATCACGGGTTCGATCCCGTAAAGGCTGACGATAATGATCCGATGACATTCTGCACGTTCCCATACTCTGCTCCGTTACGACTGGTGTAAATAATTACACTCGTCTCGGACCGATGATAATTACTTTCATTAAACCACCTAATCACGCCACTCCCTAATCAGCTGTTCTGCCAAATCATGTTGGCATTTTTTTTGTACGTCTACGACTATAATAAGCGGGAGAAAGATATACATGAAGATTTGAACGATATGTCTAAATAAACCAACCGCCACGTGCATGATATGTGCACATTTCATGGCGTCTTACCGTAACGGCCGTTCTGATCGACCGTTTTCCAACAGAAATACGTTATAAACATTTATTACAATACAGAATTTACTGCTGCAACTAGGGTATATAGTAACAGCAGACATGCACGAGGTGGAGCTAGGTTAGGTTAGGTTGGACAAGTAAAAGTCTCCGCATTCCTGTTCCTTAGTTCTCTTGACAGCAGCAGAGGTCCAGAGGACACAGCTAGAGGAGCTTGTTTATCCTCTTTAGATGCATGTAAGATTAAATCATCTTGTAAGATGAAACAGATACCACGTGTGCGTTGTGAAGAGAGAAGGGGTGGACAAGATGGCGGCCGTACGGTACGAATTAATTAGTCGGCCAGTTGTGTGCAGTTCCGAAACTACGACAGCAGTACCTTCTGACGAGCTGTAACCGCCAGCTCATACTTAACCTATAACCTGTAACAGAAGGATAAAATACTGTACAGGGTAATAGAGTAAAATAATACTCTAACTCCCCGGATACAACACGGTAATTCCCAGCAAATAATACCGTAATTCGCCGGCTACAAAACGCTAATTCTTCGGATACAATAAGCTAATTTCCCGGATACAAAACGCTAATTCTTCGGATACAATAAGCTAATTTCCCGGATACAAAACGCTAATTCTTCGGATACAATAAGCTAATTTCCCGGATACAACACGCTAATTCTTCGGATACAATAAAGTAATTTCTCGGATACAATACGTTAATTCTTCGGATAAAATACGCTAGTTTCTCGGATATAATACGCTAATTCCCCAGTTACAAAACGCTAATTTCTCGGATACAACACAAAGGTGTTGAAGTACGAGTTATTGTTTCCATGCTTTGTCATTATGAAGTTCTAAAAGTGTTATTTTATGATTAAGTAAGTAATATTCACACAAAAGTATAAAAACTTGTATAAAAGTGTTTCTAGAAACAAGAACAATAACATACAATCAAATAACAAAATAACATTATACAGACAGTGATAGCATGACCCACTTACTTTCATTAAACCACAGTAACAGAAGAATAAAATATTGTACAGGGTAATAGAGTAGAAAGGACATAATAGTGATAAGTACTGTACTGGCGGTCAGGATTCATTTACTTCCCAACTATACATTTTCTTTCTCAAAACTATATATGACTAAAATGTGTCATCAAATTCGGATAAGCCGATTTTGAGAAATTCTGCCGAATATTCGGATTTTTCCAACTGAACTGTCTCTTCTTATTCCTTTCGAACAGTAAAAACTAAAAATAAGGTTCTGTTCCTAATTCGTTTGCTCGTTCGTTCCATATTTCCGTTACATTCTTCCGTTCGGCAGACCCTTCCTCTCGCCAAAGCTAACATTACACTAGAGCTACGGCAAAATCTCGCTTACATGCCAAATTTCATCATTCGAATGTACGCGTTCCCTCCCCGTCCCACGCACATACCTAAGTAAAAACCATTTTTTTGCTCAGTATGCCTGAAAACGGATATCCAACCAAAATCTCAAAAATATATATTTCACCTAAAGTCTGGTAAGAAGTGTAAAAAGGTTAAACTTCTCAAAATTTGGAACAACATTGCTTTATTCAATTAAAATTATTAAACGCCGCTACAAGCAGATTTACCGTCGAGTGAGGAGAGGCCAAATTTATTTTCCCTGAAATAAACGTAAAAGTAATTCTGCCTTGAAATCAAATTCTTCGCCCTTTAATTAACATCGCTCAGTGTTATCCAGGTTCACCATTACCGCGAGCATTTCTCTCCCTACACCATCGCTGCGTGCGGATTCTTAACCCGTCATTTTGATTACATGCGCCCAACAGACGTCAATTTGTCGGGCAGGCTACATTTTTTTGGCTCGTAAAGACGTCTTAGACCGATCCGGTCGGCCTTGGAACTTTTTGTTCCATTCCTCCGCGGCCGGAATGTCGGGGATGAGGCTCTGTTTCTACTCCGCGTTCTGCCGGCCTCGGTAATGTGTTAATTATTGTGCTTAGTCATAGAGCAGCTCGGCAGGGGTAATTAAAGCAACCCTTTAGCGCTGGCATCGACCGGCCGCCCGGGATGCGCTCCACTCATTACTGGTTGTCAAACAGTAAGGCCGCCAATTGGTTTGGAAGTGCATTCCTGCCCAGCTACAACAAAACCAATATCACTGACACTTAACTAAGAAAAGGAAAACAAATTAGTGTATAAAACGTTTAAAAAAAGCTCAAATGTAGCCCTTAAACTAACTCTATGTCTTACAAATTCCTATTCGAGACAACATCAAAACAAACTGACGGAGGTCAGGGTTATTTTTTTTAATTCAGAATATTAATGTGTTTACCATTATTTCTTCATAATAAACAATTGAGAATGAGGAATATTTTTAGTTCGCAATAAACGATTGGGAATATTCATTACTTCATACGCGTAATAATCGACTGCGAGTATTCATTAATACTTCATAAAAAATGATTTAAAATATCATTACTTCATAATAAACAATTCAGAATGAGGAATATTTTTAGGCAATAAACGATTGGGAATATTCATTACTTCATAATAAACGACTGCGAGTATTAATTAAAACTTCATAAAAAACTATTTAAAATATCATTACTTCATAATAAACAATTGAGAATATTCATTACTTCATAATAAACGACTGCGAGTATTCATTAAAATTTCATAAAAAACTATTTAAAATATCATTACTTCATAATAAACAATTGAGAACGAGGAATATCTTTAGTTGGCAATAAACGACTGGGAATATTCATTACTTCATAATAAACGACTGCGAGTATTAATTAAAACTTCATAAAAAACTATTTAACATATCATTACTTCATAATAAACAATTGAGAATGAGGAATGTTTTTAGTTGGCAATAAACGATTGGGAATATTCATTACTTCATAATAAACGACTGCGAGTATTCATTAAAAAATATTTAAAATATCATAACTTCAATTGTACAATATCATTACTTCAAATATTATTACAATTGAGAATGAGGAATATTTTTAGTTGGCAATAAACGATTGGGAATATTCATTACTTCATAATAAACGACTGCGAGTATTCATTAAAACTTCATAAAAAACTATTTCAAATATCATTACTTCATAATAAACAATTGAGAATGAGGAATATTTTTAGTTGGCAATAAACGATTGGGAATATTCATTACTTCGTAATAAACGACTGCGAGTATTAATTAAAACTTCATAAAAAACTATTTAAAATATCATTACTTCATAATAAACAATTGAGAATATTCATTACTTCATAATAAACGACTGCAAGTATTCATTAAAACTTCATAAAAAACTATTTAAAATATCATTACTTCATAATAAACAATTGAGAATGAGGAATATTTTTAGGCAATACACGATTGGGAATATTCATTACTTCATAATAAACGACTGCGAGTATTCATTAAAACTTCATAAAAAAATTATTTAAAATATCATTACTTCATAATAAACAATTGAGAATGAGGAATATTTTTAGGCAATAAACGATTCGGAATATTCACTACTTCATAATAAACGACTGCGAGTATTCATTAAAACTTCATAAAAAATTATTTAAAATATCATTACTTCATAATAAACAATTGAGCTTGAGGAATATTTTTAGTTGGCAATAAACGATTGGGAATAATTCATTACTTCATAATTAAAGACTGCGAGTATTCATTAATACTTCATAAAAACCGATTTAAAATATAATTACTTCATAATAAACAATTGAGAATGAGGAATATTTTTAGGCAATAAACGATTGGGAATATTCATTACTTGATAATAAACGACGGCGAGTATTCATTAAAACTTCATAAAAAACTATTTAAAATACATTACTTCATAACAAACGACTGGGAATTTTCATTATTTCATAATAAACGATTGAGAAAATTCCATTATTTTTTGCCTGGACCAAAAATACATCCGTAAGGGCTATATTCGAAATAAATTTTGATCAAAATCGACTTTTTGTAAAGTATCAAATTTTCGCAGGTTGACTTTAAATTGGGGGGATGTGTATAGTTCTAAAAATTTTAAAAAATCAAGAATTATAACAGCCTATTTCCAGGAAATATAAATATGTAATTAAAATTTACGTATCGAACTTTGCCCAGCAAAATCCGTTCATGCGTATCAAAATCCGTGGTGATTCAAAATCAATTAAAAAATTTAAATTCACCATTTTCGAAAATTTATTTCTCCGTCGCAAGCTTATAATAAAAATAAATAAATAAAAATTTATTTCTCCGTACGGTTATTGTCAAATAAAATTTCCATTTAAAATTTCACTGAAAACGATAAGTGACAATAATGCACACATAATAAATAATTTATTACCACTAAAAAACATCCACGTCACAAAATAAAAAGTTTCTTTGCACCATATGTTACTGTAACTACAAAATAAGCAAGTGTAGGCCAATTGTATTTGTATTTTATTACAAGCATGAGCCTTACCTTTCACTAACAATAAAAAAAAACCCCGTGTTAGTTGGCTCGACTGTCCCTAGATGGCAGCACAAAGTCCAATTAATTAATTAGCTAAACAAAAGAGATTGCCTTCATGATTATGGACAGACCGCTTCACTTTGCAATGCGAACTTACGAATTTGGAAACGGAGGTTTTTTCTCACAAAACGGTGACCGCAACTACGAATAGCTAAGATGTCGAATTTCCTATGTTGCCGCCGCTGGACACGTCAATAATCCCAAGTTATATTTAACAAATGTTATAACCTGTTCAAAAATATTAGCCTATACAACGTAAGTCCAACTTAGGCTACATATTACAGGATCGTTTGATGGAATTAAGAATTTAGTTTTCTCTTCTGATATCGTGTTATAAGGGACATATTACCCTATCATAAAAACGTCAAATTTCTTTGATCAAAGAAGATCTTTGATGAATCTTTGACATGTTGCTTTGGCAAAAATTTTCAAAATACGTAGGTATAACCTCAAAAATGTTGTCACTTCCTGTTTGTATCACATTCCTTCCGTTCTTTTCGTTGCATACAATTTAAAACAAGAGCGAAATTGTCACGGCCTTCTGAAGCAGTAAGAACATTAATTCTACAATATGAAAAAGAACAATGTTTATGGAATATCCACACTAATGGTTACAAAAAGCCAGATTTAAAATACACAAATTCATATAAATCGTCTGTTTGAATCATGATCTTTCAAATACTGTTCTTTAATAATAACGACATTTACACCTGGTCCGTATCCATGGTCGGACCTAACTCGTTTTTTTCCCTCTCTTTTTTATAGCAAGATAAGCACTCAATGCAGCAGAATAACAGGTCAACACTATTCGATTTTTTTGTTGCGAAAAACCGTTAAGGTTATCATCGCCGTGACGCAAAATGAAAGAATTAAAAAAAAAATTAACAAAATTTAAATAGAAATCCATTACAACCAGTAAATATTACCCCAAAATATATCTAGTAAATAACCCAGCTGATCAAAGAAATTTGACGAATGTAATATATTTTCTTTGATACAACTTTGAAAAATATCTTTTGATAACGTGATGTGCCCATAATTTTTTTAAATTCTATGCGGATTAGTGACCCAAACGTTTCCTTGAGCTGAATGTTATAAAAACAGTTACTCAGAAGATCTGAAAGTAGATAGATAAGGATTTTCGTTCACGATAACAAAAATTTCTTTATACTTTGTACAGTGACAAAGTGAACAGCTGATTCGTCACCGTTTCCCAAAACTGAAGCGACCAGATGCTCTATCATGTTAGGGTTACGCAATCACAGATCAACACATTCCTAGCCACGATTCCACCCGGCCTCGGTCCAATATTACCAGATGACATGTTACCAACAATTACCCGGGACACAGTGAAGTGGATTAATGGATACCGTGCCAGTTTATGACTGCCCGCTGAATAATGTCATCGCGATCGGCGGAGCTTTAATTTCACCGCGTACATTACCGCCTCGCCAATCCGTGCATGAGGTCAGTCACGGATTAGTACGTACAGTACAGGACACTGCATGTTATGTTATACAGATATATAACTTACATCTGGATGCGGAGGAGATCGAGGAGGCACGGACTGAAATAAACATGGCGTCAAGTGGTAATAAACAACCGTGTAATTTTATGTATCAATCTGGAACCTTTTACATTTATAACTGTCGAAAGATCTGTTTAAAATCCGCCCACACGGGATCGCGGGCGGAAGATAGCGGAAAAATCGGTGGCCGGATCATATATTATATTCTAGAGGAAGGGATTTGTTCAACCCCAGACACTGCGATCAACTGACCTATTGTGCAACTTACCTCTTAAAATACGTAGTTCAGCAGATTGGTGCCCCTAATAGTTCCAACAACCCAATGACTATCTTATTCTGCTGAAGATCCCTAGGGTCTTGGAAACCAAAAACCCCTAGCCTCCTACTAGCAAGAGCCTCACAATCACATGACAATCATGTGACCTGCAGTTTCCTCCTCCTTCCTGCACAATCTACACATGATTTCTACGTGGTACACACCTATCCTGTTCATGTGCACCCTCAGACCACAGTGCCCTGTTATGAGACCCATGATCCTCCTGAGTTGTGCTCTGCCCAAGACATCTGCTGCCCCTTTGATTCCTCCAGGAGGAACTTTGATTGAGACGTTTACTATGGGAATGCCCATGAAGGTTGTCCCATCTTACCGGGTGTTGACATGTAATCCACCCATTAATAGCGGACCTGGCCAACGATAGAAAAATCCCTAAAGCCGGCTCAGGTCCGATAAACTCAGATGCAGATCCAAGTCCAGCCAGTCGGTCTGCCTCCTCATGCCCTCAACTCCCCCATGCCCCGGAACCCAGTGAAGAGTTACCCGGTTATCCCGGGACAGAATGTCAAGGTTTTTCCAACACTCCCAGATCATACTGGCATCAGCTTTAAAACGAGAAATACTTAATCTGGTCCTGCTCTCAAACCGTTTAAAAACGGCAATACCACGACAAAGTGGTCCCAATCAGTAATTTTACCAATGTGGTAATTTGTTCAATTATATTCCAATTATGGCTTATTAGTTGTTATTACTGAGTATTATTCGTATATAGTCGATAAACGATAGGCCTATTTGCATTAAAAAAATGAAAGGAAATGTGTAAAAACATTATTAAAATGTTTTCACATTAAAAAAAAGAAAATTCAGATTAGTTTTTTTCAAAATTAGTTAACGAGATTTTCCTAAAAAATTTGTTCAAGGTATAATCCAAATAAGTGCACCAAATTTGAAATTACAGATATTCAGCCAAAATAAATCAAAGAAATACATTTATTTATCAATTTACTCCCAAATCATAAACTCTAGGCCCTATTTAATACCATTTTTATAAAATTTAAATGACTCTTAGTCGTCTTCTACGCGCGTGCGCACAAACATTCTAGTAAAACTACTTTTTTTGGACAGAGACAATTGAATTGACAACAGAAATTGTTGCAAAAAAATTATTTTCAATCTGCAAACAACGTTACCCTGTAAAATATGTGTTTGCATAAAGCGAAAACGAATACGAACGCAAATAGTAAGATCGTAAATGTTTAGGAGCGTGTAAGTGACGAACGTGCATTAACAATCGGTAAACGTGAATTGTTTTATACAAATTTTGACAATACCAGCTCCCTTAAGCAAAAATCAGGGATTTTTTGGGAACATATATTACAAAAACATGGTACCTTGAATTTCTTCAACATTAGCGGCATCGTACATATTAGTTCCACGGTTACATACACTAGATGGTATATAATAACTTGAAAATTAAGTTTTTTGGAAGCCTACTTGAATTTCTGGCACTGAATAGAGACACATTGTACTATTTTTTCCGTATCGATGTTAATTTATCGGCATTTCGTATCGCAATTTACAAAAATCAGCGAGAAGGGAAGGAAATTATTATTTTCTAGGAAAAAAGGGGGATTATAATTCTAAATTCCGGTATTATCCGTGACATCTGGGACCACTTGATAAAATTCGTGTCTTTTACGGGATATCAGGGACTAGCAGACACCCTGTAATACAGTGATTTATAGAAAAGTACACTTTTTTAACTTCATAAAACTCTGTTAAAAAGAGCTTTACTTTTCCTATTTCGTAATTTTTCGACTTACATAATTTTTGTAAGATGACAGAACACTCGCGGGCAAACTAAATATTTTTGTTAATTTAAAAAAGACAAAATGAAATGCATTATTATCGGCATTTCGTATCGCAATTTACAAAATCAGCGAGAAGGGAAGGAAATTATTACTTTCTAGGAAAAGGGGCGATTTTAATTCTAAATTCCGGTATTTTACGGGACATCGGGGATATCAGGGACTAATAGACACCCTGCAATACAGTGATTTATAGAGAAGTACACTTTTTTAACTTAATAAAACTGTTAAAAAGAGCTTTACTTTTCCTGTTTCGTAATTTTTCGACTTACATATTTTTTCTTTAAGATGACAGAACACTCGCGTGAAAACTAAACATCTTTGGAATGACATGCATTAACACTAACGCCCAGACACAGACAAGGTACATTGCTGCAGATAGAGATGTAATTAAAGCTAAAATAATGGCATGCGATATCCGATGACCTTGACGCATACAGGCTTACATTTCGCTTACTCGCAGTAATACAATACAGCACTTCCCTTGAATCAGCAACACTTCAGATCCCAACATCTCAGAGCCTTGCTAACTTTTACACGACAGCTCTCGTAACCTTTTCTGCCAATTTAACCTGTAACCGTAATATTTACGGAAAACGTTACTGGACCAACTTTATTGACAATGTTACGCTCTTTCTCAGTGAAGCGATCAAATCATGATAGGTGTTGCCGTTCAGCCAGCATTACAGGAAATAACCAGCGAGAGGATTTAGACGTCCCTCGCGGTACCCGAGTCATTAACACACACTTACGACTTTAACACTTTACTCTCACACTTACATTTAGGGAGGCGATAATAGCCTCAATGTGCTTCTCGCCTTTAAATAACAACAACATAAAAAATAACCAGCAACTACACTCTCAACGTTGAATCAATCAGGTCCCGCCATATTGAAACGGAAGTGAATGGGGAAAATGTTAGACACGGGCTTTATACAAGGTGCATCTGTACTACATTTCAAAATAATAAATGCTTTTGGCCAATTTTTTTTTTTTTTTTTAACGTCCGACTATTGTGCACACTTGGGCTAATGCGAAGATGGGATGATTTATAGCGTATGAAAATGCCAAGCCCTGGCCGGGAAAACTGCGTACAATCGCCATCGTTAAATCAGAGGCCACCATCTTGAAACGGAAGCAAATGAGGGAACATCGGGAAACATCTTACACATACATTATTTGGGCTACATACACAGTATCTTCGAATCAAATTTCAAAACAATCGGTCAATGCGTTTGGCCACGATAACGCACGCACGCGCGCGCGCGCACACACACACACACACACACACACACACACACACACACACACACACACACACACACACACACACACACACACACACAGGGGGAGAGAGAGAGAGAGAGAGAGAGCTGAATATGTGAATACTTTAGGTTGAAATAAAATAAATTATCACTGGATTATCAGAAAACAAATTTTAAAATGATGTTTATAAAGAATATGAGACATTTTTGATAAAATTTAGTCAATCGAAAAATGCAATTTGAATGCCTTATTAGTCGCGGCTTTAAAATTACATAAGCAAAATATTTTTTCAATATTTTCTTCTAAATAGTAGGCCTACAATAACAAAATTAAAAGCAATTTTTTTGTAATCCAACAAAATTCCTAATAAAAAATTAACATACACGCACGCGCGAGCGCGAGCGCGCGCACACACACACACACACACACACACACACACACACACACACCGCACGCTGTCACAGTCGAGTTAAATCAAGAGACCTTTCTAAAAATATCCCAAGCCACTACACCGACAACATTTTAAAAAAAAAAAGATTTACGTATCTTTTTTCTACTTTCTTTTTCATTTAGAAAGAAAACACTGCAATCGTGTAAAAATCCATTAATCCCTTTCGGAAGGAAAATGAGTTAACGTGTAAATGACATATAAATCTCAGAGAAAAGAGGTAGTTTCTTCACTTGCCGTCCGACGAGGCTGTTGGCATTAATTAGCCATGATGTTACCCAACCTTAAAGAACGGAATAAACAATAAACTAGCATTTTTTTGGCGTGCGCGCGTGCGTGTGTTGAAAGGAACAGAGATGTCCTCAACAACTCGCTTGATAAAGAAAGACATTAACCCATCGGTGTACGCCTAATTTGTCAGATCCAATGATAGATGCGATCGTGCAATGCGAGATAGCTAAATCGATTTGAAAATGACGATGAAAATTCATAATTTTAAAAAGAAAAAATCCAGAAGTAACGGGCTGCTAAGAAAGAGCCCGAAAGAATTTTGTAAAACTGGTTATGACGCGCCTTTATGTGGATTTTTTGGGATTACGGGAAAAGTTAGAGATGCTTTTCTTGAAAATATAAAACCCAAACCGATTGTAATACAAAAACACTTCGTTAACGAAACTTTCAAAAGGTCATTCGAAACGGTACTTTAAGAATAGTCTACAAAATGTGAATCGCGGTAGCACATGAAACGACTCTCTCATAACGTCGTGTAGGCCTACTGTTTTTGTACACAAATCACAGCAAATGACCGCAGAAAAACTAACGATAATCACTGCACGCAGCTGTCTCGCCGACGTGATTAAAACGAATTTTCAAACAGTATTTTTTCTTATCGAACCCTTTATTTCACCATCATAATCACTATTAAAATTTGCATACATTAACATTTCCGAACTTTTAAATTGTACTGAAAATACCAAAATGAACCCTGTCAGCCGTCTGATTGAATTTTTAAAAAATTTTAATAGCCGCTATTTTGAAAAAAAATTTGCTGGTTAACTGATCTGTTCAAAGTGTTACCGTAATCGATTTTTGCGCCGTTTGAATCAAATCGAGCCAAAATAGCGAACGTTCACACCAAAAACTGATCTATAGATCAGGATCGGTGCTCATTTCATGGTTCCGGGTTAAGGTATTATCACGAAGACCCGAATTTTTCCAATGGTAATTTGCTGACAATAGTAATTCCAGTTAAAGCCCTAAAAAATGAAAAAATCCGATTTTGTAATAGATTTTCATCATATAGATTATTATCATTCTTCACTGAGTCCAGTACTATATACAATGGAACAAAAGTTACACACCATTTAGTGATTTGGGTTCACTTAGTGATTTCTAACTCTCGCTACTTCAAAACACAATACTTTACATGTTTTGTAAAAAAAATCCCTTGAATCATCCGTCCCAACTATAATTATTGTTTGGCAGTCGCTGTACAGTTGGCAACCATGATCTCAGCTGACAACGCACACACACTCACGTCCAACGCTGGTCCGTCCAACTCACTCACAATAATAGCAGGTCCATTCTTCGGTGCCCGAGGTATAAATTAGATCCGACCGCCGGTGACACATTACACGTTTTTGGTGACGCGAAATTCCGTTCTTATGAGACGATCAAGATTCGGCATTCGTTCATTGTTGTACTTTCATTGTTTGAAAATTTATGCAGATTTCTAAGCTGATATGATAGTAAACGCAACTTCATAAAAGTGTAAGAATTATACGGCTTTCTTGAGTATTGTTGACCGAAAGAAGCGAGACCTCCTTTTCAACTTGACCGTTCGGCATCTGATTTGTGTTTGTTACGCTCATCCTTTGATTTGTGTTTGTTGGCATTTGATTTGTTTGTTACGCACATCCTTTGATTTGTGTTTGTTGGCATTTGATTTGTGTTTGTTACGCACATCCTTTGATTTGTGTTTGTTGGCACTTCGATTTGTGTTTGTTACGCACATCCTTTGATTTGTATTTGTTGGAATTTGATTTGTGTTAGTTACGCACATCCTTTGATTTGTATTTGTTGGCATTTGATTTGTGTTTGTTACGCACATCCTTTGATTTGTGTTTGTTGGCATTTGATTTGTGTTTGTTACGCACATCCTTTGATTTGTGTTTGTTGGCACTTCGATTTGTGTTTGTTACGCACATCCTTTGATTTGTGTTTGTTGGCATTTGATTTGTGTTAGTTACGCACATCCTTTGATTTGTGTTTGTTGGCACTTCGATTTGTGTTAGTTACGCACATCCTTTGATTTGTGTTTGTTGGCACTTCGATTTGTGTTAGTTCCGCACATCCTTTGATTTGTGTTTGTTGGCATTTGATTTGTGTTTACGCACATCCTTTGATTTGTATTTGTTGGAATTTGATTTGTGTTAGTTACGCACATCCTTTGATTTGTGTTTGTTGGCACTTGATTTGTGTTAGTTACGCACATCCTTTGATTTGTGTTTGTTGGCACTTGATTTGTGTTAGTTACGCACATCTTTTGATTTGTATTTGTTGGAATTCGACTTGTGTTAGTTACGCACATCCTTTGATTTGTGTTTGTTGGCACTTCGATTTGTGTTTGTTACGCACATCCTTTGGTTTGTGTTAGTTACGCACATCCTTTGATTTGTGTTTCTTGGCATTGGATTTGTGTTTGTTACGCACATCCTTTGATTTGTGTTTGTTTCCTTTTTATCATCCTCATAAAACTTCCGAAATATTTACACACTACACACAAAAACATGGGGTGGTGAAATGTTTTGAACTGTATTTCACCACCCTTGATAATTCAAATTCTTTTCCTGGTCTCTTCAAGTAGAAAATATTGAGTGGCGCTTGTATTTAAAAACAAGAAACGAGTTTAAAGTAATCTGTTTAAACACAAAGCCCAGGTCAAGATTTTTGCTCATTAAATGGAATCAAGGATCAGTCATTTCAAAACTCTATTAATCCCTCCTACTTTTTTTGCCTCATGGGACCACTTTAGTCCAAATTTCAGTTCTTCCTAACATTGGGCTGCAATTTTTTTTCTCCAATAATCCCTCATTCGATCAGATCGTTGCTTCCTGACGGCATCTGAGATCACTACCTTCTTGTGTCTCTTCGGTTTATCCACTTTAAACTTATTAGTCTTAAGAATCCCTCCTATTATATTATTACTTTCCAAAGATAAATAACTTTTTATCTTTAAAATAACGTAAATGTCTTTTTTTGAAAGATATTATACTTGATAAAGATTTATCAGTAAATTAATTTTTACACTCATAATTGGAGTGCAAGATAAAATTGTAAAGTGTGGGTAACTGTAGAGTCTGTCGGTCAGAAGGTATTTTGTATAAGAAATTTCCCATTTATATTTCAAGATGGCGACCCATGATTCAACGATGAAGAGTTTATGCAGTTTTGGCCAAACGCACTGATCATCATTTTGAAATTTGGTAAGAAGGTACCTTGTGCATATTCTAGGTGTATAAAGCCAAAACGACGTATATGTATTTCTTCCCCATTCAGTTCCTTTTTTAAAGTGGAAGGAACTGAATTAATTGCAAAAAAATTTGCAATTATTAAGGTCTAAGAATATATTGCCCGGTCTATCATTCTTTGAACTACTAGTTCTTGCAAAAACACAAAAATATCCAACACGTAACATGTTCGTTTATGTGCACGCTATTAAATATTATTAGTCGCGAAAATTTTGCTTATATCACGTAACCAATCGCATATTGCGACTACTCTACGTATTTGTGTAAAATATTCCATTACACCGAGACAGCTGCGTGCAGTTTTAATTTTTTTCACGTCATAAATTTAAAATAATCAATGTCCCATCATTACCACAATTATTGTAAAAAAGTCCGATCGACAATAAAACCTATTAAACTGACAATTTGTTTTCAAAAATTTTGAAAATCTTTTCCACAATGAAGATAAATATCTCGTTTTTTAAGCCAACAATCGCGCTGAAATGAAACGCAAGCACTAAATGGTGCACGAACTGTCACATTAATTGATTAAAAAAATGTTTTTAAAAAAACAAACATTCAATTGGAAGACTTTGTAAAAACGAAATGTCTACCTTAATTTGTACAAATCAAATTTAGTCATCACATGATGCTGCTGATTTATTTGTTTTTTCCCTGACCATAATCATCTTTTACAATAAAAACTGCTGCAATAACTTCACATTTAAACGTAAAAAACCAAAATTTTGGGAGAATGTACAGAAAATGATATTTTTTATCTATATTCGCGCTAATTAAAAATGTCCTTCTACACGTACTGAATAAACGCTGTTTACCCTTTAGAAATTAGCTCGGCGAGACAGCTGCGTGCCGCGATTACTTAAGCCGGTCGTGTTGGAATGAAGCAGGAGAGTTAAGATAAAAAACCAGTAGCAATTTCGGTTCGGACCGCGACCGCTGTAATTAATGAGCGAATAATTAATTAGAATCGGAAAACATCCGGCCGGCGGTTGCAACGTGATAACTTATTGACGAATGGGGACGTGATCTGGTCCCTCTTAATACTGAAGCAATAACCAATTAGGCCCGAGACCAGGAAATGCACACCGATCCCGATCACTAGAACACACAGTGAGAAGTAATTAAACATTTATATAAGCGTTTCGTAGTCCGTTTTCATTTTAGGTGTCGGCGATGATAAAAAATTCCATTTTAAGAGAGTTTGTTACCCAGAAAAATGTATTCAACCATTTCAAAATGTCATTCATTACTGACTTCCAACCGCCGTTAGGGTTTATTTTCAATTTTCGGATTTACTTAACCTATTTTTTTTTTTTTTTTTTTTTTTTTTTTTTTTTAAAGCCGCCTCGGTGGTCTAGTGGATAGCGTACTAGGCTCTCACCCCGAGGATCTGGGTTCGATTCCCGACGAGGGCTTGGCATTTTCATACGCTATAAATCATCCCACCGTCTGCATTAGCCCAAGTGTGCACAATAGTCGGACGTTAAACACCAAAAAAAAAAAAAAAAAAAAAAAATGTTTTTTTTATCAAATCTGGAACGTTAGCTTTAGTTATGAATAAGATTTTTAACAAAACCTGATACTGTTTTTAAAAAATTATGGTGATTTTTCGGGTTTTTGCGATAGTTCCACGACGATTTTTTTTTGGATTATAGCTTACGTACTGTTAGAACAATCGGAATAGATTTTGAAAAAAAAATCTTATTTGCAACAGTTTTTTTCAAACACAAATTCTTAATTACGGTTTTTTTACGAGGGATCAAAAACTCGTTAAGAGATAGGCCTATAAGAAAATCATACGTACAGCCAAATCATCAAAATTAGGGGGAACTGTTAACAAATACACCCATCGCAATTTGACTAAAAATTGATCCGATTCTGGTAGTTTTAAGAAGGCTTTTTACTAAAACAACACCTGAAAATAAGTGATTACGTTCTTGAAAAATCAAAAAAACTATCGCGTGGGAAAATTTGTTTATTTTCTGCACTGAGATAACAACGTCCAAATTAAAACCTTTTTTTACTCAAATTACCATATTTATTGTAAAGCTTTTTGTAATTCTAAAGAAATGACGGATGATTTTGAACAATAAATTAACTTAACGAGCGAAGCAAAGTCTCCATTTCAACTAAACCGTTCAGCATTTACTTTCGTGTTTTTCTTTGTGCATATCTAGCCCAAACGCTTTCATCAATTGTTTTGAAATTCTGTACGATTTTTTTTTTTTTTTTTTTTTTGTTTAACGTCCGACTATTGTGCACACTTGGGCTAATGTAGACGATGGGATGATTTATAGCGTACGAATATGCCAAGCCCTCGTCGGGAATCGAACCCGGGTCCTCGGGGTGAAAGCCTAGTACGAGCCTAGTACGCTATCCACTAGGCCACTCTGGTTTCCCTTCATTTCGTATAAATTCGGTACGAATGCGCCTTGTATAAAACCCGAACAATGTATGTGTAACATTTTATATCGCTTCCGTTTCAAGATGGTTTCCTTTGATGACGAATGCAGTTGCTTCCTTAACAGCTGGTCTTAAAATTCCGACCGCTTCAAGGTAGAGCATAAGATTTCCAATAACGTTGGTCCAGTAACATTTTACGTATTACCGTCACCGGTTAAACTGGCGGAAAACGTTACGAGCGCGTCAGAGCGTTGTCGCGAAGCGGTGGCCATATTAGCGGCTAAAGTCCAAGTAATTGGACTATCTGCCGCTAGGAGCGTTGTAGGCTGCAAGAATAGAGGGTGGAGACGTTTAAGAAAACAGACAGTACTACTGTCTAACTGACTATAGTTTTTTGCTGCAAGATGCCAGCAGCGAGCGTTCACGTATCTCTCTACTACGTTTATATTCAATGACGTCACTCATGACTGTACACGGACTTCGCTACATTTCATTAAACTATGGATGCACAATACTGTACTTAATATTACTTGCGCATGCGCGTTTGTCGAGGAAGTCTAGGCTACTCGTTACTGCACAGAAGCTTAATGTAGAAGACACTGAGCCGGTCATAATTAAACTGGAATAACAAATTAAATGTCGGCTAATTAACTCCCGAATACCATTTCAGGAGACCGATAACCGGCGATCGAACTGGTCTGCGATCGATTTACATACGGTATCGATTTGATTGCAATTTTAAACTCTGCATTAGGGATTTATAGCCGTGATTGGTTATTAGAGCTGTGAAAACGTCCTTGCGTTCGATCATTTCACCAAAAAAATCAGGTTTGTAAGAACAAAAAAGTGGAAAACTGGGCAAATTTTACAAAACTGGTTCGTCACGTTTGGATCCACTCTAAGTACAACAAATCTATAACGTAATAAGACACCACTAATCGAGAGTTAATCGAAAAATACCGACGGCGATCAGGGTTTATGTGTTATTTTCAGTTTCAATTTATTCTTAAACCGTAAATATCTTTTGTCAAATTACCTACACTGATTCTCCAATTATCTTCATACATGGGAAAAATTTGATAATCTATAAATTACGCAATTTTCCTTTTTTTGTCATTTTAAGTTTTGGAAAGTTTTCAACTAATTGGCTTTTGAAAAAAATATCTTCAGAAGCAGATTTTGCGAGTTTTTATTCAAGATATCTACCGAACCGTATGTTTTTCTGTTGCAGCAAACGGCACGTTTGAGTTAAACGATTTACGAAAATCGTTTATGCCGAGTTTGAAGTATTTTTTTCACAAAAAAATATGACCAAACGTTACGTTTTGTGCGCCAAAAATTATCGGAATTGGTCAACCTCAGTCGACATCCAAGTAAAAAATTTCTTTTTTTACCTGAAAAACAAACATAGGACCTGAACAACTGATGACGTCATCGAAACTTTAAGATCGATTTTTTTCACGATAAACGTAGTTTGTTTACGATTCGTATTAGGAAAGAGTAAATTAATCAATCACGCTTTTACTGCTGGCTTTTTTACACTTTCAAATTGGATGACACAAATACTGTCGTACAACCGGTTGCGGCGAGCTTGCACCCGCGTGACAACCCCGCCCGGGCCAATATCAGCCGCGTATTCGCGCCGTCGCCACGTTCCGTTTCAACCTTTTAAGTGAGCCCATCAACAACTGGCCCAAGTCTCAGATTGTATCTAAGAGTATATAATTAATTGTACAAGTCTGCCAGTGGAGGCAACTTTACAGAAAGAATGTTTTGTCAGGACTCCGCCCCCTTAACTGCCCCCAGGCTCCTCACTAAACCGGATCTCGCCTTGTTCGCCTCCACGTTGTATACGCTACTCTGAAAACATTGTCCGCCAGTTACTACTCGTTCTGCAAATATCGGCTGTGTTATTGCTTTAAATAGCCGATTGTTGGAACTATAAATGCGCTCGTAAACTAAATATTGTGATTTGCATTACCAATGGCAGCGAGAATACGACGGAACAAGGTTGGTTTACTTAGAAATGCCGATGGAGAAATGTTGACTGAAATTTACATACATAAATAGTGCAAAAAATAGTACACAACTTAACCGATGTTGCTATTGTTGTTTGTGTGCATACAAACAAACAGAGCATTTCATTTATACGCACATATCACAGTAATATCTGAATAACAATAAAAATAACGCGAATCATCATTCAGTTACAATGTTAAAAACAAACTTAGATTCAATTAATGTCCCGTAAATTAAACGTCAAAAAACTACTGACCCACCAAAAACCCCGGACATCAGTCTAAATTTTCAAAATCGCTCAATGAGATTCCCCTAAAATGATGGTTAATGAGTTGAATAACACATCACTACCAAAAATATTTACAAAATAAATCTCAAAACGCAATCAAAAAATTTTTTCCTCTTCGTTTCCGTAACGTACATTTTTTTTAACCAAAGGGCGAATAGTGACGTATTTTTTTCTGGGTGATGAATAAATTTCATCCGTCACGCTCGGAAATGAAACCTCCATTTTTCGAAATAACAGCTGAGCAAGAGGACACAGATATTTTTTTTTTTTTTTTTTTTTGTGGTGTTTAACGTCAGACTATTGTGCACACTTGGGCTAATGCAGACGATGGGATGATTTATAGCGTACAAAATGCCAAGCACTGGCCGGGAATCGAACCCGGGTCCTCGGGGTGAAAGCCCAGTACGCTATCAACTAGGCCACCGAGGCGTAATTCTATAAATAATTATTATTTAGAAGTACATCAGTTTTAATTTTTTACGTAAAAACTTCTTTACAGCCTAGTTCTTTTTAATACGAAGGAACAAATAGAAACTCGCGCCAATACGAATAAAGTAAAAAAAGCGTCACTATTGCCTCACACACGTAATAATTAGTATTCTTGAATTGAACAGTCTACCGGTGAGTTTATTTCTCCGAAGTGTATTATAGTTTATGCTACCATTTCCGCTTGTAAAACTAAGAGACATCAGTTCAAAACCTGCTGCCTTTATTTTTTAAATACGTTAATATTTAAATTACAATTCACGTCATTGTACTACATATCCCAACCATCCAACCATAAAACTCTTTAGAGTTAAACATATCTTTGCACATTATACGTAAATAATGTTTAATGAAAACCATTGAACTACATGCCCAGCCCAGTTACATTTCAAAAATCGGTTTTATACAAAAAATAAAGACCTGCGTTATTAAAACTACATATACAGGGGTAAATACAGGTTTGTCAGAACACAAAGAAACTCTAACGCCTCATAATGTTCAATTTTACGGCTCTACAATAAAACAAAACCGACAAAAGGTAAATAAACAGAATTCTGTATACTGTCCCCGCGAGAGTGCAGCACAATGCAGGCATAAGTAACAGAAATAATTGTGTGTGTACCAAAACAGCTGATTTTTAGAAAAATATTAAAATTATTACCGTATCCAAGGCTTGAATAAGTACAGACCGAATCAGTTTTCAAAATAGAATCGCAAATAAAATACTCTGTTTTTAGTAAACAGTAAATACTGTAGCCTAATTTAGGTATGTAATATAAAATCCGGTACTGTCCCCGTGAGAGTGCAGCACAATGCAGGCATAAGTGACAGAAATAATTGTGTGTGTACCAAAACAGCTGATTGTTAGAAAAATATTGAAACATTTAAATTATTACCGTATCCAAGGCTTGAATAATTACAGGCCGAATCAGTTTTCAAAATAGAATCGCAATTAAAATACTCTGTTTTTAGTAAACAGTAAATACTGTAGCCTAATTTAGGTATGTAATATAAAATCCGGTACTGTCCCCGTGAGAGTGCAGCACAATGCAGGCATAAGTGACGGAAATAATTGTGTGTGTACCAAAACAGCTGATTGTTAGAAAAATATTGAAATATTTAAATTATTACCGTATCCAAGGCTTGAATAATTACAGACCGAATCAGTTTTCAAAATATAATCGCAATTAAAATACTCTGTTTTTAGTAAACAGTAAATACTGTAGCCTAATTTAGGTAATATAAAATCCGGTTATAGTAGGTTTCGTTTGTAAATATTTCAATAAGAGGCTTATTTGCGCAATAGATCTTTGATCGTAGTACCAAACCTCAAATAATCAATCAATTACATTTTTACTAATCGATATTATTTCATCACAAACTCAATTCAGTCTACACAGACGGTCTTAATGAACATAAAAAATCTGTCAGACCCATCGAAATAGATTTTTAAGAAAACGTTACTTCGTAAAAAAATCCAATTTGGAACAACGCTGACTTGTACATTGATCAACAGCTTAGATCTTATAAGTAGGCGTATTTTTACTATCCCCAGTCAACTCGATGACCTAGTTGATAGCGTACTGGGCTTTCACCCCGAGGACCCGGGTTCGATTCCCGGCCAGGGCTTGACATTTTCATACGCTATAAATCATCCCATCGTCTGCATTAGCCCAAGTGTGCACAATAGTCGGACGTTAAACACAAAAAAAAATTCTGGCCATCACGCTAAAACCCAGACTCGGGGCTATAAATAGAGTAGATTGAAATACTACTTACACAATGTGAAATTAAAAACATTTTCTGGAACATTAAGACAGCTGGGAACGTGCCATCCTCAATGACTAAGTATTTTAACAAGCTGGATACGTCATAGTGTTGTTTTTTCAAAATCCCAATCAGGGTAAGCTCCCGGTGTCGATGCAGGCCTACATTCTTCGCTGCCAACTACATAAAACAGCCTATTTAGCCAAGTCGTTAAGTTTACCTTTTCAGTACCGCCATCGATCATTACGTTTTCACAAACCTCGTCAACTATTCCTGGTATTTTGTTATGAAACGCAAGCGTGCATCGACTGAAAGTAGAAATCCGAATGAATTTTTTGCAGAAACTTGTTTTGTTCCGTCATTAGCGAATTATCGTTGGAAACATGAGCTGCTGAAGCAGCCGTCCTGCCCGACCTCTGGATCATTTTTTGGGAGGTATTAAAAAATGCGTCGCGCGTGCGCGTATATGTCGTTTGCAATTTTGGCCTGATTAGATTCAGTGCCGCATAGAAATCTGTTGTTAAGAGCACGAGCGATTTCGTTACCAAACAGAATTAATTTCAGTTTCAAAATGGCAGTAATTTCGAATCTTACACTATTTCTACGTTGAAATTCGAAAACGAATATGACGGAGATTTCATTTTTTTTATTTAGAAATTCTAAAATGCAAATACACGCAGATTTTAATGGTGGTAACCGATTTTCAAAAAAAAAGTGTAAGACAAAACAAACTGCTACAGTCGGAAATTCGAAAATCCACTTTTACCCGATCAGCGAGACAGCTGCGTGCCGCGATTATTTATTTTTTCACTATACGAAGATTATGACACATCGAGAATGAACTCGACCTTGAAATTTTAATAGGTCTGTCGACTTTCAGAAAACATCTGTCGATTTCGGATGAACCTATTGATTTTTAAGATAGATTTGTCGATTTTCAGGATATATTTGTCGCCTTTAGGAAAGATCTGTCGATTTTCAGGATAGACCTGTAGATTTTCAGGATTGATCTGTAGACTTTCAGAATATATCTGTCGATTTTTAGGATAGATTGTCGATTTTCAGAATAATTCTGTCGACTTTTAGCAAAGATCTGTCGATTTTCAGGATATATCTGTCGAAATTCAGGATATATCTGTCGAAATTCAGGATATATCTGTCAACTTTCAGGATATATCTGTCGACATTCAGGATATATCTGTCGACATTCAGGATATATCTGTCGATTTTCAGGATATAACTGTCGACATTCAGGATATATGTCGACATTCAGGATATATCTGTCGAAATTCAGGATATATCTGTCGATTTTCGTTACTTGGAACCGTCTGTGTGCCTATAAATATCGCTAAAGACTAAATTCAGTAAAAAAAAAAAAATAATAAAACTACTTTGGATCAATCAAAACATAAAACAGATTTTAGAATTTTTCGAGATTTTGTATTTACGAACTCAACAAAAGCGTGTTTTAAAAAATTCATCAACCTTTGCCGCGTGGGTAAAAGTAGAATACGATTCAAAAGGAACACTTAAGAGTCGGCCATATTGATTCTACTCCATATAAGAATAACGTTAATTAATGATACCAATTACTCAGTCAGTTATTTCTTAAGATAAAATTACGTTTGATATCTGACTATAAAGTGTGGCCCGATTTTTAAACTTGTATGTGTGTATACATCCCGTACAACGGTCTGAAAATAACTAAATTACCGCGAACAGAATAGTTGACATTACGAATACTGGAGACAGTATGTCGATAAATTTAAAATAAATTTATTTTTTGCTACACTATTACACGTAAAAATTAAAGAAACTCTTGTGATAAATTTGCATTAAAAACAATTATAATCGCCCTGAAGACTACTTAAACAAAGCCGAAACCGTAACAGATACAATCTACAACACACTACTCTGCATTTATTCATCAGATAAGGAACAACACAGGGCAAATAAAGTCGAAGGGAGTCACACTTGCTTCATATTCCTCCCCATGCCCTTCTAATTGCCCGCTATTCAGTTAACGGACAAATCCCCGAACAGGAGAGGGGGAAGCAGCTGTTCCCCTAGGAGATTATCGGCGTGATCGTTACAAAGCCCACATGAACGAATTTTAAAACTTGTCTACCGTACGTTGGGGTTGCTCTTACTGCGCCTAGTTCCCTTTTAGCATTCGCATTGCAATTATTAAGTTGACGCGGACAATGATTGAGAAGTATTCTTTTTTCGTTTATATATTAACGAATATCAACTGCAAAGTAAGGCATTGGAACGTCAATCACAGGAACGCTAAACCTAACCTCTAGATCACTTGCACAGGGACTTGCTGCACCTATTGAGAGGATTTAGACGTCCCTCGCGGTACCCGAGTCTAACACACACTTACACTTACAACAGTGCACTTTAACACTTTACACTCACACATACAATTAGGGCGGTGATAATAGCCTCAATTTGCTTTTCGCCTTAAAATAACAAAAAAAAACTCTAGATCACTTTGTATGTCAAGCGTTCTTCAGTCGCAATTTTGTTCCGATTTTATTCAAACTTTGCGCAAAAATCTACTTCGACAAGTTCGTTACCCAAAAATAAGATCAATATTCCTAATTTTTAAAATTCATAGTTTTTATTTTATACTTTTTTAAATCATATTTCAGCACGTTAATCAGCGTTAAAATATTCATAAATTAGCATTCAAAATAAGAAAATTAATACAACAAAATCCTTTAATCTAAAGGAATTTTAAGCTGTTTTATAGTTAAAAAAAAATTTTTAATCCGATCTGTCCCATTTTCATATAACTTTGGATAAAAAGCCTTACATATAAATATAGTTTTTTTTGTGTTTTAACGTCCGACTATTGTGCACACTTGGGCTAATGCAGACGATGGGATGATTTATAGCGTATGAAAATGCCAATCCCTGTACGCTACCAACTAGGCCACCTACGTTTAAGTCATCTCGAACAATCTATCTATAAAAACACAAAAAATCGTCTGAATTTCTCAAAATCATTTCATCAAGTTCGCTGAAGTAAAGCAGTACGAAGACTGCAGGAAAGTGGTGTCCGGCTATCCTCACCTGTGGGGCATGCTAGAATCGATCAGACGGTCAAAGACAATTTCTAGACCCTTTGATGTCAAAATGACAGTCGATCGTGTTTTGGGGAACTGGAAGCCTGATGTGGTATAAAGATGGTTCCAAGACAAAGGCAGACACTGGTGTTGGGATGTAGGCCTACTGCCTCAGACCTACGGTGAAGTGTCTGGTACAGTAAAAAACCCTGGTGGTAAAACCCTGGTACAGTATGCAACAGTACTCCAGGCTGAGGTAATGGCCATTCATGACTGTTAGGAAGAAGCTGACGCGGGCGTATTCATATGTACGAGGTGTGTTCAGAAAGTAACGAGAATTTTTAAATTTCGCGGGCTTGGAGAGTCCGATTGTCAAACATTTTTTTTTATTATGTTGGTATACATGTCCTTGAAGTATGATAAAACTTTCAGCTGTTTTCACTGTTGACTTTGTCTGTGACAGCCACTAAGGTTAGAAGTGTTTTTATGAGCAAAAACAGTACTGTAACGATGCTCCAGCCTCCATATAAGAACGACATGGCTCCTTGTGACTTTTTCATATTTCCAAAAATAACGAAAACCTTAAAGGGCCGTTGTTTTACAGCCGTAGATGACATTAAAAGCGCATCGCTGAAAGAACTAAAGGCTATCTCAAAGATCGAGTTTGATAAGTGTTTCGATGATTGGAAGAAGCGCTGGCACAAGTGCATAATCTCCAATGGGGACTATTTTGAAGGCGACAACGTCAATGTAGAAGAATAAATAAATATTTTGTTCAAAAAAATTAAAATTCTCGTTACTTTCTGAACACACCTCGTATACTGCTATTAAGGCAGCAATCAAAGCACTTGCAGGTCCTATAATTCAATCCAAGCTGCTCTGGGACTGCTTGTTTCACTAGCAAGCGCCTCTTAAGAAAGTATCCTCATGGAGGAATTAGGTAACCATTACAGGGCACTGCAGTCTGAGCGTGCACATGAACTGGATAGAAATGTACCACGGCGAAACAGTAAACGGTGTGTAAGTTATGCAGAAAAGAGGAAGAAACTACAGGATACATAATTTATGATTGCGATGCTTTTGCTAGGAGGGTTTTTTGTTTCCAGGACCCTAAAGACCTCCAGCAGGTTGAGCTAATCAGTAGACTGTTGGAACTTACAAAGGGCACCAATTTGCTGAACTAGTACTCGAGCGGTTTAGTCCATCGATCATGTGCCTGAGGTTGTACAATCTCTTCCTCTAATTTATAACCTAATTTAATCGAAAATCTACTCCATAAAGTAGACAGTTTTATGTCTTTTTACTCAACTGACAGATATACCAGAAAAACTTCATTTCCTGCAGGAGGCTAAGGGCTTTCGGTTTCCAGGACCTTGAAAACCTCCAGCAGGATGAAATAGTGGATTGCTGGAACTTATTAAGGGCACTGATATGCTGGACTAGTACCCAAGTGATGTCAGTAGGTCCGTCGATACCAGTGCCTGGGGTTTTTATAATTCCTTCCTCTAGCATTCTAATCTTAACCTTACATGTTAGTCATGGATAACCCAGTCGTCTGACCAAATATGAATGAAATAAAGGTGTGTTACACACAGTGTCTGTAAATAAAAAACTTTGAGTAAAAAAATTTACAATTCGTTAGGAGTAGCCTAATTTTAAAAAACTGGCATTTTTCGAATGCATTCGCAAACGTAACTTTTTTTTAAATCCGTTACACATAAGTACTCAGTTATAACAAATAACTGTTAATTTAACAAGGAACTGTTAACACAATTAACCAATCTTCAGAGCCGGCCAATCTTCATTTTCCGGTTTTTTAATCGGTAAACCAATTAACTGTAGATAATTTAAAGGATTTCACTTCGTAATGTAATTCTGACAGACAAATTAGATTTTAAAATACGCCGCCATCTTTAAAAGGAGAGAAACGGGTGGCGAATTTGCATAACTTATGCAATGTCGAATGAAACGTGTTAACACTGAACTTGCTAATGTATCGCTGCATATTCACCCAATCCGTATATATTAGCAGATAAAGAACAATTCCTACGCACAAGCGCTGCACGCAGCTGTCTCGGCCTAATATAACAATCCGATTCGCGTCAATCAATTTGGTAGCGAAATCTTTTCATCCTTTTCATAATGGCGGAAGTACAAAATCGTATTTTTTCATCACACGGCGGACAAGGTCCTACTTCGTTCGTCCCCGACTTTTGTACACCATAGTTCTATTTATAAATCTTGTACCATGAGTGTCAATTTCCTCAATGCCGAAAAGTTTGTTTAAAGCTTCTGATACGTAATTCTTAGAGGGAATTCAGACCCCCGTAGGGGGTGTAGACTAGCTGCACCTACTGAGAAGATTTAGACGTCCCTCGCGGTACACGAGTCTAACACACACACGCACGCGCGCACGACGAGGAAAGGATGAGGCTGCAAACATATCTGCGATGCAGCATTGCATCTGAAAGTCTGTTGCAACTATGATGGCTTCAGAGGTCAACTGGTTTTCAGGGCATTGCGGGATTCGCTGCAGTGGTCATGAAGAAGTTGAGGGCTGAGGATCGAGAAAGGAGAGAGAACGCTGTAGAAGAGTAGGCGTTCAGCCAGTCCACCTTCCCATGAAGTAATGCCTGGTGACGGTTCCGTGGGGAGGTTTACAGAAGAGGAATGCTTTTGGTGGATTTTAGTGGGTAACAATATATCTTAACTCAAGTTTGAACTTAATTTGAGTACCACACTCTGGGGTAGTGCGTACCCTACCCCAGGTAGTGTATAAAAGATTTTTCCACCTTTTTTTGGCATCGCAAAAAAACACACATTTACACTGGTAACACTACATTTACGACTTTACACTCACACTTACATTTAGGGAGGCGATAATACCATCAATGTGCTTTTCGCCATAAAATTTTAAAAAATAATAATAAATAGAGAACGCAGACCTGTACGTATTTTATGCTTCCTTAAGCGACATTTCGAGCCAGTTTTGATCACAAAAGTTTATCAGCGAATTTCAGTTGGAAAATGAGCTGTTAAAAAGGCCATCATCATAACAGAGCAGGTATTTTGATTTAACGTTATTTTTTTAAGGATAGTTAAAATACGAGCGCACGTGTGTGCGAGTGCGCGCGTACATGTGTTAACAATCACATCCGCAATTTTGGTCCGATTTGATTCCAACCTGCTACACAAACCGATCTGGTAAACGCTTGGACAAATTCGTTACTTAAGCAGCTAAATTAGTGTTAAAAGCGATACAAATTAGCATTTAAAATGTTCAAAATCCAACGAAATTAAGGTCATCAATTCGACTGCTGTTCAGCTTCTCATTTTAATTGTAATTTTAAAGTTTAAAATAATAATAAACACAGCTGATTGAGGTGTAATTCGATTCGCAATTCGACGGTCGGATAAAAAAATATTACAAATTCGCTCCCTTCAAGCTTGCGAGACAGTTGCGTGCGCCGATTATATACAGTAGGAAAATTCCGAGAACCCCGGGTTGAATGCGGGAAAATTTCATTGAAATCTGTCAATATGTTTTGTTTTTAGCGATTGGAACATACACGCTCGCGCGAGCGGTACACCCCAAAACAAAACCAGCTTTTGAAAATACAAACCTGTCAAATTACAAAAATAGATCCACATACTTTTCGTACAGACTATACAGTATAGGAAGCCAATAAAACTGTATGCCTACATTCTTACAGGAAGCAGAAAATTCTACGAATGCCAAATGTTTTTGAATGAATGTGCGCATATGTCGCGGATGAATCAAAGCACCCACTGCCCCACGCGGCGCGGAGCGTGTGAACGCGTTCTGCCTGCCCCCCCCCACCCCAGCCACATGGCGGCACTCCACAAAAACTTTACACACACATGTTGATGTCGCCCACTTCACTCCATACAGTCACTTAACGGCTTTTATCTCATTCAAACGGAAAGATAAACTTGGATTGCAAGAAGAATAATCCGAAAGTTGTGAATTTCCATGCGATACCTGTATTGTTGGTTTTTCAGAACCGAATTTTTAGGGCAAACTGCAATACTTGAGAAAGTTTGTGCGTTTTTTTTTTTTTAATGAGGCATTTTATTTCGTGCTAACGACTATTCTACGTACAGGGTGTTACGGAATGTTTGTCGGATATTTCATGAGGTTTTGAGGACCCAAGTAAAACCGAAGAAGAATATATCTGAAACGCGTTTAGTCGTATTTTTTAAAAAATACATTTTATATTAAAACCAAAATAAACTTACCAAAAACAGCGACATTTTTGTTCCTTTTAAAACGATGGCCATTTAAAATTTTTACGTCACATATTTCAAAATCCGTTCATTTTATAAAAAAACTTTTTAAAAAATGATATTTTTAGTTCGAAGAATAAACGAATTATCTAAAACAATAATTCCTATATAATACAAAACCCAAAACTAAAACTTAAAAATTATGTTTTCGGTTTTATGACGTCAAATCAGTTATTTTTGAAGTTACAAAAAAGTACACGTGTGCAACATAAGCGAAGCTTTTTGTTAATGATATCTTTGCTGTACAGTATATAAAATTCGTTTGAAGATATGTTTACAAATATCTTATGTTTAAATAAATAAATACGTGAACTTAGCTTAAATATTATTTACTGCAGTTATAGTAAAAGATCAGCTGTTTTATATTAATTCGTAACGATCAGCTGATTTCATTGAACAGCTGATAGGCTGTAATAAATTTCAGGTTATGTTGTTAAAAACTAGCAATATTAACAACAATTATTATAAGCGTTTTAATTAATTTCGAATGTATTATAAACGGTTACAACGTGCACGTGTTCTTCAACTAAGGAAAAATACCGAAACCAAAACAACACAACGTTTTCATACAATACGCGTGTGCTGTTATCGAAAAGGATGAAAGCAGAAACAGAGACGAAATTCGTTTGCTCGTTCGTTTCATATTTCCGTTACATTCTTCCGTTCGGCAGACTTTTTATTCACTTTTTTCGCCAAAGCTAACATTAAAAGCTAACAAAAAACATCTTTTACGCTAATTAAAACGGGAAACGTTTTATATAAAGTTGTCGGTTTCAAAATTTTGACATTAAAGTCGCGTTTTTTTCATTTACAGTATTGATAATATACTACATTAAAAATACTTAATGCCAATTCCAAATTTAGACTTTTACACTTACAATTTAGACCCAAAAAACGTTTTTTTACAAAACACAAAATGTTGGATAAACACATACAACGTAGTGTCGTTTTGTTTATTTCAACCCTTGTTAACAGTAACCTAAGCAATTCAATAGTTCCGGAACACACTGTACACAGAACAAAGGTAAGTTTACGATGCCAGACTACAGACCGCCTCGGCGTGCAAGTCACCTCGACTCCATGTGAATCCAGCGGCTGTTGGCTTCACATTCAGGCCGAAACGCCGTTCTGTTACGCTCCGCGTTTTTACGTTACGTACATTTTTCTATATGTTTTATCCGTTACGGAAAAATCAACAGGACGCTACAAGCGTGACGAGGAAAGTTTCTCACACTGATCATCGATTAGTCGTTTCACTTCACATGCAAATCGGACACGTCTCGTCTCGTCCTGTCTTGTCTTGAGCTAATTGAATCCGTTCTGTTGCCCCGGCCATGGCGGATCGGAAATTACTAACCAAATGAGTTGAAATGCATTCCTCGGTCAACAATAGAGCGTCCAGTTTTCAGATTGGAACTGAGTTTATTTAATCCATAAACAAAACGCGTCAGACTGCACCGCGTCCGGTAACTAAAACGCCGCGCCAGATGCACAAAATGGCGCAAAACACTGCTCCGGCTTTCTCACGCTCTTGGCAAACCAAAACCGGTGCGAAAGCTAAAAAAAAACTGAATAATTTCTTGTAATCAGTTAATCAGATCCTGAACTGTATGAAGAAACGCCAGTGAGCGGCGAAACTGCAACGGGAGAAATTTACGATTCGTGAACACATAGAGGGAAAAACCAACGTCCGCTGCTCGCTTGCTTTGTTTTGCTGATTCGTTTTTCTGAAATTAGCTACAGCAGGCTACCCGTTATTTTGACCAAGAAATACCGAAATTCTACTTTACAGAGTGGACAAGAATGATAGAATGATTAATCGAAATAGCGGAGACATAAGTTTCACGTATTTTGTACAGTTAAGTCAGAAGAATTTCATCAAGAATACCGAAATTCTACTTTAAAGAGTGGAAAAGAATGATAGAATGATTAATCGGAATAGCGGTGACATAATTTTCACGTATTTTGTAAGTTAAAGTCAGAAGAATTTCATCAAGAAATACCGAAATTCTACTTTAAAGAGTGGACAAGAATGATAGAATGATTAATCGGAATAGCGGTGACATAATTTTCACCTATTTTGTACAGTTAAGTCAGAAGAATTTCATCAAGAAATACCGAAATTCTACTTTAAAGAGTGGAAAAGAATGATAGAATGATTAATCGGAATAGCGGTGACGTAATTTTCACCTATATTGTACAGTTAAGTCAGAAGAATTTCATCAAGAAATTAAGGAGTGGGAAAGAAGGATGGGGTGGTTTACTGAAACCTCCTCATGGAGCCAACAGATATAAAGTTCCACGTACTTAAACGTCAAGTGTACAAAATTTCACCAAAAAATACCAAAATTTATACTTTAACGGTTGGGAAAGAAGGATTTGGTTTATCGAAATAGCGTAGCAGCGACATAATTTTCACGTATTTTGTACGGATAAGTCGGAAAAATTTAATCAAGAAGTACCATAGTTTTGCTTTAAATAGAGAAAGAAGGACAGGTTGGTTTATCGAAATCTTCTTATGTTATAGTCACGTGATATAAATTTCCTCTTATTTTGAACAAGTGTGCAAAATTTCATCAAGAAATGCCAAAATTTGACTTTAAGGTGTGGTAAAGAAGGATGGGGTGGTTTATCGAGGTCTTCTCACGTAGTCAAGAGATATAAATTTAATCGTATTTTGAACTTAAAATAGGGCTATGAAAATGTCACCAAGAAGTGCCAAAATTAGACTTTAACGGGTGGGAAAGAAGGATAGAAAGGTTTATCGAAATAGCATATAAGCAGTGACACAATTTTCACGTACTTCGTACATTTAAGTCAGATTTATGTCACCACGAAGTGCTAAAATTAGACTGTAAGATGTGGGAAAGAAGGATGGTGTGGTTTAACATCGATTCAGTGACAATTTAATGGGTTAGTTTATCGAAATCTCATGTATTCAATGATTTAACTTTCTTCGAATTCGGAATGCCGAGTGCAAAATTTCAACAAGACGTATAGTAGCCTACCTAAATTTGCTCCAAAACGTAGAAAAAGCAAGATCACTTTATTTAAGCAGTAAACTGTTGTTTTGAAGGTGAAGTGAAGCAGCAATATATAATCTGCTGAGTTATGATTCTTCATATATGACCAAAATTTGAGCGAACCTTGATGAACCGATTTTGAGAAATTAAAACGTAATGACCGGTTGTTTTGAAATTTAATACGAAAGTACCTTCTGTAAAGCTCGAACGACGTATGTATACAATTTTTCTCATTCAATTCTGTTTCAAGATGGCGGCTTTTGATTTACAATAACGATTGTACGAAATTTTACCCAAACACACTGACCGATTGTTTTGAAATATGGTACGAAGATACCTTGTATACATCCAAAATGACGCATGTATAACATTTTTTCCTATTTACTTCCGTTTCAAGATGGGGGCCTCTGATGTACAATAACGATTGTACGCAGTTTTAATTCAATTCATTTTCTGCTGTTATGATTCTTCATATATAACCAAAATTTGAGCGAACCTTGATGAACCCATTTTGAGAAATTACTTTTCGAAAGCTTCCAGACCGGATTTGAGGAAATGTCAAAAAGAAATGCCGCCTTACCCACGTTGTACACTAAAAGCAAATTACGACAAATCACTAACATTCCCTTCAAACAATCGCAATCAATGTTAAACACACACCAGCTTATGTCGTGAACATAAAGTGAAGTTATTTTATCTCAAACGCCCCAAGTAGGCCCAACATAAATTGTATTCATTAAAACGAACACATAACGTGGGCCGCCGCAATGGCGTACTGTATTCAGTTTAAAGTTCAAATAATCGCACACCTTTATATGAATCATACGTTTATTTGACACAAAGAATGGTTATTTCAAGTGTTTTTGGATCGCTTCCAACTGCCTTATACAGTGAACCCACGGGCGGTATTGTCTAGCCATGCTTTCACGGCCATATTGGGATCAAATAACGTGGGCAATTTGCAAAAATTATCGGAACACTTCTTTGGTTCCGCCTACTTTAAAAAAAAAAAACGATTTTGACATTCTGGTGGATCTGTTTTGAAGTCCCCTGAATCCAGAGTGGTTTTCACTTGGTTGTCTGTCTGTTTATATCAGGGGTTCTCAACGGGGTCCAGATAGACCCATTGAACTTTGAAGGGGTCGACTGAATTCGGGGGGGGGGTTACCCCCCGGTCGATGAAAAAAAATTCAATTTTTAACCCCCTAAGAAATCTGAACGTGGTGATTTGCCATTATTAACACTTATTTCCCCGTATATAACTAAGATAAAGGACATCAACCGCAACCATCTCATTAAAATGTTACGTATTTATATGATTTATGCAATTTATATTTTATTTAAATTGCTGTTTCTATAAACGTAATTATATCTTTAATGTATAATAATACAAAATACAAATTATTAAAAAAAACTGTACTACTGAATTATTCCAAATAAAAGCTTCATTTGCGGTGATATTTGCGAAATACAATGTAAACATAATTATAATTTATGAAATTATAATTATTAATAGATTAGTATGTTGATCTCTTTTTCTATTTTTTTTATTATGTTTATTTCTTTTATAAGAGCTTGTTATAGATTTTATTTATTTTCTTATACTCAGCATGGTAATTTTTATTCTGGTTATTACAGTTTTCCTAGTGGTTTTATTCGTCAGTATTTGTTATTATTCCTTCATTGATTACCTTTGAATTTGTTTTTATTAAAAATTAATATGTTTATATTATTTTATTTAAGTATTTTAAGTTAAAAATTAGAGGGGGGTCTACGTAATTAAAAAAATGTATTTAGGGGGTCGAAGCAGAAAAAAAGGTCGAGAATCCCTGGCTACATGTATGAGTGTACGAGCATCGCTGTAAACTAAACCAATATACCGATTTTGTCGAAATTATATATGCAAACCTAACCTAACCTACATCTCGAAAAAATTTCAAAAACCATTTTTGGTACGAAAATCTGGACTTTTACGACTCTGACCCGTTTTCACTCGAACACAGTAACTTACATAGAAAACCAAACAAATGTACGATCTATAAAAAAAAATCAGTTAGGAAGCTATATTTTGAGAAAAAATAAAAAAATCGGCGTAATTTCTCAGATTCATAACTCCAGTCCAAGGGCTTTGTTTTAGAAAAAAATACACAGTATACACAGGGCATTTTTACTCCTCAAGAGTGCTATCCTGTTGGAAAAAAGTTCTACTTGTTCGAGTTATATGAAGAACTTACGTCAACCCAGTGATTCAAAATTTGATACCTATTTTGGAATCTAAAGCACAGTTAAGCCTACCTTAAGTGAGGGATTTTTAAATTAGTACAGTTCTGTATGCGTATACTGCAGCAACGGAGAGGCTATACTCAATCGTGAATAACATCCGGTCAACAGAAAGAGGCAGTTTAAATGTCATTACTGTTTGAAGCTTACTGAATACCAAGTTCAACACCAGACTTTCTTGTACTGAGTTTTATAACTTAATTAAAAACAATACATTTTACAGAAACTCTGTGTTAGCTCTACCGTTGCAGCTGGACCCAGTTGAAATGAACAATGATACATATTCTGTAGATTGGGCCTTTATATTTTCTTTGTTTAATAAGTTTTAAAAATCAGTGTTTTGTGTCAGTAAAAAGGTGTTAAAACACAGTAATTCATAAAAAATAAATTTGTACTTCTTCCTTTTAATTTTGAACCTTCATAAGTAAAATATAACCTTTATTTTTTTGAATTTTTAGTTGTTTTGTCATTTTTTAAGTAAAATTTTGTTGTCCTGGGTTTTGTACCCGTCCTTTTTTTTGACGCTTGAAAGCTTTATTGCCGTATAATTACTGAACTATTAATGGCAACCGCGGTTAGGCACTTTCTGTTATATTCAAACTGTAAAATGTACATAAAGTGGTCAAGCAAATGCTTTTAAAGCAGTTAATAAGAGCCCGTAAGCACATTGTTCCTTCTAAAAAAAGTATCGAATGTTGAAATGTATACTTGTGTTTTTTTTTTTAACATCCGACTATTGTGCACACTTGGGCTAATGCGGACGATGGATGATTTATAGCGTATGAAAATGCCAAGCCCTGGCCGGGAATCGAACCCGGGTCCTCTGGGTGAAATCCCAGTACGCTATCA
Organism: Callitettix versicolor; assembly: GCA_022606455.1. Taxonomy (NCBI): domain Eukaryota; kingdom Metazoa; phylum Arthropoda; class Insecta; order Hemiptera; family Cercopidae; genus Callitettix; species Callitettix versicolor. The sequence goes on from CM040189.1 coordinate 16,611,355, forward strand.
ACTACGCCACCGAGGCGGCTCTTGTATTTTATACTTAAAATGCTGTTCTTATAGGTGTATTCTGATTCATACAGTGACATACATATCAAATATAAACTATTAACTAGAATGGACCAACGTATTTCCTTGTCTGCCCCGCTAGACAGCGACAGCCTCTCGCAACACCGCTTGTAGCATAAGATACATAAAATCTAAGACATTTCAAATTAGCAGGGATATTTTTACTTTTGCCTTTGCGCACTTTTTGTTCTTTATATATTCCTTCGTCAGAAATACTTAGGGGGTAAGGGTTTCGGTGACTTGGCCACAAGAGATTTGGTTGATATTTTGTTATCGCGACAGGCCTGGATTTTTGATGACCAGTCAAATTAGCGATGGAGAGATCACTAATACCTGCCGAGACAGAGTTACAAGGTGCGCTACCTGTTCAGACATGCTTTTAGTGGTTTCAGTAAGCTCGCTGCAATTTGAACAAGCGGCTTTGTTGCCGGTGAAAACTGCAGCAAATAATGCTTTTGAAATTTTAAATGCTTTTTTGGCTTCTGCAAAACACACCATATATCTCTTGCCGTAACAGTCTTCGATTACAAGGAGCCCTAATTATGAACAAGTGAATCACATTCCCGAATACAAGACCTTTGGATTTTTTTAACGTCTGGCTATTGAGCACAGTTGGGTTAATGCAGACGATGGGATGATTTATAGCGTATGAAAATGCCAAGCACTGGCCGGGAATCGAACCCGGGTCCTCGGGGTGAAAGCCCAGTACGCTATCAACTAGGACACCGAGGCGGCTCAATACCTTTGGAAATGAGATATCAAACAACAAACAGCGCAGCAATCTGTACCGTTAATTAACGGTTTACAATTCAGTCGAACCACACCGTCAACTCCACAGACACATGAATTTCAGACAGTACTATACTTGCGCAGGGGCCGTGCTAATATCTGTATCGTCCCAATTTTAGTATATGTACTGCCGAAGCAAGTACTTTTATCGTCTGCACTAGCCCAAGTGTGCACAATAGTCGGACGTTGAACACAAAAAAAAAAAAAATCAGACAGTACTAAAAATAATGATTATTGTAATCTGTACGCTTTGTTAAATTTAATAATAAAATTAAAATGTCCGCTTTTAATAAAAGAAATGACCTAACTGATAACAAGCCGTTTTGCCATACAAGAGGTCAAACGCCCGACAATCACTGTTTGTACACGTTAACACTGCACATAAGTAGGGTAACGTAAGCCTATCGCGGCCCAAACATATAACGAGCTTGACCCGGATTTTCGCCTCCATCGGCTGCCGATTTCAGGCGCAACAAAAAATGCACCCTGCACCGGCTCACTACTTTCTCCAACCCGCCGATCCCGTCATATCACTTGTGCAACCGACGAAATTCCTCTCCCTCTCTCTCCCTCGACACGGGCCGGAACCTGGTTTTCACTTGTCCAAGTATCAAATCTTATACAGTGGTAGTAATAGTCGATTGGTAGCAATAGTCGAATATTTGTAATAGTCAAATAGTAGTAATAATCGAATAGTAGTAATAATCGAACAATAGTAATAGTCGAACAGCAGTAATAGTCGAATAGTAGCAATAGTCGAACAGTAGTAATAGTCGAACAGTAGTAATAGTCGAATAGTAGTAATTGTCGAATAGTAGTAATAATCGAATAGTAAGTCGAATAGTACCAATAGTCGAATAGTAGTAATAATCGAATAGTAGTAATAGTCGAATAGTTGTAATAGTCAAATAGTTGTAATAATGGAATAGTAGTAATAATCGAATAGTAGCAATAGTCGAATATTTGTAATAGTCAAATAGTAGTAATAGTCGAATAGTAGTAATAATCGAATAGTAGCAATAGTCAAATAGTAGTAATAATCGAATAGTAGTAATAGTCAAATAGTTGTAATAGTCGAATAGTAGCAATAGTCGAATATTTGTAATAGTCAAATAGTAGTAATAATCGAATAGTAGCAATAGTCGAACAGTAGTAATAGTCGAATAGCAGCAATAGTCGAACAGTAGTAATTGTCGAATAGTAGTAACTGTCGAATAGTAGTAATAATCGAATAGTAGCAATACTCGAATATTTGTTTTAGTCGAATAGTAGTAATAGTCGAATAGTAGCAATAGTCGAACAGCAGTAATAGTCGCAATAGTCGAACAGTAAGTCGAATAGTACCAATAGTCGAATAGTAGTAATAATCGAACAGTAGTAATAGTCGAATAGTAGCAATAGTCGAACAGTAGTAATAGTCGAACAGTAGTAATAGTCGAATAGTAGTAATTGTCGAATAGTAGTAATAATCGAATAGTAAGTCGAATAGTACCAATAGTCGAATAGTAGTAATAATCGAATAGTAGTAATAGTCGAATAGTTGTAATAGTCAAATAGTTGTAATAATCGAATAGTAGTAATAATCGAATAGTAGCAATAGTCGAATATTTGTAATAGTCAAATAGTAGTAATAATCGAATAGTAGTAATAGTCAAATAGTTGTAATAGTCGAATAGTAGCAATAGTCGAATATTTGTAATAGTCAAATAGTAGTAATAATCGAATAGTAGCAATAGTCGAAAGTAGTAATAGTCGAATAGCAGCAATAGTCGAACAGTAGTAATTGTCGAATAGTAGTAACTGTCGAATAGTAGTAATAATCGAATAGTAGCAATACTCGAATATTTGTTTTAGTCGAATAGTAGTAATAGTCGAATAGTAGCAATAGTCGAACAGCAGTAATAGTCGCAATAGTCGAACAGTAAGTCGAATAGTACCAATAGTCGAATAGTAGTAATAATCGAACAGTAGTAATAGTCGAATAGTAGCAATAGTCGAACAGTAGTAATAGTCGAACAGTAGTAATAGTCGAATAGTAGTAATTGTCGAATAGTAGTAATAATCGAATAGTAAGTCGAATAGTACCAATAGTCGAATAGTAGTAATAATCGAATAGTAGTAATAGTCGAATAGTTGTAATAGTCAAATAGTTGTAATAATCGAATAGTAGTAATAATCGAATAGTAGCAATAGTCGAATATTTGTAATAGTCAAATAGTAGTAATAATCGAATAGTAGTAATAGTCAAATAGTTGTAATAGTCGAATAGTAGCAATAGTCGAATATTTGTAATAGTCAAATAGTAGTAATAATCGAATAGTAGCAATAGTCGAACAGTAGTAATAGTCGAATAGCAGCAATAGTCGAACAGTAGTAATTGTCGAATAGTAGTAACTGTCGAATAGTAGTAATAATCGAATAGTAGCAATACTCGAATATTTGTTTTAGTCGAATAGTAGTAATAGTCGAATAGTAGCAATAGTCGAACAGCAGTAATAGTCGCAATAGTCGAACAGTAAGTCGAATAGTACCAATAGTCGAATAGTAGTAATAATCGAACAGTAGTAATAGTCGAATAGTAGAAATAAATAGTAGAATAGCAATATTCATATTTTTAGTGCTTCACAACAATACCACATCGAAAAAAATTTGAAATTTTTTTTTAAAACTCGATCCTAATTTTTTAAAAAAGCCTACTGTAGGAATGTTTAAATAAAAGAAACATTCGTTTCGAAAATACTCTACCTATACATGCCAGGGTTTATTTTATTTCTATTTACTTCCGGACCACAAATTTATTTTTTATTCCAAATGTGCTACAATGATTTACATTGTAAATATTCGTACAAATCGTGAATATCGTACAAATATTCGTACATTAAAATTTTACAAATCGATTTTGAGTAATTTCAAATTTTGTTTATCCCTCGACCGGATTTGTACAGTATAGCAACACGTGGACAAAAATTTGATAAAAATCATAGAACCGGTTTTGATATAAAATACTATTTTTAAGTTTTTTGTATAAAATGCCTAAAAACTACTTTCAATGAACTCGCGTTACGGACAAACCAGACATTGGAAATTAAAAGAAATTCGGTCGATTAGTTTAGTGTCCATGGATATAAAATCAATGTTTAAATTTATTTTTGACCCGCAAGGACAGCTCTCACGATAACACTTTTTCACGAACAGCCCACTTTCCTTACACCGCATTGTAACGCGGTAAAATCAATATAAAGCAATTTGAACTCAGGCTACTCCACAGCCGCTTGGAAACAATCCTGTTGTTCCCGATAGGTTTTTGTGTTGGCGTCTCCTCAGAACCGAAGCCATCTCGATATTCAAATTAGATTTACAATACAAAGGCCATCTAAATAAAGCGAATGAACCGATCCTAATGCGATAATGCTTTAACTTCTATTGTGTGGATTTTTCTTAAACCAGGATCAGCGTCGTCTCTCGCATGGCTCCGATTGTTCGGTCGGATCTATTCATTACCCGTGGCGACATTTCACACGGAAAATATTTTAAAAATTTACTAACAAAAAAGTGACGGAAAAGCGTTTCGAATTGTGTAACACAAACTGAGGGGGTAGATACTTTCTCTTCAATAAACTGAAGGGTTAATTTCAGTTAAACAATTCTTATCTCATTTTACAGCAGATAGGCCCTACTAAAGATTACACCACCGGTGTAGAAACACTGGTTTTTTAAGCTATTACGTTTTGAAAACCCATGTTCGGGATTACGTTTCCTAAAAATAATACATTTTCTCATAAACTGCTTTAACGATTTTAATAAAAATTGAACTATTGCACCCTTTAGGTACCGAATGAATTGTTATTTCCCAAAAGTCTTATATAGACAGCTATCGACAAAACCGTACCTCGGACCACACCTAGGCACATTTTCTACTTTCCCGTTTCCGTTTGTATATAACTTGGCTAGAATCATTAATCTACACGTAAGTTAAAATTTGAACAAAATCAGTAGAATCGATTTTGAATCGGAATCAATTTAAAAAAAGAACAAAAAATAAAAATCATGTATCGTGTTTTCTCTTCCTTATTACTCACCAATCAATATTGGGACCGTTTTATATCAGAAATGAGATTATTAGGTGGAAGAGCGTGTTGGGAACGTGCTAGAAGTCTGAGTTCTTCCAATCCGGGAAAGAACTCATTCGATTTGATCATGTACGGAGGGTGCTGGATTTTCCCCCCTTAAAATCCATAACTTATGCCAGTTAGATTAGTGAGGACACAAGGGATCAGCGTTAACTCGAACTAAGAACCTTAAAGTGTGCGGTTTAGAGACGCAGCAGACTAACCGGTGCTTTAGCCACATCGACCACCCGGCCGATAGGCCATGGACAACTTACGGAAAGTACACAGAAGGATTGGGGCATTAGAGGAAGAAGTGGGCGTGGAACTAGAGCGAATGGAAGACTGAGGGAATTGCTACGTGCCATGGCCCCCATATTAAACTTTGGGCCCGGGACCCAAACTCTGAAGCGGACATTATGGTTAAGAATGTTTTTTATAAAATGGAAACATCTGTACTTATGCCTAAAATGTTTTTTATTTTATTTATTGGTTGGTTTTATCGTCTGTTAAGCATTAATTTTTCCAATTGAGAGGAATTAGACGTCCCTCGCGGTACCCAAGTCTAACACACACTTACACTTACAACACTTTAACACTTTACACTCACACTTACATTTAGGGAGGCGATAATAGCCTCAACGTGTTTTTCGCCTTAAAATAATAATAATGAAAAAAAGCATTAATTTTTAGTTTTTTTTTTCAAGTAAATATAGTTTTTCTCTAACATACCTCAAAAACGGACCGTGGACCCTCAGGTGCACTTGGACCCGCCTTTGTGGGGACCATTTATCTGTGCTTAAAATGCACAAAAGCAAAAGAACGAAAAATGTGTATTGCTTGAAAACTTGAAACACCCAGTGTGATAGTTAACACGTGGTTGCAAACGGAATGCGCGTGCGTCATTCAACGCTGTTGTTGCAATGGACGAATCGGCCCCTTGCAGTAACTAATGCATGCGCAATGTTCCATTTAATGCGCACATGTTAAGTGCAGAGCGGGGGGGGGGGGTTTACCTTTGCGGAACGTGGGAAAGTCGACCCACGCGGTTAAGGTCGCATTTTGAGTAGCCCGGCAAAGCAGCATAACTTTTCGGTAAATAGCAATAATTGATTTTAGTAATAACGGCAGATGCGACGAACAAAAGAGTAAAGGGTGAAGCTATCGGACCGTAGTTTAAGGGTTGGGGTCGCAGCGCCATGTGTCGTCAGCTAAGCCTGTTCCCAGTCAGTTGTTTTTTATTAACTTGTATGTTCTAAACGTCAAGTCGAAAAGTTGGAAGTTCGAATCCAGCTTTATAAGTTTGAGTTACAAACACAATGTACCATGTTTTATGGCAGGTTGGCATGTTGGATTTTTCATGATGCGAGGGCACGAATTGATTTATATATATATATATATATATATATATATATATATATATATATATATATATATTCGGTTCTATGGACACATCAGTAGACTACCAACAACGAGACTTGCCAACAGAATCCTTAAGTATATACAAGGTGTCAAATCAACAACGTCGTGGATCGCACAAGTCAGAATAGACCTACATGACGCAGAAATAGACTCAACAGATGTTGAAGACAGGCGCGCATCAGGAGAAAGATGCTCGGTTGGAAGGTCCCAGAGAATGAAATCCCAAAGAGAGCAGGGGTAGAATGGACGGAGGAGCGGAAGAGGATCCATGGGGACAGGATGAGGGAGGTGTGGAGGATTAGAAGGAACAAGACATGAGTCGGAGTGCTTTGCGTGATCCAACAGGGTCTATGCGCAAATAATAATAATAATAATAATATATATATATATATTGTGTTTAACGTCCCGACTATTGTGCACACTTGGGCTAATGCAGACGTTGGGATGATTTATAGCGTATGAAAATGCCAAGCTCTGGCCGGGAATCGAACCCGGGTCCTCGGGGTGAAAGACCAGTACTATCAACCCAGTACCACCGAGGATAATTATTAACATTTCCTGTGTTTCCGCACAGCATCGAACAGGTGACCTTGCGCGTGTGATGCGCACGTTATTAACCACTACACTACGGAAACTGCGAAGAAGTTTGACCGATGTAAATATATGACATTAATCGTTGATTTTGATAAATCTATATTAGTCAAAAATCAATTGTTTCTGGCAGGCTACTATAAACATAATTATATCTTCAAAGTAGATACAAAATACAAATTATTTAAAAACAAATTTGTATTACTGAATTGCTCCTTTATTTGCGATGATATATGTGCAACACATTGTAAACATACAACCCCGCAGGGGGGGGGGGTGCAGACTAGTTGCACCTATTGAGAGGATTTAGACTCCCCTCGCAGTACCCGAGTCTAACACACACTTACACTTAAAACACTACACTTACGACTTTAACACTTTATACTCACTTTTTTGTTAAAATAAAAAAAAAACTATACATATAGGGGTTTACGGAATAAAAAAAAATTATATAGTGGGTGGAAGCAGAAAAAAGGTTGACAACCCCCTGCTATAACCTATACAGATTAATATTGTTCAAATAATTTTGTGGCAGAAGCTTTTCTACGCTCTCCTGTTTTGATACCTAAAAGTCTCCACAAAGTAAACACAGCTTCCCTTTTTTATAATGACACAGAACAGTAATACTTAAAACTTATTTCTATACAATACACTTATACACTTATTATACTTCGATGAAATACACCCAGCATTGCCATGCGGAAGTTAATTTATACATCCACTTAACTGGACTTATTTGTACGCTTGACATATAAAGGTACACTGTAACTCTTGACTTACTTGCAAAACGACTCCGCCCTAGGAGACGATATGCAGGCGCCGCCATTTAAACAGGGATTTGGTGAACACGACACGAATCCTGCAACAGGCAACAGAAATTAATATTAGTAAAGAAACTTAAATAATACATTTGAAGTTAAAAATATAATCACGGCACGCAGCTGTCTCGCTAACGTGTCACGGAGACAGCAGATGCGTGCCGCAATTAATTTATTACGTCATAAAAAAGTACACGTGTGGAACTCGGGGAGTTATCGACAAAAGCGAAGCTTTTGTTAATATCTTTGCTGAATATACAAATAGTTTGAAGATATCTTGTTTTGTTTAGATTAATACGTGAACTTAGCTTAGATATTACTGTAGTTCTGGTAAAACATCCGTTGTTTTATATTAATTCGTAACGATCAGCTGATTTCATTTTAACAGCTGATAGGCTGTAATAATTTTTTTTTTTAACGTCCGACTATTGTGCACACTTGGGCTAATGCAGACGATGGGATGATTTATAGTGTATGAAAATGCCCTGGCCGGGAATCGAACCCGGATCCTCGGGGTGAAAGCCCAGTACGCTATCAACTAAGCCACCGAGGCGGCTTGTAATAAGTTTAGCAATATTAACAATTATTATAAACGTTTATATTATTCTCGAATGTATTACAACGTTACAACGTGCACTTGTTCTTCAATTAAGGAAAAATACCGAAACCAAAGCAACACAACGTTTTCATATAATACGAGTGTACTGTTATCGAAAAGGAGGAAGAAAAAGAAAAAGACGAAATTCGTTTGCTCGTTCGTTTCATATTTCCGTTACATTCTTCCGTTCGGCAGATTTCTTTCTATTCACTGTTAAAGAAATCATTCAAATCTAACATTCAAAAATAACAGTCAAGATGTCTTTATTAACATTCTTCGAGGTCGAGCCCGTGTCACAGAGCTCTTGCAGTAAAAGCACTCAGCAAAATGGCTACCAACTTTAACGTATATGGTAAAAAGATAGAAAACATCGCTTAAAGAACAGCAGTCTTTACCAATTACACGATTCCCAGCCGCAGTCACCTTCGTTACCGAAAGGTTCGTACCTAACTAAGACTTGTTCTTCAATAGCTCAACGCATACCGTAAAACCAGTGGAACTGTTACCAACATTGCAACTTGTATCAGTTCATTTACAAACCGGGAACACTGTTTTAGGCAAATCTAATTACACCAAGTGCTGCCAACTTTCCCCGACAAGACGCACAGTTCGGTTGGTCTTTTTAATTAAACCGAATTACACCTTATCGGGTGCGTTGCACAAGCTTCTTAATGAACTAAATATACGCCAACATCAAACATCAAACATCCAGCGAGCCAGCAACATCGTGATGCGCGCGCATCAATTAGCATTCCGAAATACCGGCAATATCTCAGCTGTCCGATCATAGTGCGCGCAATTTGACTTCTGTCTGAGCCTGCGCCTACGTCCAGCGCGTGCAATCAATCCTGTATCCTGCCTTGCTAACCGGCTGTGCGGGATTCATGATTAATTTTCATTATGAAACTACTGATTCCGGTACTCGGGTGAAGTGCGTAGGTTAGGCTAACAAACTACCGGCAGTATTGTGTGCTTGATTAATTTGTTCGCTTTCTAATATAGGTCTTGAGCGAATATTAATATATCGTAATTACTACAAAATAGTAATAATTAAAATATTAATTTGTCTTCCTGTGTTATGTCTACGAGTTTAGCGAAGCGAGGTCTGTGTGTCAACTCGACCGTTCGATTTTTTTTTTTTTAAGTCCGACTATTGTGCACACTTGGGCTAATGCAGACGATTGGATGATTTATAGCGTATGAAAATGCCAAGCCCTGGCCGGGAATCGAACCCGGGTCCTCGGGGTGAAAGCCCATTACGCTATCGACTAGGCCACCGAGGCGGCTTCGACCGTTCGAAATTTGACTTGTGTTGTTAAGCATTTTTAACAAAACGCAATGACCGGTTGTTTTGAAACTTTACCTTCTGTAAAGACCAAACGACGTATGTGTAAAAAATGTTTCCATTCACTTCTGTTTCAAGATGGCGGCCTCTGATTTTATTACGACGAGTGCACGCAATTTTAATCAAACGTATTGGCCGATTGTTTTAAAATACGGTAAGAAGATACCTTGTATACATCCTAAATGATGCGTGTATAACATTTTTTCCTACTTACTTCCGTTTCAAGATGGCGGCCTCTGATTTTATTACGACGAGTGCACGCAATTTTAATCAAACGTATTGGCCGATTGTTTTAAAATACGGTAAGAAGATACCTTGTATACATCCTAAATGATGCGTGTATAACATTTTTTCCTACTTACTTCCGTTTCAAGATGGCGGCCTCTGATTTTATTACGACGAGTGCACGCAATTTTAATCAAACGTATTGGCCGATTGTTTTGAAACTTAGTACGAAGGTACCTTGTATGAAGCCCGAAAGATGTATGTGTAAAACATTTCCCCATTCACTTCTGTTTCAAGATGGCGGCTTCTGATTTACAATAACGATTTTACGCAATTTTAGACAAACGCAATGACCGATTGTTTGGAAATGTGGTAAAAAGATAACTTGTATACATCCTAAATGATGCGTGTATAACATTTTTTCCTACTTACTTCCGTTTCAAAATGGTGGCCTCTGATTTTATTACGACGAGTGTAGCAATTTTAATCAAACGCATTGGCCGATTGTTTTGAAACTTAGTACGAAGGTACCTTGTATGAAGCCCGAAAGATGTATGTGTAAAACATTTTCCCATTCATTTCTGTTTCAAGATGGCGGCTTCTGATTTACAATAACGATTTTACGCAATTTTAGACGAACGCACTGACCGATTGTTTGGAAATGTGGTATAAGATAATACCTTGTATACATTCCAAATGACGCGTATATAACATTTGTCCTACTTACTTCCGTTTCAAAATGGCGGACTCTGATTTTACGATGACGATTGTACGCAATTTTAATCAAACGCATTGGCCGATTGTTTTGTAACTTGGTACGAAGGTACAGCCTTAAGATGTATGTGTAAAACATTTTCCCATTCACTTCTGTTTCAAGATGGCGGCCTCTGATTAACAATAACGATTGTAAGCAGTTTAGTCAAAAGCATTGATAGATTCATTTTCAAATTTCGTACGAAGATATCTAGTTATGTTTTCCAACCTTAAATGTTGTGTAGATATGTTTAAGAACCTGTAAGATTGAACTTCTCGCATTGTGCAGGACTTAATCTTTTCGCTTACCTCACCATTTTACAACCCCCCCCAAATTATTTAAATGAATGTCCCGCTTTGTAACAGACTGCATGATCACGTCATCTACACGCTCTGGAGGTTGTAATCTTTGTTTTATCGTTACAATGTACATTTTCGCTTAGCTCTCGTTTCCAGAAAGAAATGCAAACAAACAGGAAAATACGTGACGCGCAAACCAGTGCAATACAACCGATTAACTGAACACTACCTAACGCTAATACTGTACTGTACAAGTCAAAAACACATGATGGAAGCAACAAACAGCGAATTGTCGCTGACACGGCGGCAAAGCTCAGCACTGGATGGACAAGTGGTATCGCAGGCGCGGCGATGGTTCAGCTGAGCGTGTGACTGACTGACTGACTCACCCAGTCTGGCCGAACAACCGAAGTCAGATAACACGGAGTCATTGTAAACAGAAATCATACATTATTTCTCAAGTCAACATCCATTTTTCTCAGCACATAAAACGATATCTCGTAGACATAAATGAGATCTTTAGAAAGATTTTTTTTAATCGGCTTCTAACATTGCAAAACGTTACGCTAAAACTTACTGTTTGTGGAAAATTTTAACATAAAACGGCATCGTGGATGCGCATGCGCGGCATCACAAATCAGACAATATTTTGTATATTTTACGAAGCCAACTTATTAATAACGAATAGGCAATTCCATTACAAATGTCACTTTTTTGTATAACGTGCTTAGAACAACTGTAATATTTTCTTAAGTCATTAAACTTACAGGTTATGTGGCCCTACCGACAGTCCCCTATACCTGCCCGTTGTACAAGCCGGGACAAACATTTCGAATACCAAAACATGTTTTGGACAATGTTTTTACACAAATATATTTGTGATATCGCCTTCCATCGCGCATTTACCTATTGTTAATACCGACATCATAAAATAACAAGTACAATTAAAATGTAAAAATACTGTTACAGGTTATCAAACATGACTTTACAATTGACTAGAAGACCTATTAAAATTACGTTTGCTATTACTATAAACAAGTCGCAGGGACAAACACTTCATTTACCAAATACCATTTTCACTCACGGACAATTGTATGTAACATTTTCAAGGGTAACTAAATCAACTAACGTGTGTAACCATAAAAAAAAAATGAAATACAAAAAGTACAAGAAGATTACCTTGTTACATCAAATATCGTTTACGATGTATTGAGCCGTAAAAACGGCATGAGGTGTCGTTTATGAAGTATTAGCCCTGTAAAAATTGCTATAAAAAAACAATTATCTGTATTGAAATGTATATTAAACAGCCAAAACAATAACCAAGGACAAGAAGCAACGGTTCCAAGACAAAGTCAAATCCAATCGAACGATCCAAATCTCTGACGAAGAAAGAAAAGCAAGATCACAACGAATGAAGCAATACTAGGCTACGAGGAAGGCACAGAACATTAAAAAGTGATTGATTTAGTGTACCCCAAAGTTGGGTGAAACAAAGAAGAAATGTATATGCTACTACAATGACATAAATTTGTGATTATTATTTGGAACCGATCGCTTTTCGATTTATTCTTTAAACACGTTCTCTCTTCCTTCCAGCTACCGCCCTCACCAGACTGCTCTTATTCAAAAGGCTGTGTTTACTTAAAACTTTCATAGCCGCCTCGAAGGCCTAGTTGATGGCGTACTGGGCTTTCACCCCGAGGACCCGGGTTCGATTCCCGGCCAGGGTTTGGTATTTTCATACGCTATAAATCATCCCATCGTCTGCATTAGCCCAAGTGTGCACAATAGTCGGACGTTAAAAAAAAAATTAAATTAAATTTTCATAATGCGAAATTTCGCACATGCCTCCTGGTTTTAGAATATTTAGGTAATTCCATTGAATATAAACGTACTAGTAATACAACTACTATTGTAAAAAACGTGTTCAATATAAGCTGCTAAATTCTAAGAACTGTAATTGGATTATTTGCATGTACCAACGCTGCAAGCTGCAATGACTAGTGGTGGGGCAGAAAACACCAAACTGTTAAAAAAACTGTTTTTCTATAAACGACAAACTACTTTTTCAAACGGAAACAAGCAGTTGGATTTGGACTGGTTTATGATTTGTTAAACAAGGAACGGTTTTCCGCACTACCACACTTAACGTTGCCGCAAGCGCTAAAACTGTTTGCCTGCTAACTGCTTTTCTTCTACCTGCTTTTATGCTTTTTCCCTTTATTTCAAAATTGCTTGTTGCTTGTAGTGAAGTAAGAACTGTTTGGTCAATGTCAACGTTTATCTCTATTTTGTTGCGAGTTGTAGTAACAACCTCTCACATTTTGTAGATACAGAGCCTAATTTTATTTAAACATATTTTTTATCGATCATCAATATTTTTTAATCAACTACAAATATTCTAAGTCGTTTGCATTTTAGTAAATATGCAAAGGACTATTTAATTTTTAAGTAAAAAAAAAGAATGCTTCTATTAGACATTCATCGCATTTTGTACATAAAATGGCATACATAATTATTACGTTTTGAGAATGTAATTTAATTATTACTACACTTGTAAGGATTATTTTTATCCTTTGTAAATGCTTTATACCCAAAAACAGTTAAAGCATTGGTGGCAGTGGGAATGAAAAAGTAGTCTTAGAAAACTGAACTTACGTGCTTTATGTTTTAGCTGCTAATACAACTTTGAGTTTCAGTTTTCTAAACCTGTTTTTTTCCAACTGTTTTAAAAAACAGCTTTTTTCCTCAACAAACAGTTTGTTGATGTTTGTAAAAATAGCAGAAACACCCACCTCTAGCAATGAAAGGGAGACATTTGTGAAAACAGGCATTTTAACTGTAGTTGAACACTCTGCCGCTAGATGCCACCAGCAGCGAGCGCTCACACTCTTAAGGGTTATCATTCTAGTACGTTCATCCCATTTAATGATTTCGGCCACCGTGGTAACATATAGATGTTATAAGCACCGCTCCTGACTCAAAACAGTTTTATGGGATCATTTTTATTACTATTTTATTTTTTAGTTGTTTAAATACAGTTTTATCCTACTGTACTTACATTCCCGACGGCGGTCAGGGTTTAACTTAATCTTTTTCTGTTTACAATATTTACAAATCACAAATTTCTTTCATTTTTTGCCAAAAAACAAGCTACATTTTTAAATTAAAAAATAATTCCAGGGTTTGGACAAACCAAATCTAGTGTTGAATCATATAAAATACATATATAACAACATTTTCTATTTATTTTTTTAACATTTCATCTGGGACGAATTTTTCATGACCTTCCTACTTTTTCTATATTGTACTTTTTTTTTAACGTCCGCCTATTGTGCACACTTGGGCTAATGCGACGATGGGATGATTTATAGCGTATGAAAATGCCAAGCCCTGGCCGGGAATCGAACCCGGGTCCTCGGGGTGAAAGCCCAGTACGCTATCAACTAGGCCACCGAGGCGGCTTTATATTGTACGTCGTATAGTGTGAAAGTTAAATATACATTAGTCTAATAAAGGCTATGAACACAATAACTGGACAGTTAAGACAGAAAAAAAATCAGCAAACCAAGATAAACGCCGGTAAAATTACAAGAAGAAGGAAAACCAACAGGCCGAGACTAACCGGACAATACAATTTTCCTTTATTTAGCTTTCACTAAAATGTTAACGCTTTGATATATCTCAGACAGGCATTGACAACGGGCTCGGAGATCGTGTGCCTGTCCCGTTACAGTCTGATCGGATCTGTGGGAACGCCAAGTTCTATTTGTAATGGTCCAGGATTGGGTGAGATACTTTCACCTGGTCAATACCTCGCGGTCATCATGTTCTCGCTAAACGTATGCAGCCAGCATCCAGCATCCCCAACTTAACCCAGTTCGGCCGGTTCTCTTGCGTAACCGAAGATGTTTACCAAGGCCTGATGGATACTTGATGTTTGCTTTGATTGATGGCCAGCTACTGCTTCTTGTAACGTAATATAGGCCCTACTATCGCGTCTACATCTAATCGACGTTACTGCAACACGTTGCATAATTTAACAACTCAAAAATAATTATGTTCACGCCTAAAATTGCAGCCGAGCCGTTTATTGTAGCTGCCGGTAACCAGCGAGTTGCTGTCGCAATATAAACTGTTTGTAGGGGGCGTCCGTTAAGGTAAGACCCCCGCCCGGGGTCGTGAGTAAATATGCAGTGTAGGTTGTCCTCGAGTTTTCGGTAATTTTTTGTACTAAAACACTTTTATTACATACCCAATAAGCAATAACCCAAAATATAAAAGCGCGGAAAACACGATAAAAGTCGAAAATAAAAGTGACCTTCATAACCTCAAAATTGCTACCGCGCGAAAGTAGGGTTTTAACGTTAAAACGATAAAAAAACCTTTCACTTTTAAAAAAACCTACTCAAAACCTAACTGAGACGGTTGTTGGGTGAAAAAACACTTTTATGACATACCCAATAAGCAATAATCCAAAATAAAAAAGCGGAAAGCACGATAAAACTTGAAAATAAAAGTGACCTTCATAACCTCAAAATTGCTACCGCGCGAAAGTAGGGTTTTAACGTTAAAACGATAAAAAAACCTTTCACTTTTAAAAAAACCTACTCAAAACCTAACTGACACGGTTGTTGGGTGAAAAAACACTTTTATTACATACCCAATAAGCAATAATCCAAAATAAAAAAGCGGAAAGCACGATAAAACCTGAAAATAAAAGTGACCTTCATAACCTCAAAATTGCTACCGCGTGAAAGTAGGGTTTTAACGTTAAAACGATAAAAAAACCTTTCACTTTTAAACAAACCTACTCAAAACCTAACTGACACGGTTGTTGGGTGAAAAAACACTTTTATTTAAAAGAATTTTTTTGGTGTTTAACGTCCGACTTTTGTGCACACTTAGGAAAATGCAGACGATGGGATGATTTATAGCGTATGAAAATGCCAAGCCCTGGCCGGGAATTGAACCCAGGTCCTCGGGTTGAAAGCCCAGTAACCTAACTGACACGGCATTGGGCGAAAAAGCTATTTAACTGAACCAGTGCTTATCCTGTAGGTAGCGTGTTGCGATCGCTAAAACGATTAAAACTATTTTTTTAAAATACCTAACTTAATTTACCAGTTTTTAGGTGAACCTAAGGAAAAAAGAGGCAAATCGCCGAGTTGACAAATAACAGACGCCATTTTAACAATGTTTTCATTACGAGAACGAACAAAAAAAAAGGAATTAACAGTAATGGCTGTCAGAATGTGTGATGCGCATGAGCAGTAAGTACATGTAGTTAATACAGCGCATGACTGCAATGACGTAACAATTTAGTTCCGTAAAAAACGGCCTAAAATCGTAAGTAATATTAAAAAAAAAATATTTTCCGCGGGTGAATATGTGTTCATTAGATAATACGGTATAACAATAAAACAAACAAACATGCAAAAATCACTATTTTAACAGGACAACCTACACTGCATAGCTAGGTTTATGGAATTAGCGCCTATCGTCACATCTAGCAAGCGTGTGTTGAATTATACGCGCGCTCGTGAGACGTATCTTCTGGCACACGTTTGCAATTTTGACTCAAACGAATGAAATTCTGATTCTGACAATAATTTGAACCTAGACCGTTAAAACGACAATTTAAAAGAAACACCGTAACTTTTAAGCATTTCTTTAAAAAAAAATTGATTTCACAATCGTAATCAGTGTTAGGGTTCGATGGTCGATGTGGCTAAAGTACCGGTCAATCTGCTGCGTCTCTCAACTGCGCACCTAAAGGTTCTTAGTTCGAGCCACTGTTACTCCCGTTGCTTTACTCTTACCGCCAATAATCTCTCGTCTTCATTAACCTAACTACATCTGTCGTCAGTCCAACAGCTCAGGTGTAACAATATGTAAAAAAATAATTTCCCCGATTTTTTTCAAATCTCAAGCTGCCAACCCAAACAACACACGATAGAAATAAAACAAATTGAGTGTGTTGGGCTAATTGCAGTGCGGTAAATGAACAATATCCTGTACGGGCAAGGCCTATAGATAGCGGCTAAACAGGAAGTACATAGTTACTTAACCTAACCGACGTATTAAACTTGCCACTCGGCACTGATTTCTGGCATGAACTGTGCACATATCTGGACACGAGTCAACACCGACTTCTATGAAATTTGGCGGAAAGGAAAGAACAAATTTTGTCGAGCTATTTTTTTGAGCAAAAACGTTTGCTCGAACGCAAAAATCAAAAGCGAACGTGAGGGTGTTATATATAAAATGTTTATATAGGCCTATAATCATCTTATATATTATTTCTAGAGCCAACATCCATTTTTATCAGCACACACTATTCGTACAGGCATACATGAAGAATCTTTATAAAGACTTTTTAACCGGCTTCTGACATTCAAAACGATTTTGCGCTAAAACGTAATGTTTGTAGAAAATTTTAACATAAAAGACACCTTTAAATGTAATAGGCAAAACGGTATCATGTATGCGCATGCGCGGCATCACAAATCAGACAATATTTTGTACATTTTACGAAGCTAACTTATTAATCACCAATAGACAATCTCATTACAAATGCCACTTTTTTGCATAACGTGCTTAGAACAATTTCACTATTTATTTAAAAGTCGTTATAACTTATAGGTTATGTAGCCCTACTGACAGTCCCCTATCCCTGCCCGTCGTACAAGCCGGGACCAAGCATTTCGAATACCAAACACATGTTTTGGACAATGTTTTTACACAAATATATTTGTGATTTCTCCTTCCTTCGTGCATTTATCTATTGGTAATACGGACATCATAAAATACGAAGTACAATTAAAATATCAAAATACAGTTAGAGGTTATCAAGCGTGCCTTTTCAATTGACTAGAAGACCTATTAAAAGTACGTTTGCTATCACTATAAACAAGTCGCAGGGACAAACACTTCAAAGATCAGGATTGTATTTACCAAATGCCGTTTTTATTCATGGAGGGCTTTTCAAAGGTAAGTAAATCAACTAATATGTTTGTATCCATTAATTTTTTTTATTTTAACGTCCGAGTATTGTGCAGACAATGGGATGATTTATAGCGTATGAAAATGCCAAGCCTTGGCCGGGAATCGAACCCGGGTCCTCGGGGTGAAATCCTAGTACGCTATCAACTAGGCCACCGAGGCAGCTGCCCATTAAAGAAAATGAAATACTTATTCAAAAGGCTGTGTTTACTTAAAACTTCCATAGTGCGAAATTTCGCACGGACTCCCTGGTTTTATATAAACAATTTTTATACATAATTTTATATATAAAACCGATCCCTCAAAAAGTAATATAGAGATCGGGGTAGGCACTATTTCAAAGGTTACCGGGACAGCCTTTTACCAATGGAAATTCTCAAATAATCTCCAACAGCTGATTCCGTACTAACAATTAACATACGTAATTTTAGGAACAAATATAGTCTGTTTCTCTTCTGTAATTGAAAGTCCCGAACGCTAGGCTACAGCAACGCGAGAACAGATATAATTTTTCAGTTCAATATAAAATGTAACTGAATTCATTACAAACTGATTAATGGTTTGGCTCAAGGTTATGTATCCTACCTGGAACTGATTACAATTCTTGTTTAATCATTCTGAAGGCATGCAATACGCTACGCGACGGACAGCTATTTACTGCTAGCTGTAGCGATATAACCGCTCTCCCGCATGTATGAAATCATTTGCATGTCTGACAGAAATTATACTTTCTGCGACAAGCAGCTGTCGCGCTGACTTGATAGAAGCAAATTTCCAAAAGTATTTTCCTTTGCCTGAAACGTTTTCAAATTATAATTTCACCATCATAATCATCACTAAAGTGTGCATAAATTACGATTTTTAAATGTCAAATTACACTGAAAATAAGAAAACGAACCCTGACCGTCGTCAAAAAATTTCATTCTTTCAACGGGTTTTGAAAATTCAAAATGCTAATTTATGCAGTTTTTAACGCTGTTCACGATGGTAAAATCAGATTTTAAAAAACAATTTAAAACGTTATGAATTTTAGAGAAATGAAATGGCCGCCATTTTGAAACTGCTGCACGAATTTTTCTGGATAAAGAACTTCGCAAAGCTATTACCATAATCGATTTTTGTGCCAAGTTTGAATAATTGCAAACGAAAATTGTGATACATGCGCGCGCGCGCACGACACACACACACACAGTGAAAACTACTTTTTGCATCTTAAACGGATACATCCAGCAAAATTTCACATATTTTCTTCACAATTACTACCGCTTCAAGATGGCTGCCTCTTATTTAAGGATGAAAAGTGTACGAAATTTGAATTGAACGCATTAGCCGATTTGTTTTGAAATTCGGTACCGAGGTACTTCAAAAATAAAACCCGAAAGACGTAAACAATTGTTTCCCATTCACTTCCGATTCAAGATGGCGGGCTTCAACGTTTAGAGTGTGCCAGCAACAGCTGGTTATTCCTGTAATAGTGTTTGAACGGCAAAACCTATCAAAATGTTTACCGCTTCGTGGAAAAAGCGCATTTCCGATGAAATTGGTCCAGCAACATTTTTCGTAAATGTTACGGCTATACCGGTTACATTGGCGTAAAAAGTTACGGGCACTGTCGGCAGAGCGCTCTGGTATATTGATTAAGAATATACTGGGAGGTCTACCGTTGTTTGAACTGCTAGTTT
Organism: Callitettix versicolor; assembly: GCA_022606455.1. NCBI lineage: Eukaryota > Metazoa > Arthropoda > Insecta > Hemiptera > Cercopidae > Callitettix > Callitettix versicolor. The sequence continues at coordinate 16,631,052 of CM040189.1, forward strand.
AACATGAGCTGTTTTAAAATCTGATTTTGAAAAACTCGACAAATGTTTTTGAATTGTCGCTAGTTTCTGAATCATATTTTTCGGGTGGGGGACTAAACAAATGGTGAAACGTTTGCGTATTGTTTCGCACCATATACTTTGCAGTGGTGGGGCAAAAAACACCAAAATGTTAAAAAACTGCTTTTCTATAAACGACAAACAAACTGCTTTTTCAAACGGAAACAAGCAGTTGGATTTGGACTGGTTTATGATTTGTTAAACAAGAAACGAACTTCCCCACTACCACACCCACGTTCTATTCGAACGTTGCCGCAAGCGCTAAAACTGTTTTCCTGCTAACTGCTTTTCTTCTACCTGCTTTTATGTTTTTTCCCTTTATTCCAAAGTTGCTTGTTGCGTGTAGTGAAGTAAGTTTGGCCAATGTCAACGCTTATCTCTATTTTGTTGCGAGTTGTAGTAACAACCTCTCACATTTTGTAGAGCCTAATTTTATTTAAACATATTTTTTATATTTATTATCAATCATCAATATTTTTTAATCGACTAAAAATATTCTAAATATTTTGCATTTTGGTAAATATGCAAAGGACTATTTAATTTTTAAGTAAAAAAAAGAATGCTTCTATTAGAAATTCATTGCATTTTATAAATATAAAATGGCATACATAATTATTACGTTTTGAGAATGTAACTTAATTATTACTACACTTATAAGGATTATTTTTATCTTTTCTAAATGCTTTATACCCAAAAACAGTTAAGGACTTGGTGGCAGTGGGAATGAAATAGTAGTAGAAAACTGAATGTTTATGCTTTATGTTTTAGCTGCTAATACAACTTTGAGTTTCAGTTTTCTAAACCAGTTTTTTCCAACTGTTTTAAAGAGCAGTTTTTTCCCTCAACAGTTTGTTGATGTTTTGTAAAAACAGCAGAAACGCCCACCTCTAATACTTTGCTTGAAACTTACAAGAACCGCGTGGACCTGAAATACTTCAACACAAAGGAACAACTCCACGATAAAACGAATGGTTGAGTTTCGTCAGGTACCAATTATTTTTACAACATAATATAAATATTTTAGAAGCGAAAACATTAGTGACGATAAGATCGACACAATTTACTGGCCGTGGACAGAAAGATTTCCTCCAGAGTTAAGCCGTTAGAATGTCTTGGAAATAAGATGTGACCGGGCAGCCCTACCTGAAAGCAGGTAGTAAAAACCCCCAACACCTGCTTCCACCCCTCCCACAGGCGTGGGCTGCATAAAGGATGGTCTGGCCTTTTATTTGGAAATATTTACAAAAGACTCTTTGTCGTATCGAATGCTGACCTTTCTTTATGTTCGTGGTTGTACAGCGTGCACCGTAATGTAAATCAGCCCACACTATTCGCAAGTTTGGCGACGATACAAAACGTAAGTGTATTAAACTTTTTAAGATTTAGAAATATTCTTCTAAGTTTTGTATAAACAAATTTCTGTAGAATGTACTAATAAGGCAACAGATTTGTTTTCAATATTCTATAGACCCGTCAGGTTAGATTAGGCAGTTTTGGTATTGTAATTTAAAGTAACAGCTCCTTTTGATAAGTTCAAAATAATTCAAGATATCAGTGATCACTGTTAAACAATTGAATGATAAAATACGTTCAAAAAGCAAAGCGTAACCTAACCTGACAGATGCTAGCCTACAGAGTACATTATATACTAACGTAGTTCGTCACTCTATTGTTTAACAGTGATCAGTGATATCTTAAATAATTTTGAACTTAAAAGGAGCTTATTTCTTTCACAAAATCAAAACTGCCTAAACTAACCGGACGGGTTTCAGTCTATAGAATATTTTACACTGAATTAGTTCGTCACTCTATTGTTTAACAGTGATCACTGATATCTTAAATAATTTTGAACTTATTAAAAAGGAGCTTATTACTTCCACAAAATCAAAATTTCCTGAACTAACCTGACGGGTTTCAGTCTATAGAATATTTTACACTGAATTAGTTCGTCACTATTGTTTAACAGTGATCACTGATATTATTTTGAACTTATTAAAGGAGCTTATTTCTTTCACAAAATCAAAACTGCCTAAACTAACCCGACGGGTTTCAGTCTATAGAATATTTTATACTGAATTAGTTCGTCACTGTATTGTTTAACAGTGATCACTGATATCTTTTTGAACTTATTAAAAGGAGCTTATTTCTTTCACAAAATCAAAACTGCCTAAACTAACCTGACGGGTTTCAGTCTATAGAATATTTTATACTGAATTAGTTCGTCACTGTATTGTTTAACAGAGATCACTGATATTTTTTTGAACTTATTAAAAGGAGCTTATTTCTTTCACAAAATCAAAACTGCCTAAACTAACCCGACGGGTTTCAGTCTATAGAATATTTTATACTGAATTAGTTCGTCACTGTATTGTTTAACAGAGATCACTGATATTTTTTTGAACTTATTAAAAGGAGCTTATTACTTTCACAAAATCAAAACTGCAAAAACTAACCTGACGGGTTTCAGTCTATAGAATATTTTATAATGAATTAGTTCGTCACTCTATTGTTTAACAGTGATCACTGATATCTTAAATAATTTTGAACTTATTAAAAGGAGCTTATTTCTTTCACAAAATCAAAACTGCCTAAACTAACCGGACGGGTTTCAGTCTATAGAATATTTTACACCGAATTTGTCACTCTATTGTTTCACAGTGATCAGTTATAGGGAATTAATTGTAACGAACTTTCCACTTGAATTAGAAAACAAAAATTGCCTAACCTAACCTGACTGGTGCTAGCCTACAACTCTACTCACATTCTTCATTACACTGTACGCCTTTGTGAACAGGCCTTACAATGATTAACGGAGCAAATAACACTCATATTGAAGTCGCGCGCCCTTACGACGTTATACTTTACAATTTCAAGACATAAAACATTGAACGTACAATGAATAGTTTATTTAATACACACACACACACACACACACACACACACACACACACACACACACACACACACACACACACACACACACACACACACACACACACACACACACCATACCCCACACACACACACCCACACCACACACACACACACACACACACACACACACACACACACACACACACACACACACACACACACACACACACACACACACACACACACACACACACACACACACACACACACACACACACACACACACACACACACACACACACACACACACGTGATGGAATGGAACAAGTTAAATTAAACTTTCTTATAGATGGAGTAGTAACGAGGTAATAAGCAGATTGCAAACGTGTGTTTCACATACCGTAGATTACTATATGACTGTACTGTACTGGGAATGTATTTGTATTCAACATAATACATACAATCCGGTTGGATAACATTGCTATAACGAGACAAACCGATGTTGGGTAAATAAGCTTAATCATTGCGTAATTATAACCTAATGGGACGAAGCCTTTGTTTAGAAAGCCAACGGATTTATAGACAACAGAAACAGAACACAATCACAACGGTGTCGGCATACCAAGGTTCTTTTGAAATTAAAAAAGTCAAAAATAGTGTTTGCTAAACACTATCTGTTGCTAGGATACATTTTCGGTATTTCCAATACTTTTGCAAAACAAACTAATTTTTTGTGTGCTAATTTCAGTCAAAATTCTCTTAAGTCGATTTTGGGATATTTTCACAATTGGCGGTTTTTTTGTCGGCGGCTTAGTAGAACCAACCTTTAAAGATTGCGACCACCAATATAAATTATTATGGTTCCTTAAAGAGCACTTTTGATGGAAAAATCTTAACAAAATTATAATTTTAAGGATACTTAAGTGTGTGTATTTTTTCCTAGAAAAAATTAATACACAGGAAATTATTAATACACATGGACATCTTAGTAAAAGATCAAATTTTTGGTGAATTTCTATTGGAAACCCTAAATTTTTAGCGAATTTCTATTGTAAAACCCTAAATTTTTAGCGAATTTCTATTGTAAAACCCTCAATTTTTAGCGAATTTCTATTGTAAAACCCTCAATTTTTAGCGAATTTCTGTTGTAAAACTCAATTTTTGGCGAATTTATACTGTATAACTCGCAATTCTAAGAGAATTTCTATTGTAAAACTCAATTTTTAGCGAATTTCTATTTCAATACTCTCAATTTTTAGCGAATTTCTATTGTAAAACTCAATTTTTGGCGAATTTCTATTGCAATACTCTCAATTTTTAGCGAATTTCTATTGTGAAATCCTCAATTTTTAGCGAATTGCTATTGTAAAACTAAATTTTTAACGAATTTTTAGTGTAAAACTCAATTTTTAGCGAATTTCTATTGTAAAACTTTCAATTTTTAACAAATTTCTATTGGAAACCCTCAATTTTTAACCTATTTCTATTGGGAACCCTCAATTTTTAACAAATTTCTATTGTAAAACTTTCAATTTTTAACTTATTTCTATTGTAAAACTTTCAATTTTTAACGAATTTCTATTGGGAACCCTCAATTTTTAACTTATTTCTATTGTAAAACTTCCAATTTTTAACGAATTTCTATTGGGAACCCTCAATTTTTAACGAATTTCTATTGTACAACTCTCAATTTTTAGCGAATTTCTATTGTACAACTCTCAATTTTTAACGAATTTCTATTGTACAACTGTCAATTTTTAACGAATTTCTATTGTACAACTCTCAATTTTTAGCGAATTTTCGTAAGAAAATCTAAAAAATTCACCAAATTTTCACTGGGAAGCCAACAATATTTACCGAATTTCCATTGGAAAAACCAATTTTCTGCAAATTTCCTTTAGAAAATCCCCAACTTTTAGTGAATTTCATTTCAAAAATACCCCAATTGTTGGCGAATTTTCCTTGGAAAACTCCCAAATTGTAGCAGCTTTTCATTGGAAAGCCCCTCCAATATTTACCGTAATTCCATTGGAAACCCGCAGTTTTAGCGAATTATCTGAACGGCCCTCGTGGTATATCCTGGCCTAGGACCTTGAAATTAGCGCCGATCCTGAACTCTATAACATTTTAGGGGATGTAAAAACTATATGTCAACGTTCAAGCATTCACAATTTTGGTCAAACTTGGAGCAAAAAATTCGATTTTTGTAATGGCTTGGCCAATTTTGTTACCGAAAAAAATCCTTTGAACCGTTCCCAAAATGCCCTTTTAAAAAATCATAATTTTATTCGCGTATTTTACAAAACCTGATAATCAGCGTTAAAATCAATGTAAACTAAGTAAACTGAAATATTCAGTGCTAATTTTTAACGCTTATAACGACGGTGATATCTGACTTTACGTACAAGCTGGAAACATTGCGGGATGCGATTTTATAAAGTTTTTGGAATTCCGCTTTTATCACCTCAGCGAGACAACTGCGTGCAGCTAATTGCAACAATAAGACATTAATTGATACTATTGTACGTCCGCCAACACATTCATTGCTTCCGTAACACAGCCGACCACGCAAAGCACAATTTACCATAATACAGTAATTTACAACGTATAAAATACCAACCCGGCAAGGATAAACTACTATCACTTATAAGCGCAAGACCGCAACACAATAGTGACCAACACGAGAAGACAAATTACCTTACAATTATGCAACAACTTGCTGTATCGGTCTAGCTGTTTGCACTTAGCGGAGTTTTACACTAAGGCACTTACAGAACGTTTACAAAAGATTGTTGTATAAATCTTAATGTTACTAAATATATAATAAATTTACATATATTTTTTTATAATTTTAAGGCGAAAAGCACATTAAGGCTATTATCGCCTCCTTAAATGTAAGTGTGAGTGTAAAGTGTTAAAGCCGTAAGTGAAGTGTTGTATGTGTAAGTGTGTGTTAGATTCGGGTACCTCGAGGGACGTCTAAATCCTCTCAATATGTGCAGCTAGTCTGAACCCCCTGCGGGGCTATAAAATAAAAAACAATCTGGGTCAGGTTTTTAGCGGATTTATGTGCGCGCGCGCACGCGCGTTTTAGCACGGTCGCGTTCACAATTTCAACCACATTTGATTCAAACTTGGCACAAATTGTGGCAACAGTACGGACAATTTCCTTAACCGGCGTAATTCGTTCGACAGTTTGAAAACGGCGGCCATTTTCAAATCTTTAAAAATTCGCGACTTTTTTCGTTTTTAAGTTTGCAAATCCTATTTCACCATCGTAATCGACGTTAAAAGCTGCGTAATTTGGCACTTTTGAGTTTTCAAAAACCGTTGACATTAAGAAAATTTAATCCGACGGCGGTCAGGGTTTATTTCGTTACTTTAAATGTTAATTAGAAACTTTATTTTTTTTCCGGCGAAAAACCGTTCAGGTTATCATCGCCGTCACGAAAAATGAAAGTATATAAAAAAAAAATTAAACAAAATTTTACTTAAGAAGAAAACAACAACAAAAACAACAACAAGAAACTGTAACAGTAAAAATAAATTAAAAATTTAGATAACAGGTATAGCTATATTATACTTAAGAACTAAATAACAATAAATAATGAACAAAATTTAATAACAATACGTAAAAGTATGCATAAACGTAACATAAATAAAGTTTTTACATAAAATAAATAAATAAAATAGAAACTTTAAAACGCTAATATATGCCGATTTCAATGTCGATTTTATTGTTTTTTTTTAACGTCCGACTATTGTGCATACTTTGGCTAATGCAGACGATGGGATGATTTATAGCGTATGACAATGCCAAGCCCTGGCCGGGAATCGAACCCGGGTCCTGGGTGAAAGCCCAGTACGCTATCAACTAGGCTACCGAGACGGCTTTTTTTAGAAAGGATACGATTAAAGAGAATACTTTTGGAAATTCGCTTCTATAACGTGAAAGACGTTTCGCGATTATTTACGTAACACGGTGGCGACACAGCATTAGCAAAATTAACGAACTGTGTAACCCCCCCCCGCCCTGATTTTGTAAATAAGTGATAAAAACATTCGAAAAAATATTCAGTGTAGGCCCACAGTAAAACTACGAAACTTTTGGGGAATAGTTAAAGTATTTTTGTAGAACATATTTAATAAAAAAAATTATTAATTATAAAAATATAACCTATTAATGAAAAAAATACATTGTAAGCATCTAGTAAAATAAAACCGAAAAATATAATTTTTACATAACATATTTTTAAAATTTGAAAGTATGCCGAAACGATTAAAAGAAAAAACTACAATACCTCTTTATTTATAGGATAGCTCGCGCTAAACTTAAATACCCTACAGCGGTCGATTTGTCATGACGTACTAACGGAATAAACAGTAGCTGTACAGTTTTTGTTAATTTGTCGCTCGTAATGAATCTCACTACGATAGGTTTTCGTTGTACATAACGCTGACCACTCCCGCTGAGGTCAGCGCTGATTCAGAAGGTCGTTTGTCCCGAGAGCCGAGAGCCGGAGCAAGAACAATATTTCCCAAGAAGCCGAAGCGGTGGAACGGGTCTGCCTGAGCTTCGTCCGACGTCCGACGCCCACATCTGCAGCCGGAGATCGGGATTGGTCAATAAATCGTGCAGATCGTTTAGTTTATAGCACAGATATATATCCTGAGGAGGACTTGTTAAATCCCAATAAAATAGAAAGCGACGCCTTTATTAGCCTATACCTTATATCGATACACGTAGGCCGTGCTGTTACCCTCGGGCATCTCGGATCGGTCTGTCAATAAGCGAATTCCTAAAAAAAAAACTTGCGCCATTACAAAACCTTTAGCAAGTATTTTTGGTTCGGTGAGCGTAGCAGATTAGCGGGGCAATACCGTGCACTTAAGCGTTATTATTTTTTATTTTTAATTTGGTAGCGTCAAAAACGATGAAAACCATCTCGTTTTGTAAAGAAACTAATTTTCTGCAAATTCTTGACTTCATATTTGAAATACTAAACCAATTTCGAGAGTTAAACCCATTTTACGAAAACTTTACATTGCACGGTATTGCCCCAAGGGCTGGGGTAATACCGTGCACTATACGGAGCAATACCGTGCAACAATGTTAACGGCAAAGTTTGTGTGAAAATAAAACAAATATTCAAAATTTAGTAACAAATTTTATTTTAACATTGAAATAAGTAATATGTAATTTTAATTAAAATACGTTAGGACATTTCCTATCAATGATATCAAATGTCAGAACAATTTTTGGCAAATGTCAGAACAAATTTTAATAATAATTCAAATATTCTAAATTAATGAACAATTTTCAAAACAGAAAAAAGTAATATGTAGTTAATTAGCTTATAAAATTTAAAAAAATATTCATAAGTCCTCTTCTTGATTGAAATTAATAAACACTAAATTGTCATTTATTTCAGTTCAGAGTGGCTTTTATGTGATTGAGTTTACTTTGATTGACAAAAGTCACAAATGAAATTTTCAGCTGTATCGCGCCCTCTACACTCTGAATGCACCCAACCACTGCAAAACACACATCTAAACCACAATTCTTTGTTTTTTCCAAACTAACCACAAAATAAGCAATCGGAATCTTGATCACCAGGTGTTCTTTTAACTGGAGTTCCTCTGAAATCAGCAGACTCGATGTAGTCCATCTCATCATCATTGCAGAGCTTAGAGAGGTCCAAATCGTCGTCTGATGAAGACTCAAAACATATGTTTCGGCGACACTTTTTTTTGTCAAGTGGAGGTATTATCTTCGATGCAAACTTTCTATATTTGCTCTTCCCTTTCGGTTGGAACTTTGATTTCCCTAAGTTTGTTGCACTGAATTGTTCCCTATATGTTTTATTTTTTAATTTTGCTTGTTTGATTGCTGCAGCCTTCTTTAAAATTTTTTTGTTTGGGGTCAACGTAAAAACTGATGATGCTGTTGCCGGGCACTTTTCTTTCATTTCAGAGGGCCCGGTAATGGTGTAATTTCCTCGAATTGCAGACCAACTGTAGACTGAGCTTCTAAGTGCTCGTCGTCATCGTCATCAGTGACTGTTCGTGAAGAACAAGGCCTGACTAGATTAATATTTTCATCATTTTTTGAGCCATCATCTTCAACAACCGGTAGATCTAAAGCTATCTCTTCTTCCGAGTGTAAAAGTACGTTGTCGTCAACACTAAATTTTGCAGGATCTAGAGGAAAGATTCCTGTTTTGCTGAATCTGTGGCATTCCATTTGCACTCACATCATGAATGGCACAGTTCATCTCATGTTCGCTCCATCCTTTGCCCCTCTCTGTTGTTCTTATTCTTTTTCTCACCATTGTTAGAAATTAAAAAATTACATAATCTCCAGAATTAAATTATATTATTAGATCTATAGTTAAAGTATTGGCCTCTCACTCATTCACAATTCATTCATGTTCGCTATAAAACATACAAATATAGGCTACCAATATAATGAAATATGTAAATAAATAAAGTTATAACAAGTAAATACCACATGGGGCAATATCGTTCAACACGGGGCAATACCGTGCACCTTGAGCGGCATTGCCCCATGACGACATGTCACCACATTTTCAATCCTAACCTAAAAATAAAGAAAGTTAAGTACCAGTATTTAATGTAAAAAATAGCTCAAGAAATGCTCTATTCAAAGCAATTAGTTTCAATAAAATCATTAATAACGTATTTCACTTACCTCAGTTCTAATACGTCGTTGTTATTATAAGAAAAGTTGGTATAATAACAAAAACACCCGTCACAAATACGCATGTAAAGCTATAAGCTCTCCGACTGTCCTGATCTGTTACGAATTCTTCCAGCTATACAGCAGCACTTCCCAGCGCTCATTACGCCCTCTGCGGTATTTAAAAACTTGGTGCACGGTATTGCCCCGCTGCACGGTATTGCCCCGCTCTCCCCTAAAACGTAATTCACGGTTCAGGTATAACGAAAAGGAACCCGGAACACCGTCGGGTTTCTTGTAACGATATTTCAGAGAAATATTTGAAATATGAGAAAGTTTGTGCAAGCAAAAATATTTTAAATATTCCCCAAACTTTCAAAAATTACCGTTTCGTTTAGTTACGATTTTATACCTTACTTTATATTTTATTTTACCTAAAATAGCGTACTTACGATTTTAAGGATTCGGTAGTCGATGTGGCTTAAGCACCTAAAGATTCGAGCCGCAGTTTCTCCCGTTGTTTTTCCCTTACCGTTAACACTGATTTCAATTTTTTTTTTAACGTCCGACTATAGTGCACACTTGGGCTAATGCAGACGATGGGATGATTTATAGCGTATGAAAATGCCAAGCCCTGGCCGGGGAATCGAACCCGAGTCCTCGGGGTGAAAGCCCAGTACGCTAGCAACTAGGCCACCGAGGCGGCTGATTCCAAATAAAGTAAATTTTGTTTTTACTTTAAATAAATTGACCATTAATTACCGTACGGTTGCTGGAGTTTTAGTTACAGCCCGTGAGGTCTTGCATGTTGGCACACTTCTGAGTAAAACGAAAAAAATCAATGTTTTTTAAAAATTTTGCAGGGTAACCAACTTGTCGAACCTATTATCAAAAACAATTTTTAATAAAACTAAACCGCACAAACGCTGGTGTTAAAACAAAAAATAGCCTAATTTTTCACGTCTATTTTTAAAACGACCAAGTTCACTGCTCATTTCATGGTCATGCCTAATTCCACCGTGCTAGAGACGCTATAATTTTCAACGAAAATTCACTAAAAACAAACGAAAAATTCAATCTTACCAGAAGCAGAAGACAAATATAAAAAGGAAATGAAATAAAGCTGTATTAAATACTGAAGTGGACAAATTAGTATAATATAGCAGTAAACCTCTGTCCAACACGGTTCATTAGTAATCCTAATACATACTACTTCCTCTGCGATCCAAGATGGCGGTTACATTCCATTCAACAAGGTTCGTGTGTCTCGGTTAGATTATATGCATTTCAAATATACCCCACACAGGTGTGAGAATATGTCATAACTGTTTTAAGTTAATGGCGCAAAACAAGACAAACTTTTAATACTTCGTTCAAATAATCATAAACACACAATCTGGTTCAAAATGCTACTTACTTTAGATTTTGCACAATACAGTACATGAAGAACCGTAACACAAAACAGCGTAACAAATTTTTTATTAAAGAAATTCACCGCATGACCGATTTGGTTGAAATTTGACTTAAGTCTACGACCGAAGTGCGTCTGACTACGCAACTCAAGGTCATATGTTCGAGACTTGCGGTTACTGTCGAAAGTCTTCCCGTTTTCCCGTTAACCCTGATCTCCCGTCCTCTAACTTGCAAAAAAACGTACGGACGTCAGCAACAACAAAAACTGTTTCCAAAAATATCTGATTTCAAACAAAAATCGGTTCAAAAATATATCAGAAAATATCCAAACCTCGCAGTACAGTAAAACCTCGATTAACCGAACTCGCGTCAACCGAACGCCGGTTATCCGAAACGCAACCAAAACCGTAAATAAAACAAATGTACGGTAAATAAATAAAATGTACAGCAATATAAGGGCGAGATCACATGAGCCTGACCGTGAGTTGACTTCCCCAGCCATTTACACGACCTAGTGTACATATAGCTACACTGCCAATCGGCACCCCATCCCACAACAATGACATCCACGTTAGTCATTAAAATCTGTTTAACAATGCAGCGAGTGAACTCCGGCTGACTTCCTTCGAACGGAAAGATGAAAGGACTTCGAAAACGTTGCGACTGTTGTAAGAAACAAACGATAATTACTGTTTTTAACGAATAATAAACACGCTGTAACTTATCTATCTTAAGTGCAGTATAAGTTTATTGGACGTAAGCAAAAAAAATGAAATGTTTAACTTTATTAAAGAACATAAATCATGTACAGCACCCTAAAAAGAAGAATTTACAATCATTTACCTTCAAAAATCTTCAAAATAGTTTAACCGAAAAAATCGTTACCTCAAACGGCTTCCTCCTTTTATTTTGGACAACCCGAGTTGTACTTTATTATTCGATTTTTTTTTTTTTTTTTTTTAACGTCCTACTATTGTGCACACTTGGGCTAATGCAGACGATGGGACGATTTATAGCGTATGAAAATGCCAAGCCCTCGCCGGGAATCGAACCCGGATCCTCGGGGTGAAAGCCTAGTATTCTATCCACTAGACCACCGAGGCGGCCTTTATTATTCGAAAGAGGTCCATCCGGGTACTGAAGAAAAAATCTTTAACAAAATCGCTCCAAGAAAAAGAAAATAATTGGTTCGAGAATAAACCGAACAAAATAACTTGAACCTCGACCGCCGTCAAGTTTACTTTATTTTTTCTATTTTAACTCTCGAATTTCTTAATTTCAGATGTTAATCAAAGTTGGAGCAAAACCTTGTGAGTGGTTTGCGCTATTTATATTTTTTATACAAAGTATAATCTCATATGGAAGCCAAGTATGGGAACTGAAACAGAAAAATGTCTCGAAGCTACAGATATGGATTACTGGCGAAGGGCGGCAGGTCGGTTCAAACTAGAAAAGATAACAAATGTAAGAATCCGTGAAATCATGGATGTGAAGCACGCCATTGTAGACGACATCAAGACAAAACAACTTCTTTGGTTTTGGTCGACGAAAATCGACTTGCCAAACAGATTCTAAAATGAAAACATGGTCGCAAAAAAAACAGGAAGATCGAGACTTAGTTGGAGAGAAGGAAGTGAGAGAGAGGGGATTGGATCAAGATCTACGGAATGACAGAGAAAAATGGAAGCCAGGAATCGGAAGACGTCGGAGAACGTTTTTAAGTCGAAAGGAGGAAGGAAGGACACTTTTACGGAATTAATAATTACTTTACTGAAAAAGGAAAGTCCCCAGTCCCCAGTCCGCAGTTAGCGATGAGGAAATACCATTTTTCTATTTAAAATAACAATGACGAGCCTGCGACTGCGTCGGACACCTTGTAAATGCAAGGCACATCGTGACATGACTGTCAGTTTCCCAATCTTGGTGATCACGGCTCGCTATCCTGGTATCAATTAGGGTAAAAGTCTCGTTGCTCCTACTGCCGCGGTCACGGGACAGCAGTCAGCAGACGTCGAATAAAAGCTGACGTGATGGAAGCGAATTTCCAAAAACTTAACTGCTGCTATTACACAAACATTCCCCCAATCAATGAAAGGATAATGAGACACTAAGCTGACTTTCAGGGCAGGGGAGTTTTCAATAACTCACGGACAATTTTTTTTTTAAATGACCGACCCATACGTTTTGTTATACAAAATTTACAGACCATAATTTAGCAAAGTTTTATCAAAATCGCTTTTGCCGATTTGAAAAGTTATAACTTTTTATCCGAAAAAAAAACAAATGATCCTGAGATATGAACAAAACAGATCAAGAGCTTTTTTTGGCCTAACGAGACCTGAAAACTAGTAGATTACCAATTTTCATTTTTTTTAACCACTGCTATATTTTCTTTTTTACTTTGAATCACGAGAAAGAAACCTCGACCGCTGTAAAACTCACAACTATGTTTACCTTACACTTTTTAAAAATTTGACAATCGTGATGGGCGTTTAACATCCGTTAAAACTAGAAATTAAAAATTTCATAATACCAAAATGAACCCTGACCTCCGTTTACAGCATAATCTAAACCAAGAACAAAGTTTTTTTTATAAATACCCGCTTCGAGTTTATAATAAAAAGCACTCTGATCCAATCAGCAAAACGATATCCGGGACGGTAAGGCATCGTGTCCACAGTCCAAGGCTATAGGCTAGAAGGAAACCAGTTGTGCAGAGGTTGGCCAACATGACGTGAACAACACTTTGACCCGTTCATGCACGAACCGACTGTCTCTGTTAAAACCTAAATAAAAAGTACCGGTACTTGTTTTTTTTTTGTTAACAGAAAACCAGATCTCTATTCCTGACACATTAAACGCAAGTTTTTTTATACCGTACATCCCCAGCGGGTCTACAAATTGTACCTACTTTTATTACGCGAACGTTACAATTACCTCTATACAAAATATTCGCGGCACGCAGCTGTCTCGCCGACGTGATAGAAGCGAATTTTCAAAGTACTTTTCTTTACCTTCCAGTCTCCTGAATCAAAACAAAGTTATTACTGCACTTCATGTCTGTATATACTACTCGAGACAAAACTAACCGAACGATTTTGCTTTGTATCGTAATTTAAAAGTTTTTTTGAGAATTTGGTTAAAAAAAACGTAAAATATTAATAGGTTTTTAAGGATTCTGATCAAATTTTGCACAATTATTGCCGAAACGTTGCCTAACAAAACGTTTATATCCACGTAAAACGTTGTGTAAGTTACAAGAAAAAATTAACACTATTAATTTCTCAAAAACAGTTTATTAGATTTGCCTCAAATTTTAGCCAAATATAAAAAATACAAAACTAACGTGTAGCGATTTTGAAATTAAACAAATTTATGCTTGAAAAACCAAAATTATACTAGACCGCCGTCGGGTTTTTTTTATTTATTGTTAATTTGGTACACCGACTTCAGGACTGCTTCTTCCTATAACGATTAAAGCTATTATAATAAACAGGCCGATTTCTTTAAGACCAAAAACACGTTATCTTGAAATTCCAAAATGACCGAAACAACAGTTTCACAATAGTAGCCGTTTCAAATGTTTAAAAATGCTTAACTTTTTTATCTTAATTATTTTTGAAAATCTGATTTCACCACTGTAATCAGCTTTAAACACGGTGTAAATTTAACTTTTCGAATTTTCAAAACTTTTTGAATTATCAAATTTGACAACGGTCAGGGTTCATTTTTCGTATTTTCAATGCAACCTGAAAGTTTAAAATGTCATATATGCAGATTTTATATTCATGATAATGAAATCAGAGTTTCAATAAGAAGGTAAGATAAAAAAATACTTTTGGAAATTCGCTTCCATCATGTCAGCGAGACACCTGTGTGCCGAGATTATTTGTTCTACTATAGCTTCAGAAACGGTTATGAAAATAACCGTTTGGTTGGATAAAAATGCAGTGTAGCTTGTTCTGCATTTTTCGATATTTTATTTACTAAAACGCTTCAGTACTTGCCCAAAAGCAATAATCCAAAATATAAAAGCGCGGGAACCACGAGAAGTACGACAAAAATCGAAAAGTGACCAACATAACCTCAAAATTGCTACAGCAAGAAAGTCGTTGTGTTGTAGATCGGTAAAACGATAAAAATACGTCTAAAACGGGTTTTGCGCGATAAAAAACTTTACTTAAAAAAAACCCATAACCCAACTGACACAGTTGTTAGGCCTATCACGGTGATGCGTGAAGAAACCTTATTTTTTAAGAAACAGAATACTCAATAACCTAACTGACACTGTACTTGCGTGGTGAACCTAACTGATACAGATGATGGGCAAAAACCCTGTTACATTAAAATAGTTATTAACCACCGTGAGATGGACAAAGCCGTTGTCAGAAAGGCCTTTCAACAGTCACTTATATTCACGCATCACCGTATTAGGCCTAACAACAGTGTCACTTAGGTTATGGGTTTTTTAATACATTTTTTTTATCACGCAAAACCCGTTTTAGACGTATTTTTATCGTTTTACCCATCTACAACACGTTAGCGACTTTTTGAGGTTATGTTGGTCGCTTTTATTTTCAATTTTTATCGTACTTCTCGTGGTTTCCGCGCTTTTATATTTTTGGATTATTGCTTTTGGGCATGTATTAAAGCATTTTAGAAAAAAAAATATCGAACAATCCACGACAGCCTACACTGCATAATCACCCCAATTCATTATTTAAATACCGGACGTTGTTTTACAAATTTTTAAACTCCACTTATTGTAAATCGAAACCATAAGGCGTTTGGAAGGGAGCTACAGACGGGAAAGATATATCGATGTTTTTAAGAAAGCATCAATGAAGAATGAGGAATGACGTAATGTATGCGCAGCTGTCTGTGTCGACCAATGAGATTGCAGCTTAGGAGAGCAGCTGGCGACGTTGTCATGGTTACAGTATTGGGAGCAACTTGTTGAGTTCCTCGGTATTGTTGCATTCATACAATACAGAATATAGGCTACTGGTCGCGTGGAATCTTAGCACTCAACCCATTAAATGTTGCACTCGAATCACGAATTATTGTGTAATAATCACGACGCGCAGCTGTCTCGCAGACGTGCGTATTTCCGAAAAGTAATCGCAACAATTTACGTGACACATTTGGAAACATCATTACAATCACCCTTAAAATTTAATAATCACTTTTTCTCAGCACATACTATTAGTACAGGCATAAATGAGGTATCTGTAGACAGTTTTTAAGCGGCTTCTGATATCGCAAAACGATTTTGCGCTAAAACGTACTGTTTGTGGAAAATTTTAACATAAAAGACGCGTTTAACTGTCACAGGCAAAACGGCATCATGTGTGCGCATGCGCGGCATCACAAATCACACAGTATTTTGTATATTTTACGAAACTAAAATTTACCAAATGCCGTCTTTACTCACAGACAGTTGTATGCAGGCTTTTCAGGGGTAACTAAATCAACTAACATGTTTGTATCCATTAAAAGAAAATGAAAAATTACAAAAAAATTACATTCTTACATCAAATATCGTTTACAACGAGGTATTGTAACGCCCTGTAAAAATTGCTATTAAAAAACAATTATCTGTATTGAAATGTATATACTACAATGATTCATAAATTTATGATTACTTCAAACCATTCACTTTTCGATTTATTTTTTAAACACGTTTTCTCTTCCTTCCAACTACCGCCCTCACCCCAACGACTACTCTTATTCAAAAGGCTGTTTATTTAAAACTTTCACAGTGCTCTTTATATTAATTAGTAGACTGCGATGTCTACTATTTTTTATACTGAAATAAGGTATTGTCTGAAATATATTAGGTTATGTTGTTCAATTTTTTTTTTTAGTGTTTAACGTCCGACTATTGTGCACACTACGGCTAATGCAGACGATGGGATGATTTATAGCGTATGAAAATGCCAAGCCCTGGCCGGGAATCGAACCCGGATCCTCGGGATGAAAGCCCAGTACGCAATCAACTAGGCCACCGAGGCGGCTTTATTATTGTTATTATTATTTTACAGAACGTAAGGTAAGTGCATTCAGTATTACTTAATTGCTGATTTTGTAACTTTTAAAAAAACACTTTCCCTAAGTGGAAACGTTATGCAGAGAAAATTATTATTCTCTCACTCCATCAGGAAAATTCATTGAAATTAACAGTTTCAAAATGGCGGCCATTTAAAATCTCTAAATATTGCGTAACTTTTCTGCGTTAAATATTTTTGAAAATCTGATTTCACCATCGTAAACAGCGTTGTTAAAAACTGCATATAACATTTTGAATTTTCAAAATCCGTTATCAAGGAATTTAATCTGACGGCGATCAGGGTTCAACTTTCGTATTCTGAATGCAATTTTAAAGTTCAAAATGCTATTATATGCAGATTTTTATTGCTGGTTTAATATCTATCATTCAATACCAAATTTGTATTTCGCATAGTTATATAATAAAACCATAGAAACCTAACCTGAGTATTATGTTTTGGTCTATTGTGTATTCACTGTCTACTAAGTCACTATCTACTAAGACCTTGTCCTGATAGCTATAAAGTCGAATTGTAGTATATATCTACAGTTTTGCATAATGTGACCGCAATATACCACAAAAATCTTCACTTATAAACAATGAGGCAAATGAGGCAATGAGACTTTCCGAGGCAAAAGTGAGATTTTTAAATCAAATATTTCCGATCGATATTGAAGAGTTAAACATGGTGAGAACTATTCTAAATTAAAATGTATTGCTGCTGGAATCCCTCAGGGTAGTGTCCTGGGACCCACTCTATACTTGCTATATACTAATGATATCCCAAAAAATTATGGGTTTTTACAGCCACATTCGCTGATGACACCGCTCTACTTGCTACTGGACATGACATTCAAACATCTACTGACAAACTACGGTTAGCTATCGATAATGTTGAAATGTAGACTAGAAAATGGCGAATTAAACTGCAAGAGGGTAAATCAACCGTCTCAACTTTACTAACAAGCATTATGTGCATCAGCCGGACAAATTGTTCTTCATGCAAACGAGGTTATATATTTAGGGACGACTGGATGCTAAACTTCGTTGGAAGTCTCAGGTAAAAAAAAAACGCGAACTTGGAATGAAGTACAGACAAATGTATGGGATTATCGGAAGGAACTCTGAATTGTCCGTACAATAAACTCCTTCTGTATAAACAAATCCTTGAAACCCGTCCGGACCTACGGCATTCAATTGTGGGGATGCACGAAGAAAAGTAACATCAAAATTACAAACATTTCAGAACAAAGTGCTTCGTAGTATTGTCGGAGCACCGTGGTATATCCGCAATGCAGATATCCATCGGGGTTAAAGTGGCCGAAGAGGTTAAAAGGTACGCTTGAAAATATGCAGCCAGGCTCTATGAACATCAAAATGTAGAGGTGGTACATTTGGGCAACGTACCACAAGTGAGGAGACTGAAGAGAAAGAAACCTGTTGACTTGGTGCAGGATTGATACACATGATTTAAGTGTAAATGCATTGTGAAGGGCGACTCTGGACGTTTTTTCACCACACAGACAGTAGACAGAAAAATATTGCCTGATAGTTTTAGACTAATTGTAATTGTATGTAATAAAAAAAAACTTATAAACTCATTCAATAACAACTCATACAGAAAGCGAAAACAAATTTACAAAAAATTGTCACTAGATACAAATTGCTGTAACCACCAGTGGTGCCAACACAACTTATTACTTTCCCAACAATAAGCAAATTGCGTTATAAATTTCCCAAACTGATTAACCGCCTTATGTTTTCTTGTGTGAACCATTACAGTTTAGGCTCGCTTAACGTACAGACAGACTCGTGTTAATTAGACAGCAATGTGTATGAATATACCTATATAGCGTTGTGCAGGCCGTCTCGATACCAAAGTTAAAGAGTAATTAGTTATTAAAAGCTTGGGAAAGAAAGCGCGGGAACGAGACTTTCCCTGCAAGAGACATTTTAATTGGTTCACAACTGGTTTCATGGATAAGGAAGTTGGAAGTATGTTTTATTGCTGGTTCTGTGCTGTGCGTTCAGGTCAAATGTTGTTTTAATGCGTGCAACTTGCAAAAACTTGATCGACAATGGACGGCGGCGATCCGGGCTGGAAGATGAATCAAGCAGGGTTGCCAACCGTCCCTACTGTAAAACTAATCGGGAAAATTCGTGTCCCGATTTTATGATTTCAGAAGTCATTAAACTAAATAAAAAAAAAAACCATACACACACTTTATTACATCGCCCGAAATCGCCCCGCAGAGGGAGGTGCAGACTAGCTGCACCTATTGAGAGGGCTTAGACGTCCCTCGAGGTACCCGAGTCTAACACACACTGACACTACAACACTACACTTACGACTTTAACACTTTACACTCACACTTACATTTTGGGAGGCGATAATAGATTCAATGTGCTTTCCGCCTTAAAATACAAAAAAAAATATCGGAAAATATCGTTAAAAAACGGAAAATTAACCTTTTTGCTGAAAATCAATTCAATTCTCAAAACTGGATCACACAGCCCGTGAAGTTTTATAACGTTAAGTATGGGTACCAAATTAAAAACTTAAAATTTACGGTTTGACAACCAACTATAACACGTTTTTGATTCAATTACTGTTACTTCTGACAATTGCCCTCAATTGTGTAAGTATATAACATAAAAAAAACAATACACGTTATTCTAAGAAACATCGAGTATCGTTCTCAAACGCCAACTTAAAACTAATACGCAACTTCCAGTTAATAGACAGACTCGGTGGTCGATGTGGCTAAAGCACCGGTCAGTCTGCTGCATCTCTGAACTGCGCGCCTTAAAGTTCTTAGTTCTAACCGCAGTTACTCCTGTTGAATTTCCCTTACCGTTCACGCTGATCCCTCGTCCTCATTAGTCAAACTGGCATAAAGTATAAATGTTAAAAAAAAATTATTTAACAGAGATGCCATGTTGATTGCGGCACAAATCTGTCTCGCTGACGTGACAGAAACGAATTTGCAAGAACTATTTTTTTTATCGTAATCATTTTTTTATTTCGATTTCACTAACGTAATCAACACTAAAATTTGCACACATTACTATATCAAACTTTTAAATTACATTGAAAATTAAAAAAACCAAACCCTGACCACCGTCAAAACAAAACATTAAATTCAAAATGCTAATTTATACAGTTTTTAACGCTGATTACGACGGTGAAATCGGTTTTTCTAAACAATCCAAGACCAAAAACCCGAAATTTTGAAATTTTCCCACATTTTGAAAATTACCCAAAATTTTGAAAATTACCCAAAATTTTGAAAATTACCCCAAATTTTGAAATTTTCCAAAATTTTTAAAATTTCGGGTAATTTTCAAAATTTGGGGTAATTTTCAAAATTTTGGTAATTTTTCAAAATTTGGGTAAATTTTCAAAATTTGGGTAAATTTTCAAAATTTGGGTAAATTTTCAAAATTTGGGTAAATTTTCAAAATTTGAGTAAATTTTCAAAATTTGGGTAAATTTTCAAAATCAGTTACGTACTTGTAAATATTTGAAATTACCGCCATTTTGAAACTGTTAAACGAATTTTACTGATTAACAAATTTGTCCCAAGCTATTTTTGTGCCATGTTCGAATCAAACTGCGAACGTAGCAACTATATACTTTAAAGTTCCCCCCCTCAAAAAGTGGCGGGGATCGGCGCTCATTTTAAGATCCTAGGTTTTACCACGAAGGTTGTTCCAATAGCTCATTTTCGAATGGAAATTCGCCAAAAACTCACAATAAACACTCATGGCCGATTCCTGTCCGAATAAAAGTTTTCAACATTCCGATAAATAGCCTTAAAATTATGTTTTTTTAATTCCAGTCCGAATATGCGTAAAACGTAACAAAGTAATAATGCAAAAATGATTATTCCATTATCAATTCTAAAAACATATTGTTTTTATGTTCAGTATAATAATCTGCCTTCCCTAGCTTCGTCAATTCTTCTTTCCTTGATGCGTTTCGGAGAACCTCCATCTTCAAAAACTATTTCTATACTCTTTTTTTTTTTGAGTATAGAAATAGTTTTTGAAGCTGGAGGTTCAACGAAAGAAGAATCGTTTTTGTTTTGTTTTTTGGTGTGTGTTTAACGTCCGACTATTTGCACACTTGTGCTAATGCAGACGACGGGATGAATTATAGCGTATGAAAATGCCAAGCCCTGGCCGGGAATCGAACCCGGGTCCTCGGGGTGAAAGCCCAGTACGCTATCAACTAGGCCACCAAGGCGGCTGAAAGAATTGAAGCTAGGGAAGGCAGATTATTATACTGAACATAGTGACAATAATCCTAGCAGAAAAAAAGAATATAAAAAGACTTTCAACATATTGTTTTGTGTTTTAGCACCTTTTACTATTAACCTGAAAACAAATACATCGTTTGAGTAATAAAATCGATTTTACACAATAACTAATTTCTCCATAACCTTACTTCGGATAATGAGCAACTGAAACAATCAGGCCGAGCAAATAACTGATGTAAACTGCATTAAGAAACCCGACTTGCCGCTTACACAACGCGGCATTGTCTTTGACCAGTTCCCAACGTTTGTTTTAAAAACAATATTGTGGAAAAATAGAAAGTTTAATAATCCCAGACCAAACGGGAGACATTGCACTGCCCATTAGATTATAGGCTACAATTAACAATCTTTATACCAAACGGGAGACATTGCCACTGCCCATTAGATTATAGGCTACAATTAACAATCTTTATACCAAACGGGAGACACTGCACTGCCCATTAGATTATAGGCTGCAATTAACAATCTTTATACCAAACGGGAGACATTGCACTGCCCATTAGATTATAGGCTACAATTAACAATCTTTATACCAAACGGGAGACATTGCCACTGCCCATTAGATTATAGGCTGCAATTAACAATCTTTATACCAAACGGGAGACATTGCACTGCCCATTAGATTATAGGCTACAATTAACAATCTCTATACCAAACGGGAGACATTGCCACTGTCCATTAGATTATAGGCTGCAATTAACAATCTTTATACCAAACGGGAGACATTGCACTGCCCATTATATTATAGGCTGCAATTAACAATCTTTATACCAAACGGGAGACATTGCACTGCCCATTAGATTATAGGCTGCAATTAACAATCTTTATACCAAACGGGAGACTTTGCACTGCCCATTAGATTATAGGCTGCAATTAACAATCTTTATACCAAACGGGAGACATTGCACTGCCCATTAGATTATAGGCTACAATTAACAATCTTTATACCAAACGGGAGACACTGCCACTGCCCATTAGATTATAGGCTACAATTAACAATCTTTATAATCTCCGCAAATATTCATACGTTTTAATTATTTAAAAGTCCGGCTAATTTAACCATTGTAGGACATTGCACAAACTTTTTCACAATTAATTATTCTCAAAAAAAAATCCCGGTGACAAAAATCAGCCTTTTTTGATTCTACCCAAAATTTTGAACATATATGAAGATATATTACTTTAATCGGTGTGCAAAAATTTCAAAATATTGTTCAAAATAAATCAAGAAAAACAAAATGGAAGTGGTCATTCCAAAACCGTAAATTTCTGTATTAAAAATTTACTACACTGACTAGCCTATAATTATACAAAACTTCATATACAACCAACCGATTTCGATAACTTAGTTCAGGAAAATTAAAACACTTACAATACTTTTTAAAAAATTCTTTTTTATTCATGAAATGTTTCGCCGTGAGGCATCTTCAGGCAGTTAAAAATTATGAAGTGTGCTTATATAGTAATACATTTTTTTTGTGTTTAACGTCCGACTATTGTGCACACTTGGGGTAATGCAGACAATGGTATGATTTATAGCGTATGAAAACGCCAAGCCCTGGCAGGGAATCGAACCCGGGTCATCGGGGTGAAAGCCCAGTACGCTATCAACTAGGCCACCGAGGCGGCTATAATACAGTCGGTGTTAAAACTGGAAAGGAGAAGATAAAAAGGGAAGGACTAACAGTATAAGACCAGGGAGCAACAGGTTGGGAAAACCCCTAAACAACAGGCTTGAGTAAGAGAAAGGGTTTGAAGTCTGCCTGTTCATTTCAATTAAAATTACGGTTTTTACAAATATATCTATATATTTCCAGAATACAACTACACTAAGTCCTAAAGATACCTCAAGGCAAAACATATGACTGAATAAAAAAAAATTTTGTGAAACTATGTTCTGATTTTCCTGGATATCATGGAGTTTCACCAAGTACCGACAGTGTGTTCACTAAATAAAATAAATTAGTGAATTTTTCAGATTGTTTCGATAACTCCCGAACTAGATTTTGGTGGTATATCGAATATTTTTTATTTAGGCACTTTATGAAAATCTGTTAAGCCGATTATCAAGATTATTTTGGGCAAAAAAAAATGAAAAAATCCCCTCCATACCCATTCACGTAAAAACCTCTTTTTTAAGAAATCTAACGTATGCATCGAAACCTTAAGATAACAGATGTTTTAAGATCACCATATTTTAACTTTTATCTTTCTTCTGAAGTGGTTATCACTGCCTTACGTGGCAAGAATATTCACGAAAAACTGATTGAAAAGTTCAACTACATCGATTGACTTCTCACAAACACAATACCGCAGTCCGTCGAACACTACAGGCCTGCATCAGCTGACAAACGTGTTTACGCCTGTACTATCAAGGTTTCCTTTTAATTGCTGTTACAATGATTAATTCTTCCGCGAACGTGTACCGTGTGTTACAAAATAGTACAAACTGTTTCACGTTCAATCAATGTATTTCAAAGCGGTTCTAACAATACAGCATTTATGCGACCAAATACAGTCGACCTCGGTTATAACGCTATTTTCATAACGTTCCCAATATTCTATATTAAGTGTACGTGTATTTTAGGCTCGACTACAACGCTGTCACGCTGCTGTTATAGTCCAGCCACTTTGTAAACGGCCTGCGCGAGAATTTCTTGCGCATGTAGGAGAATTCCCCTCCAGCTCCCTCCCACAGTTCACAGACACAGAGTCTGCCAATATGAGTCTACAAACTGTTACTACTCTACTCAGCGTGTGAAGGAAAAGGGAGGAGCTATGCAGACAGAGTGGGGACATGACCTCTCACTCGCACATTTTTTCTCTCTGTCCCACTGGTGCTCTTAGCAGTTTTCTAAGCTACTGACCTATAGTCACTGTCACATGAAATACAATTTGTGTTCTATTTTTAGAATAAAGGTTGAGGATAGAAACAGACCCTTTCTTAGAATTTTGTTGCAGGCTAAACAAACAATGTAAATTGTGTCGGTCCCGTAAAAGCGTTTCTCTCTCTCTCTCACACACACACACACACACACACACACACACACGCGCGCGCGCGCGCGCGCGCACACACACACACGGGGGGGCTTGTACTGTAGTAGCAAATCATATATAACTTTTTTTCGTGTTTCCACAAAATACACCATCACATAAGCTACATTTATCTATGGTGTTTATCGTTTATCAGCGAGGTTTGTAAAAAAATAAATATTGATAATGATTCACAATTAAACCCAGCAACAACATTATGACATCTTTAGAATGGCTAATTTATGTTCCTTTTTTAAGTCAACAATACATAAATGTCAATAAATGTAACAATAGTTTGATATTCAGTATCAGAAATAGTTTTTTTTTCACGAAAACTATCCGCGGTTGGTATTATTAGGTATACTATCACGTGACACTCAAAGGATTAAACAAAAGTTGGCAAACCTGATTTGCGTAAACACTAGTTTACTGGCTCGAGCCCATTTTAGTTTTTTCGATGCATCCAATCAAAATCTTTCTATTAGTTTGACATAAAGTAAAATACAAATTATTCTTTGACGACTTGCTTGAGAATTAAAGAAGATACTTAAACAGGCCTTACGTTAAAATTAAAAGTTTAAAGTTCGTTTCTTATCTAACGATAACTGATAAACAGTAGCCTGCAAGTACACGGAACAAAAAGACATTTAAAACACTACTTGAAACACATCAGCCTCTCTGAAGTGCCCTGGTTGGAAAGCTAAACAAACAGAAGTGTCAAGCACGCTTCAAGCTGTGAAATAAAGTACAGTACATGGTTAAAGCATATGTTTTTATTTTATGCCTAATCTACACAAACTACTGATTTGTTTTAGGCGAAAAGCACATTGAGGCTATTATCGCCTCCCTATACGTAAATGCCGCCTCGGTGGCCTAGTTGGGCTTTCACCCCGAGGATCTGGGTTCGATTTCCCCGCCAGGGCTTGGCATTTTCATACGCTATAAATCATCCCATCGTCTGCATTAGCCCAAGTGTGCACAATAATCGGACGTTAAACACCAAAAAACAAAAACAAAAAACTAAACGTAAGTGTGAGTGTAAAGTTGTAAGTGTAGCGTTGTAAGTGTGTCTGTTTGACTCGGGTACTGCGAGGGACGTCTAAATCCTCTCAATAGGTGCAGCTAGTCTATGCACCCTTTGCGGAGCACAACTACTGAATTGCAAAAGTTTCAAAAATTTATTGTCAGTTTCAACACATCAAGTTTTACGATCTCTCGTTGCCAACAATTTTTTATGTCTTCTAACTCTACCTGCCCCAGAAAAAATACTACAAAACTACAATTTTGTTCAAAACCAAATGTTTTTTTTAAACTTCCCTAAAAATGGCTTTAAATGCAGATCCGTTTTTTGAAATTACAGACGAAAAATCTGCAATGATAACAATCTGCGATTCGATTTCTAATATCCTCTTTATAAATTATAATTTTAATAGCCAATTACACCTAGAATAATTACAATTCAAGTCAGTATAAGAAATATGAAACAAAATCAAAATTACGTGTGTTAAACAACCGACGGAAAAACAAACGAATCCTGATAAATTAAGAAGAAATAAATTACGCCCGTTAAAAAAGTTCTCGAAAAACGTTTTTACAATAAAATTATTATTTCACGTTAATGAAGGCCTGCGTTGAAACGAATGTACAAAAATCACGATAGTAAAACTATACGAAAGTCTCCTGACACAGAGTTGTTGGCAAATACTTTGTTACATAGCAGACTCGTAATGATCCGACGTATATCGAACTTCACTATTGCCGAATTATCGAAAACGACGGATTATTGAAAAGAAGAAAAATGACAGTACATTAGTATGTTAACTGAGACAATTAATTACAATACACTTTTATTTTAATAACTGAGTTTAACATTATATTATTATTATTATTATTATTATTACTACTTTATTTTAAGGCGAAAAGCACATTGAGGCTATTATCGCCTCCCTAAATGTAAGTGTGAGTGTAAAGTGTTAGTCGTAAGTGTAGTGTTATAAGTGTAAGTGTGTGTTAGACTCGGGTACCGCGAGGGACGTCTAAATCCTCTCAATAGGTGCAGCTAGTCTGTGCACCCATCTGTGGGGTTGAATTAATATTGAAAAAACATCAAAACAAACGGAAAACTCTTAAAATTACCGTGAAAAAACATTACAACTTCTCTACACACATTACAGTAAACAGTACATATAAAAAAATGTGTGGACGCAATCGTCAAAATAAACTACGGAATTTTATTCGGACTGTTTCTTTAGACTTCTGTATGAACGGAGCTACAATATAGAAACAAACAAAAAATCCAACAGTTTCTTGAAGTTATCGAGCCACACGTCACTGTCTTTAAAGTCTCTTTGAAATTTTTTTACAAAAAACCTTTGTTTTCTCACGCATCCTCGAGAAACTGATGTATGCCTGTGTATTTCTTGTAAAAGCCAGGAAAAATCGCTTCTTCGAACCACTGCGGGATTAATGTGGACAATTAGTTGGATGATTCAACTTACAAGACGGCATCCCTGAAGCACGAAAATTTTTGAAATAGTACCTTCAGAAACTAGCACTGTCGAGTTGTTTTGAGACTTAAAACATAAAATAAGAGCAAAAATTTACTCCATTAAAAAAAATTACTTAATTTTTCTAGATTCTTATTATTATTTACAAGGTCACTCATTTTGAAACACAAGTTTTACTAAAGAAAACATGTTTTTCTTCTTTCCCTTCTTCTCAATATTCCTATCCGTAACTTTTTACGTACAGCCGCAGTTACTCCCGTTGCTTTACTTTTACCGTTAACGCTACCTCATCCTCGTTAGTTTTGATCAATTTTAGAGTCGCAAAGATCTTTCTACTGTTGCAGTTAACTCAGGAAGAGAAGAAAGAACCAACATAAAATGTCTGATTAACCCCGTTCTCACCCTCAGTACAAGCGTTACAAAGTGCACAAACGTACATACGGACAAAATTTCATGCACATACAAAGTTGAGATCGGGATAATGTGACGGGTTTCGGACTCTTCACGTAAGCATACACTTCCAGTTTATGGAATTAAAATAAGATCTTTACAAATTTTACTTTCTTTACTCTTAGGGAAAAAGAAGAATTTCTTCGCCCCCCCCTTTAATCCGTCCTTGCTTCTAACTCCGGAAACTCGATGGATCAGCGTTAACAGAAAGAGAGTAATTAAGTCTCGAACCCACAACCTTGAGGTGAGCAGTTCAGAGACGCAGCAGACCAGTGCCTTAACCACATCGACCACCTTGTATAAAGACGTTTAGACGTGAAAGATGATAAAGCAATCATCGGCCATAAAGGTTAAATATAAATGTATTCACTTCTACAGAAAACACTGTGATGTTTAGTTTATTCCTTAAAATTTAATGCGGCAAAGGAATTTTGTAAACTACATTAAACTAGTAGGTTTGTACGTACAACACTGAACTGTTTACGTTCACTGTTGTTAAAACAATACAGTACAACAAACGATTTACCGGGTGGCTACTGCCGACACGAGATGAGATGCGCTTTGCAAAGCATGTAATGGCGGCCACCGCCTCTCAACTCAATTAACACAATAAAAAGCACTTTGTGTTTATCCTATGGAAACGTCCGTACATCGGTAGGATTACATCCGCCAAACCTTGACTACAACTTCATGAATCAGTTCACTTGTACACATTCATTTTACCTTGTAATGTAACTTTATCAATACTTGCTAGTTCACAGTAAAGGCCTAACAACACGTCATGTTTAGATTATATGGTCTGCTGTTCACCAGACTATATTATAATCTTATTAGGGCCTTTATAATCAGCTGTTAGTCAGTCAGATAGTAATACAAAAACTGTGACATTAAGGATTAGAATGCTGTAGTTCGGTATGCAAATATAATTAAATATGTCAACTCACCCCCCAAAAAAAGAATTTTGAAAAACTTACCACGAAAATATTTCAGACTGTCAAGAGACATTGAAATTTCCTACGGAAATAGATTGTAGCTCAAAAGGACGCACGAATTTCTTTTTGCCCAAAAATTTCGATTCAGGAGGTACAAAAAGGATTATTTTTATTATAACAGTTAAGAAGCTTAAATTTGGTAGCCTATATGCAGGAATTCAATTTTCGTCCCAAAATCAAAACTCAATTCAGAATAATATTTATAAGACATAGGACGTATGAAAATTTGGTTGGAATATGTCAAAAAATCACAGTGCAAATGTTGCACAATATGTCGCATATTTTCTGACTAAATTTTCAATTCGAAAAACTAAAATCAGTTTTTATAAAAACGTTACTTGTATCTTTGACAGTATTAAAAGTCCATTGAGCCAAGCACCAGGGACATTATTTACAAATATTTTTTTAAATATTTCTTTAATGCCTAAGTTAATAAAACTGGGCATCATGAACTTGAAATGACCTATCAGTAATATGTATGTATGTGTGTGTGTGTGTGCACAATATATATATATATATATATATATATATATATATTCTCTATAATGTAATTGTATACAAAACTAGCCTATGCAAGCATGACAATTTCCAAAGTCTACTCTAATGAAACACTAAGTGATCACTGTTAAACAAACATCATTTTTTTCAAAATCTTGAAACTGAGAAATTTGTATCACTTATTTTGTTCTGCATTTTCCACAACATTCAAATAACTCTTAAGAAAATGTCAAACTCAATCTTAAAACAGTGTGTGTACATTCACGACTGTGTAAAACACCCATAGGAATAAACATGTTCACATTACATTTTTTTTTTTTTTTTAACGTCCGACTATTGTGCACACTTGGGCTAATGCAGAAGATGGGATGATTTTATAGCTTGAGAAAATGCCTAATCTCAAGTTATAATGAGTCAAATATTGGTGTTATCTTGTGTGCTGCAGGCAAAGCAAAATACTGACATACACAGGTCAAAGTACAGAGGCCATTTTGTTTGCCAATTCTGAAACTCAAATGATGTTATGACAATAATTAGCTGCAGTTAAAGTCCAACCCACTGCATTCCGCTATGAACATTTTTAAAAAAGGAAGAAAATTTATTAGGTCTAATAGTTGGACAGCTTATGATAGCTATCACTGAAAATCCTGATTGATATTAAAATTTGTTTGTTTTTTTCTAAACACATACCCTGGTTTATTTAAATGTAATGTTTAAAAAAACGATCAT
Source organism: Callitettix versicolor (assembly GCA_022606455.1). Classification (NCBI taxonomy): domain Eukaryota; kingdom Metazoa; phylum Arthropoda; class Insecta; order Hemiptera; family Cercopidae; genus Callitettix; species Callitettix versicolor. The sequence continues at coordinate 16,660,676 of CM040189.1, forward strand.
GACATTATGATGCTATTTCGCTGATACAATGGAGGAAAGATTTTCTAAAAACTAAGGGCAACAAATCGACCAATATTACATAAATTAATGTTAGCATAAACATAGTACATGCTACGGAAAATTTAAGATAGTAATTTAGGCAGAATTAACACTGAAAAATTAATTTTTAATTACTACAGAGTTTAACAAAAATTTTAATGATTTTTTTAAAAGGATTTTAACTGTTATTCTGAATATAGAATATAAGCCCAGCCTGTATGACTTCATTGCAATTGAGCCACTTAATGCTACCAATCATTAACAATGTCTCCCTGATGACAATTATTCAGGACATGTTTTGGACACACAACTGCCCATTGTCAGGTGTTAAAAACACAAGGTGATTTTTACTTTTATTGAAGGCCTATCATGTATTTCAGTATAAAACAAAAATAATTTTCATCCACTCGGAAAATAAACATAAGTTCAAACTGTTTCTTAAAGAATAAATAACCAGTTTTGCGAAAAACTAATAATTTAAACTATAGCCTACTACTAGTAGCAAATGAAATTGTTTTGGCAAAATATTACGTCATAATATACAACAATAAACATAAACGGGTTATTTAAATATTTAGGGCATTAAGTTTTGATGATAATTTCTCTTTTAAATATTAAAAGGCACTGTTATAATAATGAATGCTGTCTACTGTCTTAGTCCTATACAAGTAGACAACATATGCATAAACAACATGCAGACATATCAATGAACAGGAACTGTTCAATAAACTGACACCACAAAACTTTATCAAATAATAAGAACCAAGCAAGCTAAAAAGTGAGTCATCATATGGAGGCTAATTTTATAAATATAGACAATAGGCAATATTTTACAAAATTTTCAGTAACTATTCCAAAAACATACTTATACAGTTTTGTGTTTAAAAACTACTGTACTGTACTTTCTGAAAATATCAAGTTCGAACCACCTGTTCTCGATTTACTGTAAATTCTGTAATATTTTTTAAATAACACCAATCACTCTATATTTAATAAACTGATGGCAAATTATGTGAAACAGATTTAGTAAAAACCTTACTCTTTTACATAAACACCTCAAACAAGTATTTAAAAAAAACACACAGTTAAAACAAATATCACTGCTAAATAAAGAGTTTAAATCTGTTTCAACAACTAGTCTAAACTTTTACATCAAAAGAACATCAAGCAATTAAAATTTGTAAGACAAATTAATGTGTTTCATAGTTAGGTAAAGAATATTAAAAAACAAAATGAAGTTAAAATGGACATGAAAAAGTTATTGTCAGTTAAGTAATGATGAAATAACCAGTCTAAGACATGGTTTTATAACCAGTGTAATTTTCAACGCATGGATAAAACTGTTACAACAAGGGTTGGTTTGCTTACCTGGTTGGGGGGAGGGGTACTGCACAAAAGTTAAATTTGTAACTAAGTTTGTTTTAAAATCATCTGCTCCATCGTTTGTATAATAAAATGCGGTAAAAGTAATATTACTTTTAAATGTAAGTAAATATTGTCACTGTTTAATTAAAATACAAAGTTTAAACTTTTTAAACGGACTGAAAATAACCAACGTGCAATTTAGTCAGCCAAAACTAACTTCAAGTACTGCGAATTATATTGTTTTTCAATTCTGTAAATGTATCGAATACCAAAAATCAGTTCTCTGTTAGAGCGAGCAGATTATTAATGTAAAAGTCAACAAGTGGTTGTGAGATGTAAAGCTTCACCTACCTGTTACAGCGACGGGAAGCTCTAGGAACAACAACAAACCAAGTAAAAGTATGGCAAAATAATCCAAACGTCGCCTCATTGTTCGAAGCGACTTGATCCGAATATCACTGAATCACATTTAGTACGCCGAAACACTATTCACAATCACTACACCTCACTAAATTCATCCAATACAAAATATCAAAATCGCAAAACACTATTCACCACACACTGTCATAATGTCTAACGGTCGCGAACCGAACAAACTATGAACAGCTTTTGTCCTCCAGCCACTGAGAAAGTAGATCCTGATCCTGTATTCGTGCGCAAGCAGTACTGTGGGAAAGTTTCGTCTGTTGTCTAACTTCTAAAAGTAGTGTATAAACTGGTTTAAACTTATCTTTCATAAATAAGAGTCATCAATGTGTTACGTCATTATTTGTGTATCTGCTATCAAGTGGTTTTACAAATACATTTCGTGTAATCCTGCGGTACTACTTTTCTGGTACGGAGACTAGGAATGTACACTGCGACCAGTAGGATGAGCCAATGGCAGAAGTTCATTCGCATTCTGCGGCTAAACTACCCACAATGGGGTTTTTTAATGAATAAAAATATTATTTGTTATTATAATATATTGTAATAAGCTTATAATTCGAATTTCGCACAACGATTTTATTAATTTTATTTATTACGTCTTAAAAATTTTAAACTATATGTTAAAATGAAAATACGAGTAAAAAAAAGTTTATGGCCTACTATATTTTTATATTAAAAAAAAGTATTGGGGGAAAATCACATTTTTAAAAGGCTTGAATAAAATATATCCTATCTAAATGTGTAAGTCTATTTTATACAGTTAGTAAATTTTACTTTTATCAAATCAGCAAAAATTATTTTTTTTAAATAAATCATTTTAGCCTGCTTTAATAGGATTATCTGGGGCAAAATTTTGAGTGTATTTAACCGAGCTTTTTAAATAACTCATATGTGTAATTTTATGTTGTAGCCCAAAACAGTATATAATTTAGACAAATAAAAATTATATTAGATTTGCAAAATAAAAATATTGTGTACCTGGTATTTCAAAGAACCTTGTTTTCAACAAATGTTAGTCATATTTTCAATTAGTTACGATTTAAATTTATTAAAAACTGTAAGTTATGTAGATAACAAATTACTTTACGAAGTTATACAAATTATTTAGTAATCTTGATAAAACACAACGAAATATAATAAATCACACTTTATAAACTTTCATTAACAACTCAAAATGTAACTTTCAAAACACTACGAATATGAATAGTGCATGAGTTTTTTAGTTATAAAAACATTACACACTGCTGCTATCTAGCAGGAAGAGGAGATAGCTAACTTAGTTGCCATAGACACCAATGTAACCATTAGGCCTAAATATGACTGCTTAGTACTAATTAGGGGCCTTTTTCTTTTACTTTTTCTCTGGTTTTATTGTTTTTATTTAGCTCTGATAATTGTAATAAAAATTTAATTAGAAATGCCTAAAACCGCTGATAATGAAAACAGAGAATCAGATTTAGCTCAAATAAACAGGCAAATATTTGAAATAAAAAAGAAGATTCAATTATCAGGTATGCCTAAGGAATAATTAATTTATTATTACAGAATTATACTTTTTTTTTTAATTATTACTATTTATATTAAAAGTGATTTAGGTATTCATATATTTTGTAAAGTAATTTTTTAAGAACATTTTGTAAAGTAATTTATTAATTTTGAAGTGTGTAAGTTTATTATTAAAAAGTCTTTACAAAAAATTATTCTTGTTAAAAATAACATTTTTTTAAATATCAGTTTAAATGTTATTATTTTTACTACAATTTCCTTAAATTTTACATTATGTAGGAGAAACTTTTTTTAAAAAAATATTTGTAACCCTCTGCAAGGTTATATTCAGTTACATTAAAAAATTCAGTAAACATTATATTAGGTCTTTTTAATATCACAAATATTTCATTACATTAATGTGAGGGAAATCTATGTGGTGAGGAAAAACCTGCACCAGCACCAAATGTCGATTATTGTAAAACTTATACGTTTTAATATCCAGGCATATTTTTTCTGTTTTTTTCTGCTTTTCTGTTTTTCTGCTTCAACAAGAAGTGCTTTCAAACTAACTGTAGTAAACACATTTTGACCTGGTAAATGTTCCAGAGGGCCAAAGAAAGGCTTATTACGAAGAATGTGATGCTGAGAAAAAGAAAAATATTGAAAAGATCCGTTCCTTGAAAAAGACTATCAAGCAATTACATATTCAGCTTGGAAAACCACCAAAGGTAACATGAAGTAGGTTGTGCAATTTTCTAATATTTTATGTAATAAAAGATGGGTAAAGTAACGAGGGTGTAGTGGGTACTGTATTGTAGCTGAAAGTAGGAAAACTGGCCTATTATGTTCTTTAGAAATTAGCATTTAGTGTGGTCAGGTGAAGAGCATGTTTCAAAAATAGCAAGTTTGACGCAGCCTTGGTGTTATTCCATGTTTTACACAATGGACAGGTTCTATCAAAAGTATCAAACCACGTAATCAAAGTGTTAAAGGAAGAGATAGTAGTCAAAAAATGGTGTGCACTCTAGAAAATATTTAGGTCCCTGGACAAGAATTTGTGAAAAGCCCATGCCTATGGTTTGCCGTCACACTGCTAATCTAGAAGTGAATTCAAGATGTATACAACAAGAAGATACGCCACAACAAGATAGAGTGATTTTGTCAGGATGTGCTGAACTATAATCGGTAAAGACATATATCTTGTAACTGACGTAAGGATGAACGATGACGTTTTGTAAACAAGCAAAAATATTGCTATTAGTCAGAAGAAAACCTGACCATTCTCAAAAAGAGACAATATGGTGTGCTATGTTGCCATTGGACAATACGTTTTTGAGTACAACGATGATAATTTAGTGACTATTAATGCATTAGCAATTTGCAACTGTTGTAAATGTTTTCATTCACAAAGAAGTTGGTTTTACTGTGAATCAGAACACATGATTTCAACAATATGGAGCAACAATTACACTCCAAAACTTTCAACTGGTGTTCAAATTTGTTCCTAAATTGTGATTTCAACATGATAATACTGTACAGACTATTGTTCTCCAAAAATTGGTTATATGACTTTTTTTTGTGGGTATTTGAAAAACTAATATGTTTGAAAATAATCCTCCTCAAATAATGTCCGCTTTGAAACAGCTAATTCAATATAAATATTGAAAGATCATGCACATTTTACATCCTGGCTTCAAGAATATTTATATGTTTGACATAACAACTGCATATACAAATACTTAAACATGTATTTTTTTACTCGCAAATAAATTGACAAAAATTAATTTATCGATTATTTTTATTGTTCAGTGGAGCGTTTTTTAATGACAGTAGTAGCTGGCGTTACATGTTTTAAAACGAGGATTGTCTCTATTCTTCGTAAAACTAAAATATTTCTACACTTTTATTTTGCTGTTACTTACTTTTCATCAGAAAATTAAAAATTTTCAGCACTGTATACGTAGAAATTACACCGCTACATAATTTTCTACGCAGCACTCCATACAATAACCTAACCAAACTTACTGTCTGATTCTATACTTTGGTTATAACTTACAGTATCAATACTACAACAATTTTTCAACATACTGTAATTTCATTTGTCAAAGCAACAATGACAACTATAGACTGGGGGTAAACATTAAAAACAGCTGTTTAAAATAAAATTACTAACACTTATAATATTTAAAAAACCAGTTTTTGTAGTAAGTAAAAAATTTTTGCGTTATGTCCAGTGTGACGAAGCAGTTTTGAAAAAAAATACAAGAAATCCCAAGGATGCGATAGCCTTGAGAAACAAACGCAGTGAAGAAGCTATTCAACATGTTGACTACAAAGTGATAGACAAGCAGAAAAAGTTAGACCTTATAAGGTATCGGACTAAACTGGTAAGCAAAAGAAATTGCTTCATTTATCCATTAATGGTATTGCCACAATTAGATATGAGACGGAATTTAGAAATGTTTAAAAAAAAAACAGATTTTATGTAAATGCACTTAATAAAAATTTTATTTGTTCATTTTTGTTATTACAAATAAAACTGTGGACAAATCAATTATTAAAATGTCCACCGTTTTTTAAATTACTTATTTTCTTTTTATATTGTTCTTCTTTTCTGCTATGATTATTATCACTATGTTCAGTATTAATGATCTGCCTTCCCTAGCTTTAACGAATGTAGAATTGTTTAACGAAAGTAGAACTGACGAAGCTAGAAGGCAGATCATTATACTGAACATAGTACTTTTCTTTTTACCACAAATACAAATTGTATTTAAAAAATATACTGCCATTGAATGAATACACGGTTTCTTTAATGTCCTCGCAAAAAAATATTTTGAAATAATCTGAGCTTAAAATCAAGCTAGTAAGCCAATAATTTGAATTTCTCCGACAAAAAATATACACAATTTGATCGTATTTATTTATAATTTTTGCATTTACCAGGCAAACAATCCTTAGCGACTTCATTCAAATGTATATGGAACCATTACTATCTACTGTAATTTCATTCCCCGCAGAAGGTGCACCTATTGAGAGGATTTAGACGTCCCTTGCAGTACCCGAGTCTAACACACACAATACTACAGTTATGAATTTAACACTTTACACTCACACTTACATTTAGGGACATGATAATAGCCTCAATGTGCTTTTCACCTTAAAATAACAAAACAAATAAAAAAAAATGTAATTTCATTATTGACCTCAGTAGGAAAAGTAGAACATTAGTTAATTTATGTTCACAAAAATGATTATTTTTATTTTTAATTTGTTTGGGATTTCCTACCATTGAATATGGAAACTAATTATTGAAAACTAATTATACCATGAAATGCAAATACATTTTATTTTTTGGTGTTTAACGTCCGACTATTGTGTACACTTGGGCTAATGCAGATGATGAGATGATTTATAGCGTATGAAAATGCCAAGCCCTGGCCGGGAATCGAACCCGGGTCCTCGGGGTGAAAGCCCCGTACGCTATCAACTAGGCCACTGAGGAGGCTAATTTGCAGTATTACAAAAAACTGCACATACAGTAAACATTTCATAACAACCTGATAATTAAAAAAGATTTATGATAGCCAGATATAAACCAAAAAAATGTTCCTTGTTATAAAATTAATTTTGGTACAAAATTTAATCAACATTTTTTTTAAAGTACTATATTAAATTTTCTTTTATCACCTTCTGACACAAATATTGATTAAAAAAAATAATAAAACAAGACAAACATTTGATGCTGTACGATATATACCCAAAAATTGAAATTACATTTTTACAGCAACAGGATAAAATGAAACAACTGGCAGACGAATATCAAGATTTATTGATCAACACGACCACTGAGAATATCAAGAAGAAATTAGAACCAGAATCAAAGGTAACGTGAACTGCATAAACTATGATTATTTTGTTTTTCTTGAACACAATTTGAATTATTAAATTTTACAGAGGATATCTACGTTGGAAAATCAAATTCATCGTATAGACATGAATACAATGGAAACTAATCATATGTGCAAGAAATACAAAACAATAAGGTCTAGTTTATTGGCCGACAGTGTGATGTTTGAAAGTACATTGATCAAGCTGGAAGAAAGCATTTTGAAACAAGAAGCAGAGATTAAACATTTGCAGGTACATATATTGAAGTAATTTAATTTGTCTCGGCCAACGCCTAAAAACAAATGAAATTCAATTTCTATAAAACTTTTGTAGGAAATCAATAAAGAAGCACTGGGGCTGCGTGATAGTACTAGAGGGACATTACTTCGCCAGGAAGTGATGGTGCTCAACTCAGATAAATCTAGAGGCAGGCAATTACAAGATCTAAGGTAAGGAAACAGATTGTGTATGAAGAAGGATAAACCTCCCATGTGTTATTTGGTTGCGAATAGCAAAGAAATAAATAGTGCAAAAACATTACACAATTTTCTTCTTCTTCTTCTTCCAATGGCTCCTTCTGGTTCACACCATTTTGGATCTTGCCCCCCAATACAATCCAGGAAAGTCCCTTCGTCCCTGCTTCCCTCTATCCAGGCCCTCGCAGATCAATAAGTGATCCTTGTCCATAGCATACACATCTTTTGAACAAATATTGCACTTGTCAGAGGTTATTAGTCTCATCCTATGGAGATGCTTGGCAAGACAATCGTGACCAGTTTCCAGGCAGAAATTTGCTACAGCTATTTTTCGTGGAAGCATCTTATTGTCCTTAAAAAGATTAAACGGATCATAAGCTTTGTCTTGTAGGTTTTTCTTCATTTCACTAACAAATTTTTGCTGTGAGTCTGTTTTTAGTTTTCTTATAACTGTTTGTAATGACAGAGCCTGCTGGTTTTTGAATAATTTTTGTTCCTCTCTTCGCTAAATTATCCGCAGCTTCATTTCCCACGTGTGCAGGGACCCACTGCATTGCGATATTGCCAACATTAGTTCTTACGATCTTGTAATTCTGTCTGATAGTTTGTATTACTTTGCTTTTTGGATTATCATTATTGGCTATTGCCTGCAGAGATGATTTGGAGTCAACTAAGACCACTATGTTTGTATTCAGCCATCGTCTCAAAATCAGCTGTTCGAGAGCCTCATTTACAGCTATCAATTCCGCCTTAAACACTGTAGAATTGCTGCTTAAAGCAATGTAGTGCGAGAAGTGGTCACAATATATTCCAGCTCCTGTTTCCCTACCATTCTAGAGCCATCAGTATATACTTGGATCCAAGAGTCTGACGGATATCGCACTTCCAAGGTTTCCAAAACGATTTGAGATATTTTCACTGGAGCATCAGAGTTCTTGCTCACTGGTTCAAGCAGATCAAAGAGAATGTTAAAATCAATGAATTCCAATGGGTCCATGAGTCGTTCCACATTTACTTTGTTTATCCTATTAGAGATGATAAGTTGTTTAAAGCTGGTCTGAGTTTTTAGCATTTGCTTTGGAGGAGACCCTATTATCCATGGGTCATAAAATTATTTTTGTACAGCTTTTCATACAAAATATGAGCTCTAGTGTTGAAATCTTCTTCTAATGGGATGTTATTGGTATAGGCCTGCAGAACAAGTATTGGAGTTGTCTGAACTGCACCAGTAATAAGTCGTAGGCAATTATTTTGGCTTATTTATAGTTTGTTTTTGCCTTTCTACATTACACAAACTATCACACAGTAAATTATTTTAAAAATTTAACTTATGTACTTGAAGATAATTTGTAATCGATTAAACATTTTTTTGATGACATGGTAACTGCAACTGAGTTAATATGTTATGAAGTTACATAAATGTACCGGATGTATTTCTTTGGCAAATCAGATATCGAGTTGAAGAACGCAAAGCTGAACTTGAGCGTTTGGAGCGAAGAATTTTTCCATCAGGAAGATCTGTTCACCAGGAATCAATGTCATCAACTGACTTTTCCCATCCCGGCGTTGACGAAACGACACAAACAATTGAAACTTTAGAAAAAGCATTTGCAAAGTTAAAAGATGCTACAGGTAAAACTATAAAATGTGTATGTTTAGTTAAATAAAGCATTAGTATCAGATGTGTTTACTTTACAGTGAATATTTTCATAGAAAACTATGACTTGTATTTAAAAAATTCAATCATTCAATGCAATTCCTCTGTAGTTTTGGATAAAATCCAATGATGCGACTGCTTCTTAACTGACAAAACAAGAAAACAATAAAGTACTAAAAGGAAAGTACTAAAGTACTAAAATTGCCATAGATTATATTACACTTAATATTTCACAATTTCTTTCCCATTTACGCCATTAAATCGTAATAATTCCTACTATGGTTCCCAACACAAATATTCCTGTTTTGAACATCAGTCCTTTATTCCATATATCTTTTCTTCTAGCTTTTAAACTGAGATAATAGCAATACTTATATGTTCTCCAGATGTACAACCCACTAGATATAAACTTATTTATACAACTGAATTTAAATCACATGCAATATTGTTTTACAAACCAATTCCATTTTTGCATTTAATCCTGGAAATACACCACTGTCCTTCTGCATAAGGACAGACATATACTTTAAAAGAATCTTCAGGCACTGCTAACAAATCAGGAAATGTAAAGGATGATGAACTAGCAAGAACAGAATGAAATATAGATCTGAAAGTCAAAATGCCAAAAATTATAAGCTAAAGCAAAATTTTAATCAGCGTCATTTGAATAGAGAGGTGTGGATACTCCCAATGTGTACAAAATATTTACAAAGCTCAAAATAACTGAACAATATTTCCAAAATATACAAATTTGCCGGTTTACCACTAAATGCGGAGTGAAGCAGACTACATGTTCAAAACCGAACATATTGTTTTTAATGTAAATGTGGCCACTGAAAGCATAACAATGCTGAATGGAGTAAAGCGGCATTGCTAGACTCTGTTCTGAATAGCTTTGACTCTGTCTAGGTTCGGTTTGAAGCTGACTCCGCTTCCTTCACATGCTGCCACGCCTCTAAACTTATTATTTCTCATTACCTAGGTTACAGTTTCTAAACAAAATACTTCCTACAGTATCCATTACAGTAGACCCAAATATTTAGATGATTTTCTTTTGATAATCTTTGACGTGATAGAGCGAATTACCAAAACAATTTTTCTTTATCTCACCCTTTTTGACATTCCGATTCTGCCATCGTAATCAGCATTAAAAGGTGCACATACCAGCACTTACAACTTTCAAATTACATTCAAAATAACCTAAGTGAGTTCTACTTGTTAGATAAAAGATACTGAAGCACCTGCAAACAGCAGCATCAGCAACATATACACACTTGGCAGAACTGTAGTCTCTATGCTAATACACAGTACAGAATCTCTATCTTATTACACAGGTCGATCTCTAACTTATAACACAGTACCTTCGAAGGAAAAACAATTCTCTGAGTTAATAAATCTCTAAGCTATTACACCTTCTTGATACAAACATGTTCTTTAAACAGATTGAACTCCTGCTTCCGGTTGCCGTTCATCTTCATTCCGCTCCGCACTTGATGGCCACCCTGCCTTATAAATTAGTGTTTTCTTAAAGTAATGTACTTTTAATAAATATGAAATAATGTGAATTATTATTGACATTGATTTCAGGTGTTAAAACTGTGCCAGAAGTTCTTCAAAGGTTTCTGTCACAAATTGAAACAAAAACTCGTCTAATATATTTGAAAGACTCAACAGAAGAAGAAAAGAAACAGCTGGAAGTGCGAAAGGATATGATGCTGGCGGAGTTGGAAGCATTTAAGTTTGCTCAGGTCAAGGATAAGGAACAGTAAGATATATTATTATGTACTACTGCATTTATTATTAGCTATGAACTGTTCAAAATGGCATCACAGCGTTATCCAGACCATGAAATGTAGCTATAATGATGAAAGGGAGATTGTAAAAAAAAAACTCGTGGTCACAAGTTATGTCTAATTTCATTCAAACTTGATTTAAAATCAATTTCAGTAATATAGACAAGTTTATTGCTCAGTAAAATCTCTTCTGACTAAACTTTAAATTATTAATGCAGGTTGTAACTCTAATTATGATCGTGAAATTAGATTTTTCAAAAAGGCGTAAAATTAAAAGTTATACAAACATTATAAGATTCTGTATAGCATCGTTTCGTAACAGAGGAGTGGATTTTTCTGGGTAACAAGTGTTTCCAAACTGTTACACAAATTTTCGTGACATATTTGATTTTTAAGTTATTGCCATGTCTTAACAATTTCCTTCCCGCGTGTCATGATTATTGTTCTTTTTGGTGAAAAGTTTGGTAGAAATTTAATGACAATATTTTGTAATTTCAGAAATGAAGAAGAGGTGGAAAAATTAAAACTCGCAATCGACGCAGAAATTGTGAGAAAAGAAAAAATAGAATCAGAAACTTCAAATTTAAATAAACAACTTTTACAAATAAAAAGTACGATGCTCTCAATGTGTACCGATCTAAAGGTTAGTTAAAACTGCATCAGCTGATGGTTAAGTTGACGAATCAAATCATATGATTCAACTTAATATGATTTAAAAGGTATTGAGTTTAATTAAAAATATATTTAATGTTTCTTTTCATTTTTTACGTAATTTTAGAATTAAGAAAAATAAATTGTGCATAAATATTGCTAAACATTATCACAATTGCTATTTTTAAAAATTTAGTTTTAAATCTGTTGGAAGGGAAATCTGATTGTAAGCACAATGTCGATTTCTAATACAAAGATTCAAGCCACACCTAAGAACATGCCAATAATATCAACTGCGTTGTCTTATTTTTTACAAGCTTTTCACTTAAAAACCTTTTAACGTAATTGCAATTGTTATAAGTGCAACAAGTATGCTGCATTCCTAATGGCTTTGACATTTTCCTTTCTGGTGCTCTGGGAAAATTTCTCTATTAACTTCAGTTGCACTCATTTTAGGAAGAATGTTAATCAGTTTACTTTGTCATTAGGCCTCCTCTACTATTGCACTTGTATTCTACTTTATTCTCGTAATCCATCTGCCGCTTGACATTTCTAATGTATACGTTAGTGAATTTTTCAAGGATTGACAATAAAAATCGTATAGAAAACAAAGTCTTGAAATTAAAAATGGTATTATTTGCATATATTAAATACTCAAGTTACTTCATTGTTTTAAATGTACATCTGTTCAAAATAACCATTGTTTTTTGTAAACAAAAATATATATCAAAAGTGGTTATTTACAATAAATATTTGTTACCATAAAACCACAACTAGTTTAAAAGCTATATTCCAAAAAAATATATTTTCAAAGATCAATGACATAATGTAACAAATTAAAACTTTCCAAGTTTTTAAAATTTTTCTGTTAGATAATTTGAAATAAAAAGAAGTCATGGTTCACAAAACAATTGGTTATAAAATGAACCTGATAGCAGTTAGGGTATTTTAGTTTTCTGAAACTGTCACTGTACACTAAAAATTCTCTACACTGACTTGAGATGATTCTTAAAGGATCATTACTTGAATTCTGTTGTTTCCCTTAAAAAAATTAAGTGAAAATTTGAAGAATAACTAGTTCTTACATTTTCCAGGAAGATGCCAAGCCACAGGTTATATTTTGTTTAAATAATATTTGGATGACTTGTTTGTAACTTGGAACAAAAATTGATTTTTGGTAATATCTTAAACGAGATCATTACCACGTAAATCCGCTTGTAAATTTTCAAATTGGTGAAAATTAAAAATATTTTCACAGGATATGATTACTGAAGAAATACCACCATTAACTGACAACATAGAGGATACAGAAGACATTGCAAGAATTCTGCAAAGAGGAATCGAGAGGCTTCTGCAATTCGTCAATGATCGTGAAGAAGAACTACAATTGCCTATTGAACAACTGTCTATTGAAGAAAAGGTAAAAACCCAATTAAGGTATTCAATGATTAGCGGGTAGGCTTGTGGTTAAGGAGCTGTAGGAAATGTTTGTGTGTAAACTACACGCATCTAGTTAACAGTATGGTAGTTTAAATACAACTGAACTTTTCCTTCTCTTACACTAAGAGTAAGCAGAAATACAAAAGACCACTTGAATCAAGTAACACGATAAAACAAACAATCCAGGCAATTTAATTTAAGTAAAAGTGAAAACTCCATTAAATAAATTATCAAATAATTATATAAATAAAAAATTTTTTTTAAAGTGGCCTGAAAAGTATAAAATAAATTCTCATAAATCCATCAATCTGTCGAACTTTACAAACCTATACAGATTCATAATCAAACACAGGATTGTCTTAAAAATTTGTGACAGTGAATTTTTATAGATATGAAAATATTTATACAATTAAAAACAAAAAATGTGGGGCGCATGAAATTAGATAACTACGATTATCTATGCCCCACGTTTTTTTGTTTTTGATTATACAAGTATTTTCATATCTATAAAAATTCACTGTCACAAATTTTTAAGACAATCTGTGTATGATTATGAATCTGTATAGGTTTATAAATTCTCGATAGATTGACGGATTTATGAGAATTTATTTTATACTTTTTATTCCACTATAAAAACATGATTTTTTTAATTTATATAATTATTTTTTACTTTTTTGTTTTGTTAATTATTTTTAAAATACAAAAAAAAAAACAGACGGAATGTCATTATCATATATTTTTTCTAATTTACTGTAAACTTTGAATTTCCAAAGGTAAATTTAGAATATTAGCATACTGCCAAACCTTGACAAGTCAATGGAACTATAAATACTTTCTAAAACATACTTTTTGAAAAAAATATAGGCTTCGCAACAAAAACAAATTACATTTCTATTAAACTTATAGAAATGTTATACAAAATCCTGGTCATGTGTTGGGTTCGAACCAACTGGGAACCAGAGCTTAAAAGCTGGTGCCTAAGACCACTAGGCCAACCTGGTTTGTACTGAATGACGACAGCATTACTACCTATAGCGAGAAACACAGACGGATTGTCGTTATCGTACATTTGACCACGCAGAAATAATGGCCAAACAATTTTAGTAATAGTGCCCATGGCATCATTCAATATTTACGTAAAAGTCAATATTATTGTATTGTCGAGTTTAGAGCTGTACACAAAATTTCAAAACGTTCATTGTAAATTTCAAATTACAAACTGTTCATCGGAAGTCAGTTTAAAATCGATTGCAAAATTCCACCCAGACAAAACCCAAAATGACCTAATAAATATATGATAAAAAAGAAGCATGAACTTGGATTGAAATTATAATCATTCTAGCAGATGTTAATGATAAATTTATAAGGGATTTAGTTATATTCCTATTTAAAAAAATATTTCTCGAACTCAATATGAATTTTAAAAAATAAAAATGTTTTAATTTTACTTCTCAAAAACAATTAGTTTGTTTACGAAACTCTGTGTTAGTAATGAACTCTGGACTATATTAATCACATGTGATTAGTAGATATAGTCATTAATACATTTGTATTAACAGATATAGGTGTGACTATACACTATTAATCATTAAAATGTTTTAGATAAAGAAACCAACTGACGAAGAAGACTGGATCTTTCCCGAGATACCAGAAACACATCCTGACAAAGCTAGTGAGCCAGAGGATGAGGACGAAGTACCTACCAGAGGGTTCCTGAAACGACAGGCTCAAGTGATTGTAGACGCGAAAAGTAGAAGAAAGGGATTCAGCAGAGTGGCAGTGTCAAGGGTTTTTGGAAAATTAAAATAATTAGGAAATTATTTGAAATATTCAAACTGTATGTTTACAGTTACAAAAGTATACATATTTTTGATGTACAGAACAGTGAAACTTTTCTTAATAGACAATAATTGAAAATAGAGTTTTATATTTCCTAAACTGAACTTTTTAATGTCAGACGTGTATCTGAGCTTTTTCGTGAATAACTAGCGAATCTAGGAAAATCACAGACCTCAAAAAAAAATCTTCCCCAGTAATAATTGCTCATTATTTTTACTTGAATTTCTGCCGTGCAGAACTTGCAGAGATTTTGTTTCAAAAAAAACCCTAGATATTATCATGGTGAATCTTTGAATTAAGTAAAATACAACCTCTTGAACCAATGATACTGATTTTTTAAAATTAACAGCAAAGTATCCATCATGTAGCTGGGATTTCCCACATTTAAACAGTACAAATAATAATGAAATAGGTATAAATCATAGGATATGAGGGAATTAACTGTTCTTACCTTGTTAGAAATTAGTGCCATATGATTTTCTAAGTGATGTAATCCACTTTATTACCAATTAATAGTCTGTAATAAAATAAGTATGTAGTTCTTTACCTTCAGTTTAAATACTTCAGCACAATATTGAAAAATGACCAATGTGTTTATGCACACCTGTATTTTGTACTTCAAGAAAGTCAAAGCCCAAGAGAAAGACACTTCATATTTTGAACCTGGAAGAAAATACCACTAGATTTTTTTACATCTAATATACTGAACTGAGAGTTTGTAACAATATGTTGTGTAAAAACTATAAAATAAAATATTTAAAATCCATAAAAATTTTGTAAAACATAATCTTTTTATTTATTGCCTGTTCATGCTCCCCCCAGGTGATTAAACATGTGAGAGCAGATTTGACAATCCAGAAGCTGGATCTAAGCTTTCTTCATCTACCTGCTTTTAGATTAGATTCCTTCTTCACAAGCTAAGGTGGAACAGCAGCTGTAGCTGAAGGAGTATGTGGACTCTGGATACCAGGCAACCTTCAGTTTTAAGTTGCCCTTACCTATACAAGAGGGCTCTATATAGGTCCTACGCATTATTATTTCCTTTGCTACTTGTCAAACTTTGACAGCTGAAAAAATTCAAGTCCAGAAATTCCTAGGCCCAAGGAACCTATAAGCAGTAAATTGTAGCCTGTAGGGATGCTAGGCGGTGACTCAACCTGCAGAGGAAGAAGTGAGGTAGGTTTAAATCATTCAAATCAGGCAGATTGTAGATGTACAAACATATATTGTGAGTTCAAACTGAGAAGAGGGCAGGCTAAGGGGCTTTTCATTAAAACTAAAAGCAGAATTCCTCCCAGGGATCAAACAACCCTCCCATGACTGTGAGAAACAATCCTTATAGGAGGCAAAGTATGTTGTTTCCAGGATCCTGAGGACCTTCAGCAGAATGACTGATAAAACACACTGAGAGCACCAGGCTACTGAACTTAAATCCATAAGGCTTGGTTGCACAATACCTTTGATTGCAGTACCAGGGGCCACAAATCTATCACCTCAAAAACTAATCTACGGAGTTAACACCTTAGAAAAGTTTTCAAAATGCACTTTTTTACAGCATAATAATAGAATGATTAAGCAAACCGTTTCTTTGCTCTAAAGCAGGGGTCTCCAAACTACGGCCCGAGGGCCACATCCGGCCCGCGGAGAGCTAGCATACTTGAAAACTCCTTTTAGAGAACATATTTTTCTGTACAGAACATATATTCTGTACGTGCTATTAGCGCCATCTGTTAGCGATAGAAGGTACTACATATTTCCGCTTGTGTCCACCAGATGTCGTGTCACGTTACTCCTCATGGCTCGTACTCTACGACTAATCTAGAAATTACAGATAATGACAGGAAAATTAATAATATGCAGTGTTGCCATTTTGTGGACTTTAGTCCGATTTGCAGCCTTTTTTAAACGTTGCGTCCTTTTTTTCGGACTTTTTTTCATCAGTGGACTATTTCACTTTTTACCACCGGCAACAATGATAATATGGTTTTGGCCCTCGGAACTTACTGGAGTAATCAGTATGGCCCTAAGGTTGGAAAGTTTGGAGACCCCTGCTCTAAAGGATATTCCGTATCTCCAGATCCCTTGTTGTCCCCCCCCTCCATAACTTGAACCTTACAAAGTCCATGGTTAAGATTTAAGAACCCCTTGACTGTGGATAATAATGCTTTATTGGATATTCTGCACACAGACTAGCTTACCTACTTTCTTGTGGCTGCAACAAATCTGTTCTGACTTTCTTCAACGATGTTTTTCATTATACCAATGACACACTAAATCATAATTTTGGCATTATAACGTTTTCGTGTAAGTATTCCAGCAGTGTCCAGCCCAAAAAAATCGGCCCAACTCAATGAAATTAACTCAGTAACATCTCTGTAAAGCACATGATTTTTTTTCTCCATGATGATTTTTGTTATCCATACATTTTCTAGACTATCTTCTTTCAAACCTATGCACATTCCTTGGTATCCAGATTTCAGAGACTATGTTAAAATTAGTTTTTTAGTATTAGGTCGTCCGTCGATATAGACAGTGTGTATGTTATTCTTTAGGTATCTATGCAGGTCAAAGTAATAGCTCTTCTAGTTAGGCTAGTACAGACTTCTTAACCTGCTTTGTTGTCCCAGCAAATACTATATTCTTGTGGATGTTCTTCATGCACACATACTGCCACTTTAAACAAAACATTAACAATTTTTTAAGTAAAATAATAGAACTTTCCGCAAACTTGTTCATATGACAAGATTTCCTATAAAGAAGGCATTAACCCTTCTATATATGATTATATTTATTTTTTTATTAAAAAGTATACTTCTTTCATGTACAGTAAAACCGCTTTTAACAATTTTTGTAAATCCCCTTCAAAACACCTAACACTTGATGTTAAGAACACCCCTGTATTAAGTGGTATTTTGCCTTCTAACTGATATAACAAATTTTTTTCAGCTCGAGGTAGAGCATACAACTTTTATATTACGAATATCTGAAGTCAAAACACCTATATAACAAATGAAATGCATTTTACAAAAACTGAACACTACTGTTTGTAGTGGCTCAGACGCACGTCTCAACATGAAAACAATAGCACTTGATTAGGATTATATACCTAATTATTCCCGTCAGTGGTCTATCAACTCACCTTATAAAGGCTACCATGATTTCGAAACTCTATAGTTTCATCTTCAGGCCATACAAAATGTTAAATCCCTCTGTCGATGTCGTGACAAAGTCAAAGAAAACATTAAAACATACATCACAAACACTAAGCACAATTACACGTTTAAAATATTCATCATGAAATTCGGCTTAGCCAAGCTACACACACAACTTGTAGTCGTTAGCGGTCCGGAATGTAACGACGTACAAGTCGTGTGTAGCTTGGCTAAGCCGAATTTCATGATGAATATTTTAAACGTGTAATTGTGCTTAGTGTTTGTGATGTATGTTTTAATGTTTTCTTTGACTTTGTCACGACATCGACAGAGGGATTTAACATTTTGTATGGCCTGAAGATGAAACTATATAGTTTCGAAATCATGGTAGCCTTTATAAGGTGAGTTGATAGACCACTAACGGGAAGAATAGGTATATAATCCTAATCATTTGAATATGTGGTCCGGTGGCTATGTTACAATAATAGCACTTGCTTTCCATTCGACTCCAAAGGACAGTCAGTGCTGTCTGACAGTATTGTGTACCGTTTTGTCAACACGATTATGTGATTTAAACAGTGAACAAGTGGTTGTTTTATTGGTCAGCTAAACAATAAAAAATTATACACTTGTCACGCTTAATCAGGGTACAAACAGCACTGTCAATACTGAATAGTACAATAACGTAAAATGCTTAACACCACTGTACACTGTAAATAGAGGTTGAACTGTGATATACTCGTTACAATAAGTTTCTCATTCAGTTTTGTGGAAACGCTTCTGTAACGAATATTGGCCACATTTACCATCAATATAATGAAACTTGTTTTTAAGAATCTTTCGATAAAATGAATTTCTTTTTTGAACCCTTGAGTTTTGTTCTAACGAGGTTCTACTGTACTCGTACTTACACATTTTAAGACCAGCAATGATTTATCTATCAGGCACACTGTAAGCGTTGAAACTTCTACGCCTAGATGTTTTTTTAAACATTTAATATTACAGTTTTCTCAAAATATGAAGGTATAGGTAGGGTAATTTTACACTACATAAATAACAGATGGGTAAAGTTTATGCACTTGTTATAATACACTACTTTCTTTCATTACGTTACACAATACTGATATCAACTTACAACAAGTACAGCCAACTTGAAAATACACAACTTTGCCACTAAATACAAAAATTCATAATTTCATCATATAAATTTAACATATATTTCAAGTTCAGTTACAAAGAAACACAAACGAAAAACAATGACGAATTTCTTCATTTATCTACAGTACATTTTCATTTACAATAATTGGCAGTGAACCCTGGTGTCAATCGTTTAAAAAAGAAAATAATATATTTATAAATAGTATAATTTATTTACTATGCAAATTTAATTTTGAATTTTTCCTATATCATTTTTTTGTACATACATTTTTTTTCAATAATTTACAAACGTGACAATTTACTTGACCATAGTTATTTACAGAACTCAAAAAAAAAAAATGGAGTAATCTGTCTAAAGTTAATCAAGAAACAGAGAAGATAAAATATTTACAAAATATGAAACTGATGAGACAATGCTTGATGGTCTAACCACAAACAATATATTAAACTAGAGAAAATTTACAATGAGGAACAAAAAGATGGTGGCTTTATATTAACATTATGACTTCATTAATTTTTTTAAAATTACTGAACAGGTTATAAAGCAAATGATACTTCACTACTTCATGCTACTGTGATTTAGTTTCCATTCAATAATTTTATAATGCGGTCACAATACATCGAACAACAAATTTAAAACAATAATACGATAAGAAGATATTGTAAGAATACTGTACAGCTGAGTTATCAAGTAACAATTTCATTTCCAAAACTACTCAATAATTTTTTTTTTTTATTTTAAGATTGCACTAGTAACTAATTTCAAAAGAAGTATACAAAAATAAAACATGAAATTTATTTACGAAAAAAGAAACAACGCTGGGTGGAATAGCAATGATAAGGTCTGTATCTTCCAATATTCTTTTTTTTTTTTTTTTTTTTTTTTTTTGGTGTTTAACGTCCGACTATTGTGCACACTTGGGCTAATGCAGACGGTGGGATGATTTATAGCGTATGAAAATGCTGAGCCCTCGCTGGGAATCGAACCCGGGTCCTCGGGGTGAAAGCCTAGTACGCTATCCACTAGGCCACCGAGGCGGTGCAAGTTTAACAGCGTTAACCATCACACTTTATTAGAAAATTTCCACTAGAAAATGAGTTACTGGAATGACCATCAAAGAAAGACCAAGACCTAGGAACTTGACATGAGCAGTGATCCTGATTACTACTTTTTCAGCGGGGAGGTTATTAAAATTATGTGTTGGCATGCTCATGTTCGCAATTTTGGTCCGATTTGATTCAAACTCGGTATAAAAATCAATTCTGGTAATAGCTTGGACAAGTTATTGTAAAAAGATAAATAATATTTTTTTGGAAATTCGCTTCCATCATGCAATACAGCTGTGTGCTGTATTGAAATGTATTGCATTTTCGCACAAGGAATACTGTTTGTTTAAATGGCAACAGAGCTGCCTCGGTGGCCTAGTAGATAGCGTACTAGGCTTTCACCTTGAGGACCCGGGTTCGATTCCCAGCAAGGGCTTGGCATTTTCATACCCCATCGTCTGCATTAGCCCAAGTGTGCACAATAGTCGGATGTAAAAAAAAAAGGCAACATTCAAACTCTGCTTTCATTAATATTTAGGAGTTATTAAATTTCATAGGCTGTGGATTTTTGCCCAAAAGGTTTTTCTTCTTTCGGAATATTACAGAAAAAGCTTACAGCAACAATTATACTTAAGCAAATGAACATCAATATTTAAGTACATAGTATTAAATATCCATCAGAGTGGGACTCGCTATATTGCTTTTTCATCTAATAGGCAAACGTTTACCGGTGTTGACTAAATCTCTACTGTTTTGCCTTGGAGAAAATAAATATCTAGCCAAAGTCTTACTGTGAAACAAACAGAATATATTTTTAGGAAGATAACTAGCACTTAATTTTAAATATTCTAAAATTTTACCAATAAAACATTTATTAACCAACCAACAGAAAACGGCTTTCAAAACAAAACTCAGTTTTCAGTTGTAAGTTAATAAGAAATTGTTTTTCTTCTTTACAGAAGCTTGCCTTGAAACACTTCTTGAAGTCGGAACACATATTTTTATGTCAAAGTATAGTTCTCAAGATGAATTGCATTTTATATAGGACATCCACTCACTAGTAAAACAAAAATGTCTTTTGGCTGTAATATTTCAGTCAAGAATCAAAATATGTACACTACAGTTTAAGATAAAACAATACAATTTTTAGCAATGTTTAAGATAAAAACAAAAATATCTTATTAAACAACTTATGAGGAAAATAAGTTATTAAATACACAAAAGAAAAAATAATGTAACACAAATAGTAAAACATTTATCAAATAAATGTTCAGACTTAAAAGTAATTATTTATGTGGTTATACGATTTTTGAAAACCAAATTATAAAAAGTACAGACAGTAAATATACACTTTTACACACAAAACTTCTTTTCCCCCAATTATCTAAATATAAATCGCTTAATTAAAATAACTAATACCTAACAACTAAAAGCACGAGACTATAAACACAAATTTTGTTTTTAATAAATACGAAAAACAAAATGCAAGCCAGTCTTATAATGCGTTTATGGTAAAAATCAAGCCATCATTGAGTTCAGTCTTATGTTTGACTTCCATTTAGTGCTACATAATAAACAAAGTCATTACGGAGACAAAAAATAATCAGATAAAGCACAAAAACAAAAATAAATTATTTTAATGGCTTTAGTTAGTTGAACAAGAAACAATAGCATGGAACAAGTATACAACTAATCAAGAGATATTTTGGAATTACAATAAAAGGAACAACTTGTTTTAAACAATTAGCATACACAGTATACTGTATGCATGTGGAAAATTAAAATAAGCATTGAGAAAATACAAAATGTGTACAATTACGGAACTGAAAATAAAAGCCAACATATGTTAAGTTTGAGTATTGAACAAAAAAACTAATGGAATTTTTGTCATATGTACTGAAATTAACACTGAAAATGAGTACCAACATACAATATATTTCTGTTTATTATTATTGGTAGAATTAAACTACTTGATGATAAGAAAGTCCTAAAACTAAGCAATTGAGGAAATCATACGTTTCCCTGGTTTTTTAAGTAATCATATTTTTCCCAATAATTACTTTTTAACTCACTGAAACATAATTAATTAGATATACAAGTTATTAATATCAAAAGCAGATCTACCTTCCTACAGCAATGTTTACATTGAATTCTTGTACAATCAAAATTTTTATCAGCATATAAGGTAGCAGCACGTGCGGTGTTCTAAACCTTTTCATGTTCATGATTTGTGCTAATGCTTCCTCTAATCAATGAAATTTACAGGATATGTTGATAATAAAAACACTAACCGAAAAAAAAATTAAACAAATGTGGTTTTTACCAAAACTAAAAATACAGGAGCAATAAATTCTTAGAAAATTCGGAAATTCCACTACTGGCCAGTCCCCAAATGTTCTGACAGCACGTTTTGTCTGTTGCATAATACTGCTTTATTTGTCACAATGTCGACAGAATTCTGCTGTTTGTGAATTCGATTTTTAAACGCATTTGTACACATTGAAAGTATTAAATAAAGTGTGTTAGTTTTTTCACATTAGCAAAATGTAACTCACAAATTCTATCTATCTATAATTCGGTCTACAACGTTCTACGCCGTCTTCCGATCTCCAACCTCCACTAATCGCGGTCCCACCACAGGTCTCTGGTAAATCCCTTTTTTTATTTCCTTTTCGACTCCCTCTCTCCAGCTCAGTCTCGACCTTCCTCGTTTTCTTCTTCCAGGTGTTCGCCATTGCATGATTTTTTTAGGAATTCGCTCATCCGGCATTCTTTGTACATGCCCGTACCAAACCAGTTGTTTTGTTCTTATCTTCCACAATTGTATGCCTTACGTCCATTATCCTCCGTATACTTTCATTTCTCACTCTCTCTTTTCTTGATCTTCCTGCCGCTCTTCTCCAAAAGTCCATCTCAGTAGCCAACAGCATTCTTTCTGTTCTGCTCTTAATTGTCCATACCTCACTATCATATGTTATAATGCTTTTTACAATTCTGTCATAAATTCTTTTTTTATTCTCTTTTGAAATGTTTTGATCCCACAACACCCCGTTCAGCATAGATACAGCTCTCCTTCCAAATACTATTCGTTCTTTAATTCCTTCATCTAATGTGCCATCTTGTGACATTTTTAAGTCCTTAATGACATTTTAAAAAATTGTAACACAAATTTTAGGTTAAAATTCCTAAACTCATTACTTAAACAATTGTTTGTAATTAAAATACTGCAATTGTTAACCGATATAAATAATAACATGTTTATTACTATTATTATTTATAGTATAAATATTTTATTAAAACAAACAAAATTTATTCAATACCATGAGTACCATACTTTTCATCCAATATTTTTGGAGTATCGATATTTTTCTGATACTGTATCGGTACTGAATGCAATGTCAGAATATCCCTAACCCTTAGTTTTATTTTTAATTTCGTATGATACGAGTTTATTGTAATTCAAGGTGACCTTATTTAGCTACAATTACTTTAACTCTACTATAGATGGAAAAAAGTAAAGATTAACTTTATATTTTTACTGCCATGTTTTATTTCCAATCTCGAAAAATTATCAACTTTTCCCAAAATCGATAAATTTAATTAATTTACCACAAAAAACTAATTCAATTATAGTAACGTAAAGTTAAAAACAAACATAATTCTACTTTTATTATCATTAACATTCTACATTTTGTCTGAAATTGCATAAAAATTATATGTTTTCCTAGTTAAATTAGAGGTAGGAATAATACAACCCAGGCATGGTGATCAATGGATCTACAGTGCAATTTTTTTTCTTAGATTCAAAATTATTTTATCTCAAACCAATACTGTATACAATCATTACTACCCTCACTATAACTTAAAAAAATTAAATTAATAGCTAATTACTTACAGCAAGCATAATTTTGCTATAAATAACAAGTATATTTTGTTGTTCCATACTATCATTCCTAAATATATATCATTCAATATACAAGGGCTGTATTTTTTTCAACCTCCGATTGTGCCTGCAAACAGACAAGCAAGCGATAACAGGTAGGGGTGTATACGTCTTCATCACTTTTAATGTCATGAAACTATTTAGAGTTGAGCTGCAGGTATGTATACATAGCTATGATTCATTATCTTGCCAAAAGTGAGTTCAGGCTGAGTGGTCACCTTGTGAAGTGGAGTGGACCATGCCTTCAAAACCTAACCTACTGTTTTTAATGTGTGCAACCACTGACAGTGTAACGGAGCTAAGTGGAGTCACGCAGCTTCACTGGGCTCTGTTCTGCATAGCTTAGAATCTGACTAGGTTCGGTTTTGAAACTGACTCTGCTTCTTCCTGTTGCTTAGGTTACGGTTTTAAACATACTAGTTTCCTAGATTCCGTTACAGTAGGCCTAAATATTTAGATTTAAAAGATACAAACATGTTCTTTAAAACGAATTTTTTTGTGTTATTTTAAGGCGAAAAGCACATTAAGGCTATTATCATCTCCCTAAATGTAAGTGTTAGCGTAAATTGTTAAAATCGTAAGTGTAAGTGTGTGTTAAGACTCGGGTACCATGAGGGACATCTAAATCCTCTCAATAGGTGCAGCTAGTCTGCACTCCTCTGCAGGGTCTTTAAAATGAATGAATGGTCGCTTTTCGTTTTTATTCTGCTCCACATTTTGTGGCCGCTTGGCCTCATAATACAATTCAGTTTATTCAAGCACAAGGAAATAACGCAGAGGAAATATCAAACATTGATGAAGAAAATTTAAAGAGATTGAACTGTGTAAATCTCATATGGCGAAGCAAGTTTAACATAAGACATTGCTAAATGAACTGACCACATAATTTGAGAAAACTCAAAATGTACCGACTTGTGTAAAATTTCCTAAAAATTCAAGATTACCTGTTTACGTGAATGTAACGGAACACATATGCTACAAAGAACTGTGCTTTTGTTGAGTTCCGATGAATACAAAGGTTGCAGAACAATATCAACACTGAGATTCCTAACCCGTTATAATGCTAAAGGTTTTTTTTTTAAATCAATTAGCTGGAGATGAGACCTAGTAAGTCACCCCCAAAGCAAAACAACAATTATTACAACGGATGCACTAAAAAAGTTCACACTAACCTTCATTAACAGGAAGTTCATGATAAAAAAATGTGTTATTGAATTTTAACTGTATGGGATCGAGAACTATGTTTAATGCTGCTGCTTATTGTCTAATTTTACGACACCATTGAGACCAGTCAAAACAAAATTAAGAGGATATGCTGACTTCAGAGATTTTACTGATTGATGACACGCATGTCCTCACAGTGCTATTTATAACGCAAAAACTTCTTCAGGAATTTTGATGGAAAGTAAAACACCTATCATATAACTTTCACTTAGCAACAAACAACTTCTACTTATTTGCTGAACTGAAGAAGTGGATGGGAGAGCAGCAGTTCCAGACTAATGAAGAGATTCAAAACAATGCTATAGAGAGATGCAAAACAATGCCTACTTCAACTCATTGGCACTAATGTTCTATAAAAGGTATTGGAAAGCTCTTCCAAAGATATGACACATTTCTTAATGCAAACAATGATTATGTAGAAAAGTAACCATATTTTTGTAATAAAAATTCATTTTGTTATTTACACTTTTTTATGGTCCATCGAAGGTTGAAAAGAAAATAGCTGTGGTATATTTACGATTTCAACATTGTAGCCAATATTTTAATGAAAACAGGTTCTCATTTTGTTACAAGACTGTTATCAAGTAATGTTTTCTAGGTTAATTGATACATCTACAGGCCACAAGGTCAAAGTGTTATTAAACAGTTATAAATTATTGTAATTATAAATACTTAAAAACTGTATATAGGGTTTAAACTTATATACAAATTTACAAACTATATATATTTTCAAAAAAAATTTTATCATGTACCAACATTATTTTAAATTAATCATTTTACGAAATCATTTTTTGACTATTTACATAAAATACAATAAACTTTACTGGCCAAATGCTTTTCACAAATAGTGCTGATAAATTCAGTTAAGAATGTATACGAGGCACGACTGAAAAGTAAGTACAGTTTCGTTCTACTGCCACTGCATTGCTAGCAACAGGGTGTTTGTGCATGCACGCTTGTCTCTCTGGTTCACTGCTTAACAGCTGATGCAATTACAGCTGTGTTTTTGTTTACATTTGTTAGCATTCGTTCAAAATGTTTAAGACAATTTCTGCTCCTGCCGACTGTGAAATCCGTTCTGTAATAAGGTTTTTATACACCAAGAATAAGAAACCTGCTGAAATTCATCTCCAGCTTGTAGAAATTTATGGTGAAAAAGTAACGTGTGATGGAATGGTGGAAGTGGGTTAGGCTATTCAATGAAAGTCGAACCGATGTTCATGACGAAGCACACAATGGGTGGCCTTCTCTTGTGCCTGATGAATTTGGTTGAAAGAGTAAAAGAAAAAATTTGTATGAACAGAAGTTTTACAACAAAAATGCTTTTGGATGAGTTTCCACAATTTGAAAAACTTTTGCATGAAATTGTCACAAATTGTGTTTCCGATGAGTTCAGAAAAATGCTTACAGATAACCATAAAAAGAAGCAACTTGGAAGTGCATTGACTTTTCTTACCCGATACAATGATGAGGGAGGTGAATTCTTGAACAGAATAGTGACAGTTGAAACTTGGGTTTGTCATGTCACTCCAGAGTCTAAACAGTTGATGGAGTGGAGGCACTCACTATCCCCTAAAAAACAAAAACTCAAAACAACGTTGTCAGCACGAAAAATCATATGTTCTGTGTTCTGGGGTAGAAAGCACATTCTGCTTGTTGATTTTCTTCCCAGAGGTGAAACCATCAATGTGGAGCGATACTGTGAAACATTGACAAAATTTCGGCACACAATTCAGAACAAAAGACATGAAATGCTTAGATAAGGCATTGTGTTGATCCATGAGAATTCTGCTGGTGTCACTCAAAACCTTAGTCAAGAATTCGGTTGGGAGCAGTCTGACCATCCAGCCCCAATCTTGCTCCTTCTGATTTTCACTTGTTTCTGAACTTTGACAGCGCAAAAAACAGTGTTCAGCAGTGGCTGTCTTTAGTAACGGGATCTTTCTACGAAGAGGGTATTAAAAATATCCTTGCTACGACACTTCTGAACAATGGTGACAACTACATAGAAAAATAGTTTAAGAATTGATCTTTAATGTAAAATTTTGTTTTGAAAAAAATTTGTTTTTTGCAAAACAGTACTTATTTTTACTGACATGCCTCATAATACATTTTACCGTATATCTATAAGCCAATTAAAATTGACCTTAATCATTCTAAATACAAAGCATTTTACTGAATCCAGTATTAACTGTTTTCGTATTCACAACATAAATTCTTTTTCATGAAAATTACAGATTATTAAATTTTTAATAGAATACTTTTAAAGTTGTTAAAAACCTCAACTGCGGAGAATATTATAAAACATGACTTGAAAAACTTAGCTGTACTTTTAATTAAAATAATAACAGAATAAAACCACTTCAATAAAAATGAAATAATTAAAAATAATTAATAAATAATTTTTATTTTAATAGTATCCAGGAAAATTAGAACACTTATATAGTTTTACAAATTTCTTACTATAAGAATTTTGGTTCTAATTTCCAAAATATGGAGTTTCACAAAGTACTGACTATGTGTACAATAAATGATTTTAATAGTATTCTTATAAAATAAGCTCAACTGCGGAAAACATATTCAATGTTTTTTGTTAACTAAAACAGCTGTTTTTACAGATTAAACCTAGAACGACAATTTCCTATAGTGTAAAAATAATAACGATAATTTAAAAACATCAGATCCTTAAATTTATTTTGAAATATCATGCTTTTAGTTACCATTTATGCATTTTACATGTGCTATTGAGAAAAACCCAATTGTTAGCAACATAAAATTTATGCAACAGTTTTGTATATTTTTGTTCATACAAAATCAAAACATTTCTTTAGTTAAAGAGGCCAGAGTAAATTCCAAAAGCTACATTTAGAAAGTAATATATCCAATTTGTTTAGAATTTAAAGCTCAATTAAAATATATATAAGGTTTCTATTAAATAACGAAACTGACGCTGCAGCGGAACAAGTGCACATGCACCAACCGCTATTGACCGACAGCTGTTTAGTGTGAAGCTTTCTCTTCAGAATGCAGTTAGTCTCGTTTGTGTAACCAACACCATTTAGTCATAACCTTCATTTCCGCTAGTGTTGTTATTTTGTTTTGCCGGAAAAAAAGGTTAGTGTAATAATAGAGCAACGAATTGTTGTTAAATTTCACTTCAAACTTGGAAAAACGGCTACTGAAACTTATAATTTACTGAAAGAAGTGTATAGCAGTGAATGTTTATCGCGGGCACGTGTTTTTGAATGGTTTAAGCGTTTTCAAGATGGCCGACAAGACGTTGAAAATGATTCGCGACCAGGTCGCCCTTCAACTTCAAAAATGGATGACAATGTCGAAAAAGTTGCTAATTTGATTCTGTTTGACCATCGATTAAGTATTTGTGCAATTGGTGAAACTGTAGGCATTGATAAAGAATGTGTACGGCAAATTTTACGTGACAATTTGAACATGTGATAAGTGTCTGCCAAAATGGTGCCAAAAATTCTCACGTTTGAACAACAAAAGCAGCTCGAAAAAAATGTTTGTACTGACACTTTGGATGCCATTGAAAATGACCCAAATTTATTGAAAAGGATAATAACATGTGATGAATCGTGGTTTTTTACGTATGATCTAGAAACAAAGCGCCAATCCATGCACTGGAAGACCCCAACTTCACCGAGAGCCAAAAAAGCAAGAATCAGCAAGTCAAAATTTAAAGCACTGATGATTGTTTTTTTCGATATTAATGGGATTGTGTACCTTCACTGGGTTCCTGAAGGTCAAACAATTAATCAATATTACTACCTTGACGTACTTGGTAAACTACATGAAAGAGTAAGGAAAAAATGACCCGAAATGTGGAAGGACAAATCATGGGTTTTCCACCAAGACAATGCGCCAGCTCATTCCGCGTTATCTGTCAAGACGTTCCTGGCCAAGTACAGCATCCCAGTGTTAGAACATCCACCTTACTCACCAGACCTTGCATCATGTGACTTCTATCTGCTCCCTAAGGTGAAATCTGCATTAAAAGGGAAGAGATGAGGCTGTGGAAGCTGTAAAAGTGAAAGCGGCAAGAATCCTGAAGGAGTTGACAGAAGATGACTTCCAGCACTATTTCCAACAATGGAAAATTCGCATGGAGCATTGTAGGGATTGAGAAGGGGTGTATATTGAAGGTGATAATAAGTAATTATGTATAAAACGAAAATAAAAATTTTGTACGTCAGTCTCGTTATTTAATAGCCACACCTCGTAGTTATTTCCAAAAATAATTACTTTTATTAATAAAAAGCAACACATTTCTTGGAAACCACAATTATTTTTCCATTTTAAACAATGATTGACGATTGCCGGTTCAAGAGTTAATATTAAATCAATTAAAATATTTCTAAGATTCAGAGTATGAAAATAACAATGCTTCAATGACACAAACCTTTTTTGTTTGGAGTGAATGATATCATACTTAATGGTAGGCCAAGCAAGATACTTAATACCAAATTTATACAATCTGTTAACACTTTTCATGTTATAGATAAACAGTTACACATAAACACAAGTTTTTTAAACAATAGCCGTGTCCAAGCCCTGCTAATAACCTTCCTTTTAATTATACAATTTTCACTAAGCAGACAAAATAAGGCAGATTTCTTAAAACGTCACCTTTTAAAATTAAACTGATGAAAACAGACAAAATACATTATTGTATCAAAAATAATATACAACAAAATGTTTATTAGTTAATATATATATATATTTTAACAGTACTTTGGACTATAAGCGTTCCTGGCAGTGATTGACATTCTAGAAAATTTGTTATACCACAATTGTAATAAAATCCAAAATTATTTCTATTTAATACACAGAATTTCTGCACATTACGACAATTTTCCCTAAAAACGAAATTCCGTGCAATTTACGATCGCGGTGATCATTAATTAATTAAAAATAATAAACGATTGATTCATCTGTTTACTCTCAGTTTTCTTACATGTCTAGGGATAGCAAAACATTTCAAGTCATCAATGTCCCGATGTACTGTTTAAAGAACCTGAATCGCGTTAATATTTTGATATAATCACAAAACGTTAAAATTACCATAATTTATTATTAGTTACCAGTTAGGTTCTTTCTCATTCCATATCACAAGTTTTTTATAGCGAAAGGTCAAAAACCAGAAGTTTAATGATTGTAAGTAAAGGCATTTTTGTACATACAAAAGATACATACTATATATTAAACATTAGAGAAGTGTACCAGTTACTGAGATTTTTAAAAAGAATATTAATAAATTAAATAATTAGGATTATGACCTATTTTTTCGTCTAGTGGTTTATTTACTCACCTCATAAAGGCTGCCGCTGTTTTGAAACCTTACTGTTTCATCTTCAGGATTGTTTGGCCAAATCAAATTTTATTGTGTACTTTAATCGTATAATTGTGTGACGATCTCAACAGAGGGATTTGACATTTTGTATTACGACCTGAAGATGTAACGGTAAGGTTTTGAAACCGCAGTAGCCTTTACGAGGTGAGTAAACAGACCACTAGATGGAAAAATAGGTCATAATGCAAATTATTTAAATATGTAGTCCATTGGCTTTGTTGCAATAATAATAATAAATTATGATAATGTATAAATAAAAACAAATATATTATTAATACAAACATAAATATTATTAGCAAATTCAACACTCATTACAATGAAGACTTGCAGTTTACCGTCAATGGAGTATACATACGAAGTATTGCCAAATTGGCATCGGACTTTTAACAGCCACACTGTAACTTGTCACTGTTACATTCACCATATGACATGAAGATAAGCTGATCTGCTGATAACAGCAGCAAAATGAGTTCCAGTACGCTCAGTGAAAAGCAAAACCACCACAACTCTTACGTAATTACAACAATGGTACATCGATTTATTGAACTAAGAACATCGACATAAGAAAAACATCAGCATATTTTTAGACTGGACATTGATGTTCATTTGCCACCCCTACACAAGTATAAAACAGGGAAGATTAAATAAGGTAACATAAAAGTGTACATTCAAAGACACAATGTTCGACTTATACAAAACAATTATAAATTAAGTTGCCATGAAGTGGTGAAAAGGTTTTAAGGCATATTTACAAAACTAGATGTTTTCATTATTTTCGTATCATTATTTTCGCTAACATGAAAGTGTTTATAATGAAATTTGTGATTTACACTTCATAAAAGATTATCTTGTACAATACATAATGAAAGACTTTCAACCTTTTTGTTCCTTATAGAAGCCAACGGAATACTACGGAAAATAAATTACTGCAATGCTGTATAAGTTTTTACTACTGTTGTATAAAATACCCATTCCATTATGTTTTAACTGTTAATTGTTATTACATAATTAAATAGTTGCAGAGAAGTATACTTCTATGTTACCAACGTAAACACAGGCTATGAACTATTTTCATTAAATTCTTTTCTATTAAATTGGTTTTCATTTTATAACTAAACGTATCTGTCCACAGCACTAAGTGCTTCTTGTATACAGTATTTGGAAGTTATAGTTATCAAAATTTTACATAACAATAATTAAAACACTACACTGTACCCAAAATATACACTTGGATAAAATAATTTAAATAGTTTTGTAATTTCTGTATATTCGATTAGTTTTTATTTTGTAGATTATTGATTTCATCTAATTGCATGTATTTTTAATTTGTTTAATTTGTCTTCATTAATTTTATAAAATATTTTATATTTTTTTAATGTCAAATATACATTTAATTTAAATTCAGGTTAATTAAAAATCTACATACTTCTGATCCGTTTGAATAGAAAACGGCAAAAATAATAAATCATAAAACTGTTTTATCTTTACAAAAACCAGTAAAGGTATAATTAGGGTATGTATCATGAAGTAACTAATAGTATTGATGACATCTGAGGTGCACGTTAGCCTAGCGTATTTGATTATCAAATAACTTGCTTCTAAAAGTTATTAATATATGTTTTTGGCCTATTCAATTTTCCATAAAACACTTTGAAAGATGTAAGATTTCCTCAACATGGATTAAAAACGGATATTCTCATTATAAGATGGAAAATTCAGAAACAAAATGTCTTACGTTTCGTAGTATAATATAAACAGATTGATGACATTTGATAGAACACGTATTATGAAAATACTGACTAGAGTCTTCATGATGAAGAAACAAATCCACTGAATTATATTCAGCAAATATCAATATTAGATTACAGTGATTGCCGGTACAACCAGTGACCACTGTATCTGGGGCAGTTACTTAGGCATGGTCCTTGGTGATGAGGTGAGGACAGTTGCTGGAATGCAAATAATGATAGGAAACACACTACTGAAGCTTTCTGTAATATTACTTAAGTTGCGCACAAAATGTAATCAACTTTCATTTGAGGTGTAATCAACTTCACGACAAGGAATCGTGAAAATACCATGATTATATTATAGTTATTTACTGTGATAAAAATAGGAGTTAACAGGGATGACAAAAGCAGTATTTTTGTAAACTAGCTACGTACACCATTTAGATCACCAAAACCTGATACGATTATCTTAAATACAATACACTTGACATATTAAAAGTAACCAAAAATCATCATCATAATTTGTCAGTTTTAATGATTTTATTTTTACTGCAAATACAGGAGTTAATCCATCTCAAAACTGATTCATATCCTTTATACTGTAAATTAATTTCTTACAAATTTTCCACTTAAAAATATCACATTTACATTGAATCAATTCATAAAACATTTTTACAATTATATTCGCTAACTTGCTATATTTAAAATTGATTTTCACTTTTATTACCTGGCCCCTAAAAAAATATAGTAAAAACAACAATTTTATTAATAGCCTACATATTATTTGTAATTTGAATGATGCATTCAAAACATAATTTTTGTACTTTCAATTATTTTATGGGAGGAGGAAATAAATAATGTTATAATAGCATTCTTTTAATGGTGACCTGACAAAGAGCAAACATACCAAGACGTGGTTCAGCTAAAACTGAGGAAAAGTCAAATTAGTGCAATTTGTTTTTTTCTTCATGCACTAGCGCACAGTACGCAACATTCATTCAGCTTCATTCCCCTAGCCTCATTTACTTGCCTTAATGGAAATAAAATAAGTTTTAAGTATAGACAAGTCTTAAGTATTCTACAACATCCGTTTGTTACAGACAACATTAACACAAACATAATGAGACAAGAAACACGATTATCAGTGATCCGAATGAACACACTTATTAAATGACAAATGATCTAGGACACAGGAACATATGAGGTAATTCTTTAACATATTGAGTCCAAGACTTGTTGCAAAAAGCATTTCAAATATCTAAACAATACTTGGTTATTAAAAAGAATTAAGAGTGATAACAATTAAATGAAATTAGTTAGAACAGTTTAAACATATAAATGTAAATTTACTAAACATATTCAATTAGTTGATCTTAAAGTTGAAGCAATTTTAAATAAACCAAGTATACAATTGTGCTCTGAACTGAAACATGAGCATTTACTTGCAATACTGTACTACAGTATTTTTGTTTTTTACTAAAATAAATCATTACATATTTTATTACCGTCTCTTCCTTTCAGTTTAGTGCTTTTGGAACACAAGTTAAATAATCTAATTGTTTTGAGTGTGTTTAGTAATTTACCTGTATTGATTTATTATTTTTACTGTATGTACACTGTTAAAATGCTTATCCCAGCACTAATGTTTTATTAGGCTCATTTAAATTTAAGAAAATAAAAGGTTCTTGTAGTGTTTTCGGTATGAAAAAAAAACTAAGATGACTCGATGCACATAGAATATGCAGCAACAACCCGAAATCATTCCTTTCTTAGAATGGATTAGAGAATATTATCTTAACACATTGATGAACAAATGTTTTCCAGTTTCCCGAGTCCAGAAAAATAGTTTTTACTCGGACCTGTATATGTATACGTATGTGAACACTACTACACGTGCAATGATTAAATTTAGCAAGTACGATCTACATGCACAACCCACAGGAACATTTTATAACTTTATACAAAATGGAGAGAGGGTTGTTACAGACCAAGGAGTGTAACATTTGACCTTGATGCACTAACTGATTGTCTTAAGAAAAATCAGTCCTGTTATTTTTTAGCCACACTTCGTATATACATGCCAATAGGACTTATGGATCCAAGCTCAGGAACATTTATATAAAGTGTTCCTGAAGTTTGGATCCGTACGTCATATGTGCATGTATATATGAGGTGTGGCTAAAAAATAAAAAGACTGATTTTCCTAAAGACAATCAGTGATTGCAACAAGGTCAAATGTAATACTTCTGGGTCCATAGCAACCCTCTCTTCATTCCTGCTGCTCACACAATTGTTAATTCCTCAGTCAGGCTGTGGCCTTAGTGGAACCAAGCATACAAAACCAAGTATACAAAATCAAGCATCTGCTGCCCATCGGGAAAATGCCTAGCGTTTTAAAATAACAATACATTAATGTGAAGTTTTTAGTGCAACTTGGAAAGTCTGCCATAGAAACACATTTTTTGTTAAAACAAATGCACGGTGATGAAAATTTTATTACAGACTCAGGTTTTTGAGTGGTTTGAAAGGTTCAAAGAAGGTCGAGAAAAGACTGACAATGACCCTGTCAAGGACGACTTCCGATAAGTCGTTAATATTAAAAATCATCCTGTTGATTTTTTTAGGATGAAAACATTGAACAAATCTGCTTTAATCTGAAAAGACCGTAGGTTGTGCTTTTGCATTGTTGCTGAAATCGTTCAAATCCACAAGGTCAAAATTCATTAAAAAAGTCTGTTCAAAAATTGTATCCTAAAATCTTACACCTGAACACAAGGACACTCGAATGAACTTTGAAATCCATTAAAAAAGACTCTAAACTCTCGGAAATGATACATATGATGAATCGTGCTTTTTTACTTACAATCCATAAACTAAAAGCCAATTACTGTACTGGAAGAGCCCCCATTCTTTGAGACTGAAGAAAGCTTGAATATCCAAATAAAAATTCAAAGCCATGATGATTTTTTTTATATCCGTAGGATTGTGTATGCAAATTGGATACCTACAATAGTTTACAATAACTCCAATAAAGTGTGGTTTTGGTACAGTTCTACAGCCGTTTCACAATAATTGTAGTCTGTCAAATGTTATCTAGCAGCACTTTACCTCAGCAACTGGGTAAAATTGTGTTGCTTACATTAGCATGTAAAACGGGAATTCTTGGATTTGCATTTTGCACTTGTCAACTGTTTACGAATGCTCAATGTTTATATTTATAGTACGGCTTTTGTAAGGTATGACCTTGATTTTAGTTTACTATTGTTAGTTGTACATTATAGTAGGTTATATTCTAATAGGCCTATGTAATAATAATGTATATATATATATATATATATATATATATATATATATATATATATATATATATATTAAAAATGTATTCATTTTGTATAACCTTAATATATTTCTAAAAGTGTAATAAAAAATATTAAAAACCTTCAAAAAGCTCAACTGTAAATTGGTTTTTTTAACTTCTCACAACTGCAGAATTCAAATAGAACTTTAAAATTTTTTTATGTATGCCACACTAATATATGACGATGCATTATATATTTAGCACTCTAAATGGTCAAAGTTGCTTAGAGACATATGCAAATTAAATCTACACGTCAAATTCCATCAAAACTGATCAATTAGGTTCACCTCCAGCCCTATGTATCTCCACAGATATGTATGTCCATCAGTAAAAATAACAAAACTATGTTTTCGGACCCAGGAGGCCGGACTTTAAAACAGATAAATCCATTAAAATTTCAACATGATTTTTTTCTGTTATCGCCAAACTTTCTTTGTACTTTGTACTAGTAACAAAAAAAAAGTCAAAGTATTTTGCATTTTTTTTACGATGATCATCATTTTCTTATTTTATTACATACACAACAAGATCTTTCATTTATTAGTTGACCTGTAACTTAAGATATTTCAATTTTAGCATTTCTTTTTTTTTAATAAGTTTATTACATCAGTATTATTTTTCTGTTGCAAGCAATCGGCAAAGGTCAAAGCCACAGGGATTCCCATGCACTTCATATTTGTCGAAACAAAAAGTATAAAATTAACAAATCAACTTCTTGAAGAAAAAATTTCTGTTAAAATTATACAAATTTGTATTCCATTTTATTTAGAAATCTTAAGTTTGCAAAATAGTGTTGCCTAAAAATAAGTGGAAGTTAATTCAGAACAAAATAACGACCTAACAAAACCAAAAAAACAATAGCCATGAACTCAATATGTTACTATACATTAAAAATTAAAACCATGAACACTGTCATGATAAGTACAACAATTACACATCCAAAACACAAAATACCTACACAAATATAATGGAAATGCTAATTAAAAATATTTAATGTCCAAAGTTCAACTAATTATTCAGCAAATTAACTTATATTCCACTTAACAGAATATAAAAATAGATTTGTAAGAAAAATCATTTACTTTTTTAATCGTATTTCATAGTAAAAGATATTTTACTCATTGAAATAACTCCATGTATTAATTTTGAATAGAGACAGTTAAATAATATGTTAAATTTAAACGGAAATCTTAACCTCTAAACCCTGTCTAATATTATGTCGTTGTACTTTCCCATTCAATTAAATACTGAGTCCGTCCTTGCGGAGTAATTCGTTTTGCCCTAATTTTAAATTTTTCACCTGAAGCGATCCTATTGGCTGCACCAAAATAAATATTTACCGAAGTCTTTAAATCGTCTAACGAAATGGTAGGAGTTTGTTTAATAGGAGAAGAAGTAGGCGTAATATTTATAGAAGTTGGTTTCTGTTTAGGTTTCCGTAATCTTCTACCATTGAGCGTAAAATCTAATGCGTTATTAGACGATGTGGGATTGTACATACTCCGCAAGGACTTAGCACTGTTCCAACTAACACTAGGCACAACTATTTCAGCATTTTTACTAACTGTGCACTGGCGCCGAATTCTTCTTCGCTTGACTTCACCATTCCTATTGATCCTGATGTCTTTTTCACTAAGTCTTCTCTTAGTCGGCCGCAGTACAGGTTGCGTAATGACCGGAGTAAGAGGTAAAGGCAATGTAATAGAATTTCCTACAGGAACGGAGTTCCCGAGGAGTTCAGAAACACTACTGAAAGGATTATTTTTACCTTCAAAATCTTTGGGCGGAGGAATGAAACTATCTAACGTACGACTGGACGAAGTGTCATCACCACTGGTGTCTGCTGGAGTAGGAGTACCAGGGACTAGGGGCAGTGCTGATACAGATATGGGTTGTGGTGTATCTGGTGCCGATACAGATGAAGGGGGTGTCAGAGGCAGCTCCTGGTTCATCTTTTGGCTCTAAAAGAGAAACGATCAGAAAATAATATATTAAAATTTTTATATCCAATTAAAAAATTATGAACTTTCACTATTACAAAATTCTCAGCCGATACCCAGGATCTCAGCTGGCACTGTACACCTTTTTAATCAAATATGTTTTTTGAGGTTAAAGTAGATGAAAAAAAATTGTTTCTTTAAAGGTGAAAGTAGAAATTTGTGTTGACAGAAGCTACACTGAGAAAACAATTTTCCCCCTTCAACCTTCAATTTAAATAATCAAGGCATGCAACTATTTCACTGGCATGATAGAAGCCAATTCCCAAAAATAACTATGATTAAAAGCAGTAATTCATAAAGATTTTAACGCCAATTATAATAGTGAAATCATATTTTTTTTAAATATCTATGTATTTATTTACAAAATTTGTAATGACACCTCAAAAAGTGATTAATAAGATCAAAGCTTACTATAATTATAGTCCTTACTATAAAGGACTATAATTCAAGGTCCTGAGTTATAGTCTTACCATGATGGCTGCTCTAATAGCTCATTTTCAATTGGCAAAAAAGTGGAAAACCGAAATTATTCCTAGGACTGAGTTCTTTTGTTTCTGCCGAAGTTGCTCCTAGTATTGACATTTATACACTATACCAAAAAATGAATAGTCAATTGTGTTTGGACAATGGTTAAGAAATACTTGTACATAAACCCAATATTACGTTCTCTTTAACTTGTTTATGTTCTGTAATCATTTATGTTCTCACCATATGACACACATATTTTCAACAAGGTGTCATTAATTAGGGCCTTTATTAAGTAAATGGTTGTTGAAAATATTGAATGCTCTTTCTTCTTCAAAACTTTCAGATGGTTTTATGTACAGCTAATAACAATGAAAAATATTTTTGTAATTCAATTAAAAAGTAAACTACCGTAATACAAGTAACTAGTTACTGTATTGCTGAGTGACAGCACAAATGATCCTTCAGTACAGTGAAACTTCCATTAACTGTCAGGGTTGGGACCATGACAGTTAATCGAATGAAATCATAACAAAAAATCTTAAAAACCCACCATCCAATCCATATGAAGGAATGATAAAGTACATGTATTTCTTTTTTCCAGTCAAACAATTAAGTACTGTTGTCCTTTCAAATTCTCAGGTGCCTGTAAATTACTTGGAACATAAATCAATGTGCTTTACATGGCAAATAATTATCTGCAACACTGAAATGATTTATTATTTGCAGTTATTTTCTTGAAGATTGTTAGGATTTTAAAAATTTTTAATTTTTAGTTACTAGTTTTAAATATTATAATGAGGTCACAGCCAAACAATGAACACTATTGACAAAGACATAGGCAAATTACGAAACTGCTGACATACTGCCTGTTGCAATAAGTAGCAAGCTATGTAGAACAGCAGTTGAAATAAAGGCTTAGGGGAGAAGTAGGGCGGGAACCGTCGATTCGTATATTCCGGGGGGGGGTCGATTCTGAAGGGCTGTACATCGGGACGCACTACGGAAGAGCATTCCAGCCAGGCAGTGCTGAGAAGTGGCAAATCGGCGGTAAAAGTAAGTAGACATACAAAAAAAGTGGACTTCCCTTTTTACTTTTGGTTTGAATACATTAGGATATATATTTTGGGTGGACATTCTGAAGAATAAGACAGTAGTGTTCATTCTTGGGGTTGTCATCAACCGTAGTTGTAACTGTTACAAGATAAATGTAATGTAATACATCTCAATACATTAAAGGTTTTTTTTCATCAACCACTGTTAGTTAATTCTTTGGAGAACCTAAGCAGTAAAGCCCCCAAACCACTAACACCAGTATTAGAGAAAATAGATATGCAAGTGGTTTTCTAAGTTTTAAATAAAATTTTAATTCTTTACTATAACAAAACACCTATATACTCTATAAAAAATTATACATTTTTGGCAAAAATAAAACAAAAAAGATGTTATCCAAACGATGGCCATGGCCAGACAAATATGTGTACAACAAACTGGAGTGGCAACAATTGAAAAAGCTTACCACACAGTTTTTTCCTTTCTACATACCTGTCAACTGTAGCACGTTGCAAGTCTTCTGTAGCAGTATTAGTATTGCTATTTAATAAATAATAACATTAAAATTCTTACTTTGGAAAAAGTTTTTCAAATTTCCCTATAAATCATAAATTTATTTTATTTTTTATTAAAATGCCAATACTTACCGTGGCTATTGCATTTTTCAATAGTTTACGAGCTTTACGAGCTCGGAAGTTCCGTATTCTTTGATTTTCTAAACCTTGCGCGCGTATTCGTCGTTGGATTTGTGCTCGTGATTCAGGAAAACAAGGGAATGAACTCTTGATGCAAACCTAAATCAAAATTTAATAATTTGAAACTAAAGAATTAAGTGCTTATCAAACTATTAAAAATTTAACTTGTTCAAGTTAAATCAATAAATAATGAAATAACAATAAATTAATTTTAAATAATTAAAATTAAATTATTTATTGTTATAAAGCAAAGTACCACAAATTCAATTTACTATGCACAGGAACAGCAATGATTTTCCGAAATGCTGTGTTATTGGGAATTAAGGCTTAAAATGAAAAGCATATATATTTTTGATGATTAAGTTAATTAATATGATTCAGGTTTAAAAATAAATAAGTACACAGTAATCTTTAAAGAATTCAAAAATAAGCGAGATAACAATCCAGTTATCTTTTTTTGGCAAAAGAAACAGAATAATATTGTGCAATTCCCAATCATCTCTGAGTCTTAATAAACTGGGATAGACAAAACATACAGCTTAGTCTTGCACCTCTATGCACTTCAGCAGAATAATAAAAAATGTCAACAGCTGATATTAGGTAGTAATTCTGTACAATCTGCCCAGTAACAACTTCCATTGCACTTGGACTTCCCACTTGCTCTTACTATAAGGGTTGTAATCTTAATCCTAGTATACTTTTAATATTTTTACTTGTTTGATGAAAGAATTAATTTTTAGAACATACAGTGTTAATACTGTGAATGTTGCACGAAATTCGTTGAAATATATAATTTTTTTTTTTTGAGGTTCCTGAGTGAACTGAATGGTACTGGTGGAGTATAATCACAGATCAGGTTTTTTTTTGTTGAAATATAAGTTATTTTGAATAATATGCAGAAATCTTTTTGGGGGAGATTCAAAAATTGCTGTAGTTTTTTTTAAATTGTTAGTTGTATGGAATAAGATAGTGATTTTGAAAATTGTTTTCTTTGCTTGAAATATTAGTTTTACATTAGATAAAACTTAAGATTTTTTACTGAATAGTACAAATAGTATATAAAATATAGTTTAGCCAATGCATATGTAGTCACTGTTTTAAAATAATAGCAATTTTTTACTTTTTTAAAATAGGTAACAGATATTTTTGACCTGCAATTTTGTTTATAATTTTGTAAAGGACTCTTCGGTCCCTTTCTTATTCCTGTTACATCAATAACTAAATAAATAAATAATGCAGTACAATTAACGAGTTTGCCACAAAAAGTGGCAAACAAGCGCAACAAGAAATCGTGTTTTCGTATTACATGTTTTAGTTTAGTAATTTTCAGGCAATACTACTTTGATACAAAACTTAGTTAGGCTCTCGTCATTTTTTTAAAAGTTTCTATTGTTTTTATTGGAAATTTATTAATTATGAGACAAGTAACCAAACGGTTGGCTATCACAAGAAATGAATCACGAAATAAGATGGCCTCTGAAATATATTGTAAGCACAACTCAAAATAAAAAAAAGGTTATACAAATTTTAGTCAAATAAAAATAACATTTAACAAAATTACAAAATGTTTAATAAAAGAAAAAAAAAAAAAAAAATACTTTATGTAATAATATTTGTACTATTCAGTGATTAATCTTCTTTTATGTGATATAAACCTAATATTTCATGCAAAGGAAGCAATTTTCAAAATGCTATCTTATTCCATACAACTAGCAATTTTCAAAAAAATTACTGCAGTGACAATTTCTAAGTTCTAACAGGATTTTTTCCACCATAATATTAAAAATAAAATAAAAAAATTAAATTTCTCAGATAACAGTGGTCGCGCTTTTCTTCACAATTATCAACCGAACTTGCCAGTTTATCAGTGCTAGATTCTACTGTAGTATACTATAATAACAGTATTTGTACTGATTATGAGTAACTTTATGAGTTTTTCAATAACAGAAAAACTAAAATATTATAATTATACTTTTAGCAGTTTTCGACACTGCTACTTAACAAAATCTTGTTCCACCTTACCTTGTGACCAGTGGGTGACATCCCTTTTGGAAGTAGAAGTGGCCTAGTATCAATGTGAAGAATCCTGACTCCAGGAGGAGGCTCTAAGTATGGCCCAGGACCTGAAGGTAACACACCGTTAGGATGGTCAGATGCTGAGCGACCAATCCGATCATATTTCCCAGATGTAACACAACTGAAACAATGATTTTAAATTTTAACAGAACATTAAACTACATAAGTTTTAAAACATTCTTATTAAAAAAAAAAAGGAAATTGTTTTCTGGTTAAACTGTGCCACAATATCAGATTTAATTATACGTAAAAGTGTCTAATACTGGTGTTTCACCAAATCACCAAAATTTCAACATTTGTAATGAATATATATCAGTAAAATTTTACTAGTTTTAAAATATCAGAAAAATTAAAATTAACTGTACTGTATTAAATTTTGCCAAAAACTCAGTGACGTTCGAATACATATTATTAATAAAGTTAATATTTTAAGATGGTTCAACTAGTGTTTACACGAATGAACTTCAAACAAGGGATTCATAGAAAAACACTATGTTATAGCATGCTCCCTCCCTTTTTTCTTAACCTTTGCTGGCCCTAACGCTCTAAAGTGCTCAAAATGTAAATGTCTCCCTGCCTGCCTAAACGCTCTAAAACGCTCATGTTGCAGCCTCCGTAAATCTATTGTGTAATAACAAGGAAAAAGAAGACATTTGTTTTCTGACACAATCAAATTGCTTAGCATGCATGCCTGTAGTGTATAAATATGAATCACACTTGGTGAATGAGCTGATAGCAACATTTTCGTCTTGTAAGTGTACAGGCAGGAAGAGAAGTTTACCAGGTACAGCATCCCCTAAAATGCTTCACACACTAGGAAAAATATTAGGATGTGCAAAAGTATATGCTATGTGTACAGAAAAAAAGATAAAAGCTCCATCTGGAAGGAATAATCAGACAACATACAAGTGTAAACAATGTTACCTTCCATTGTGCTGTGTGGGTGTTTTTTGGAATACCACCAGCAATGAAATGTGGAGGTTCAAAATTAGGTGAGCAATTTACCACTTGCATAAATCTGTATATTATTATTATGAATCAAATAAAAAAAAAAAAAAGGATTATAAGTCTATCTCTTATAGTTTAATTATTATGATTTTTTTCCGAAGGGAGAGCATATTTTCTGCTATAGCTACGCGTCCCTTTAAAAACCGCAGCCATTCTAGCATCAGGACTTTAAATAGGAGCGGAAAAGGGTTAATATTCATACTTTATAACAAACTAATAAAGTTGAGGGATCATTTTTCCAGGACATGAGCTTTATCAGAAAACATTATAACCTTCAGAAAATTTTTGGTCACTAACGATCATGCACAATAACATGTTATTGTTCTAAATGTTCCTGTTAACACTAGACACTTTCTATAGAATTATTTATTTTATTATTTAATATTCAGTAATAGACTATTAAAAGTATATTTATTCCAAAT
Source organism: Callitettix versicolor (assembly GCA_022606455.1). Taxonomy (NCBI): domain Eukaryota; kingdom Metazoa; phylum Arthropoda; class Insecta; order Hemiptera; family Cercopidae; genus Callitettix; species Callitettix versicolor. The sequence continues at coordinate 16,704,446 of CM040189.1, forward strand.
GTTTACGCAGCAAGATACGTAAAATATGTCAATTCCAGTAAACCCTACAGAGGTATCAAAATACCTGTGTATAGGATTGGACGAAAATAATAATAATAAAGTATAAGTAAATTATTATTTTACACTAAACCATCCTTAACCAATGCTAATTAATAAATCGAACGCGGGACCGAGCTCCGCTCGTGTTTGATTTTGAAAATTGTTTGAAATACTATCCCAAGTACCCAATTCATTTGGGAATTCTGGATGTTCAAGATTTTTGAAAAAATCCAATAAACGCTGTTATTGGAACACCGTAAAACATATAGCACAGAACTCTCTCAGATTTTTCACTTTGATCTAATAATTAATGAATATGTTGAACACATCAAACAATGAGTATTAGAAAAATTAATAATTTAAAATTAATACCACTATTTGATTACACTTCGTTTTGATGCAGCTATACAGATCCGCTCATACGAAGCTTGTACTACTGACTGATACTATTAAATTACAAGAAGACTTTAACAAATCTTAATCTCTTAATAAAATCATCACTCAATCAAAAACTGCAGAATACTGAATAATTGAATAATACATCTACTGGACTTACTTTAATATCAATTCCAAGAATTGTGCCCACATTGCTGTGTGTTCCAGGAAAAATGAACACCTACTAGTTGACTACTTTATCTATTTAATGGCATTGGCTTTGCCAAGTATGGACATTAGATCCATGTATGTTAGATAACGAATTAAAACTAGTCGACTAGTTTTTACAAGTAGTTTATCTTCTAACAGGAAATTGATGTCTTTGCATTGTGCATCCAAGTTTACTTTTGCTTGAACCTAATGTGATTCTAGGAATATAAGATTCTAGGAATATGAGCTACCTGGAAACCAGCAATATATATAGGTATACACTCCATGTAAATTTAAGGCTAGAAATTCGCTATTTTGCGATTTTTTACAGACATGAGACCTAAGCGTGATCGAATCTGCACCCTTCAAAGCCCTTATGTACGAAGTTTTGTGAAATTCGTTACAGCCGTTTTTGATATACGCTGAACATACAGAAATTTTGTCAAATTACGCTGAATAAATTACAGCCGTTTTGAGACGACGCTGAAATGACAGGTTTACATACAGAAATTGCTCGCAGTGAATTTAATTGCTTGTTTAATATAACATGATTTTATAATTCTAACACAATTAAAATTTATAGTGAAAACAGCAGATATAACTATTTTTAATATAATTATAATTCAAAATAATAACTAAACATTTGTAGAGATACATTTTTTTAGTTTTGCGTTACCTGATTTGGTATTTCTTAATATTTTTAGTTCGTTAGGAAGACGGATTATAAATGCCAGTTAGCTTTGAAAACACTATTTTTGCTTCCCACTGTTTTACGTATGGTTGGAAATGGTAAAGTTTTATTTCTAGTAATACTACATGAGTTAATAAGGTTTTCCTTCAATGTATCATAACTATATGTAACTGACACAAAGGCGAAATGTTGGTGTAAATTTAATGGCTTATTATTATTTAATATAACATAGTTGAAAACAATTTTAAAGTAATTTAGTATGAAATTTTTGGAGCATATTTAAGTTATTAGGATAACAACCTCCACAAAATGACATAAAAAAGTATGTATCATTAATTAATGCCAATTTATTTTTTAATCCATTTTACATCATTGTAAAATGATTTTTTTATTACAAAAAAATTGTAATAAAATGGTAAATATTTTATTACCATTAATACAATCAGCCAAATAAGTAATCTGGTTTATTTATGAACACTAACAATATTCCCTGGGAAAAAAATGTGAACATATCTTTAATATTGCTGGTCTATTATAACTATCAACTACACTGCAATATGAAACACTACACTGCAATATAAATTTTGCTTAACCAAAATTTATACTTAAACCTTTAGTCTTCCTTATGGTGTTTATAACGAAATTCATTCAATGTTAACACTGTAAACTAATAATTAGAAACACTTGCTTATATATTTACATAGAAAACAATTTAAAATTATTGATATTTATGTTAGCTCACTTTAAAGACGGAGGTAGGAACTTTAGTCGTTTGTTGCCTGTCCATTTTTCCTTCAGTATAGCATCAGTGATTGGAATCGTAGGAGGTAGTACAAACACTGGTGCCAGTGGAGGTATCCGTATATGCAGGCCCCATATTGTAGCCCTCTTCTTGATTTCTCTACCACATTTAAACCTAAAAATATATTATGGAATGTTATAAAATTTTTAAAAAGATGATTACGTCATCATCTGCCACAATTAGTAGAAAAATAAATGTTTTATATACACACACACACACACCACACAGTACTTCCTTTAAACCTCTACGTGCTGTGGCTTTAACCCTTCTTTAGAAAGCACAGAAGGGTTGAAATACAACATGTTGATTGATGTATCAAAATGTTGCTATATTTTTATATTGTATTGAAGTACAATGTTTCCTTAACAAAACTGAACACTGTGGGACTTCTGTATATTGAAAAATGTGCAGATAAACAACTGTTTTCTTCTTGTTGAAACACCTGTTATTACGTTGTAGTTTGTTGACACCATTACTGTATTCCTTTTGTGTAAATATGTATACTGCTATAAAAATTTTTATTATTAGGCCCTAATTGTCACTGTCTAGTGGTATTTAATTCACGTTATAAAGGCTGCTGCGGTTTCGAAACATTATAGTTTGGTGTTCAGGCCAAACAATTCAACAAATTCCTCTGGCGAGGTTTTCACAAAGTTAACTAAAGACATATCACAACACTACACAATTTTATTAAAATACAGAAGCATAAAGTTTAGTTTGTCCAGACATCACTACTATGTGACTCATGTTGGTCTAGTCCAGGCAGTTTAGTCAAGTAATAGATAGGGGTCTGCGGGGCCCTGAATTTTACAGGTCTGGTTGGGCCAATTGAAAAGCCCGATTTCGTTTCGGGCCAAGTAAAAATTAACTTTTATTTTTAAGTAGTAGTTTACGCAATACACAATATATTTTCACATTAAAATATGTAATAACAAATATCATATATACAAAAAATAATTTAATTATAGAATGTCAAGTGTCTAACCACTTACAATCATATTCTATGAGTATTAATCCATAAAGCCAACTATTGTTGACCTGTCAGTGAGCGCAATATTATCGGTTAGTTTTATTTATTATTGTGTCGCTACAATGAGAAGGACCAAATGGACTGTGCATGTTTACAAATATAGTTTCCTTGTCTGGCCGGGTTAACACACTGTTGTCAACTAAATACGTGAATATGAATAACAACAGTACACAATCAGTTCAGAGAATCTGCAGGTATTCTTTTTTCGGAAAAGTATTGCTTCATAATTATGTCACTAAATTAAGTTGTATTTTTTCAGACAAAAACCAAATGAAAGTGCTCAACACTATGATTGTAAATGAGAAATTAGAATTTACCATCATTTTTTATTTGGATATTATTTGGGTGCTGGAGTCAATTTATATACATTTACAATTGTGGTTCTGACTTACCAGTAACACACAGATGGGCTGTATTCATTCAGACCAACAGAGCCTATATTGCACCGACCTGTGACGGTATTAACACAACTTTTGTGTGCTGATATAATAGGCCCGTGAGGGTATTTACACAACTTTTGCACGCTGATGTAATCAGTCTGTGGCAGTATTAACAAAACTTTTGTGCGCCGATATAATCAGCCTGTGGTGGTATTCAAACATTGTTTAAAAGCTGATTATATCGACTAGCAGTGGTCAAAGGATTAAATATGAAATGAACATTTTAATTCTGATTTTTGTTTTAACTCAGGTCTAGTAAAAAATGTGATGGGTTCCCCATTTAACCACTTGACCTGACCCGACCTGACCCAAACTCTAAAAATTCGGCTCACAGACCCCAAGTAATAGATAGTATAATATAATTAGCCACTACCTATACAAGATTTTTTTCAAAGTTTCAAATGTTTTTATATCATTAATGATGGCAAATTACTTCTTTATAAATTTACTCCAGAAAATAACTTAAAACTAATATGTTTTTGTGCTTGCAACTACAATGGTGCACATTTTTGAGTTTAAAAAATTTTTTTAATATACATATATCACCCACTGGGGTACTGCTCATGCATGTTATTGCATACATTGATTTTGTGACTGATGCACACACGAATATGATCACAGATGCTGTTATGAAGTTTGACACAAGATCCTGCAATAAAAAACCATTTTGTGGGATATTTAGACGAATTTCAATTAAAATACAAAAATGGCAATTATAAGGAAAAAATCACCATTTTAAAAAGCAACGGCTGCTTTATATCCGTTGCAGTACCATTTATTACAAGGTTAGTAGCTGTAATACTAGTTATATACCCAACAACTGAGTCAAGTTATGTTGTTAGCCACCTTGGTGGCCTAGTTGATAATGTACTGGGCTTTCACCCCGAGGACCCGTTCGATTCCCAGCCAGGGCTTGGCATTTTCAAAATCATCCCATCGTCTGCATTAGCCCAAGTGTGCACAACAGTCGGACGTTAAACACACAAAAAAAGTTAGGTTCTTAATTTTTCTTTAAAAAAGTGTATAATTTTCATTATTAATAACACACATTTAATTAATCATTTTCATGATGAAAAACAAGTTACCTACTTTCATTCTGAGGTTACAATTTATCATTTTACTTTTTTATCAAACTTCTCATTGTTTCAGCACTTTCATATTTTGCATTATTAATAATGGTCATGTAATAAAGAGTTCTTGTGCAAAAATTGACAAAAGTGCCTAAAGTGCATTTTTACCCCAATTCACTTCACAACCCAAAGATGTTTTGCTCTCTACACAATAATATTATCACACATTTTCCCCAAATAAAATTTTGTCAAGCCCTTAATATTTAATATATAAATTCCTTTATGTATTATCATTTTGATTCGGAAAGCATTTTGAAAAAATTTGGTTGCAGCCACATTTTGTATTGCTAATCTCAAAGTTAAAATTTATAACAAGGAAATATGTTTCTCACAATCTGTTGTTTTTCACCACACTCAGTTGTTTGTAAGTCAAAATATATTTGTTTTTCATTTATGTTAAAAATTATAACACTTTTCTTTTAAGTCAATTATTTGTCACTAAACGCACTGATCAATTTTGTCTGGAAATTTAAAAGAATTTTTTAATGTTTTGTATCAGTTTACAATTCATTTTAAACACTTTTCAATAAAATCGAAGCAATTGTCCTGTTTTCTTAAGGAAATGATTTTCAGAACTCAATAATTATTTTAAATAACTTACACACCTATTTCTATTGTTAGTAAGAATGACATAATTATGGTTTTTCGTTCTTCAATGTTGGTACTGTGTATCTGAAACAAAAATAATCGTCATAAATATTGTAAAAATTGTATTTTCAAGTAAAATAGATATTTAGGCATCTAGACAAAATTCTAATGCTTACCTTTGGTGGAAGCTGAAATGTTAGCCAGTTTGAATTAATATACTGCACGATGTCAGTATCTACTTCGTGGTACTTCTTAGCATTATATACAGTTAGGTTAAAAATGGCGAGATGTACTAAGTCTACCCATTTCATTTCAAAGCGACGGACAAATTCCTTTCCACCGTTACACAATGAACACACGAACACATAAAACCTACAACAAAATCATAATATTACAAATATTTAATAAATTTGGAAAAAATATAAACGCAAGCTATTTAAATAAAGTTATTCAAACCACACACAATTCATTAACAAATTGAATAAACCATGTGTGTATTCAACAAGAGTACTCTACTCAACAAGAGTATAGTCAGTATGCTAGTTGAAATCTTTACACTCAGCAAAATAAGACTTATTAAGACTGTGTGATAATACAAAAATATGAGTACATTTAGAAATGTGTACATTTTTTTAACTCTCTGACTGTCTAACCCGCCTGAAAAACACCAACTGTCAAGCGAGTTAAAACACACCTAAAACACACAAAAACCTATTTAAAAACATCAGGATCTAAACATAGTTCTAACATATTTATCCTGTTCCAATCTTTACTTTCTACAATATTTTTGTTGAAAAAAAGATTAGCTTTTACTCAAGAATTCATCTGCTGAACATTTTTATCTACAAGATATAGTTTGGTATCTAAGATTTTTCAAAGTGTGATGTACAAACGAAATAAGAAACAATGAAATACAGAGCTCATTGAAAACTCATTTCTTGTCATGACAGACTGAAACTCTTCAAAATCATTGAGTAAAAGTTACACTACAAAATAACATATTTGACAGACAAAATCCAAAGGCTAAGTATTCTGTCACTGAAAGTACAATTTCTCAACTGTGGTAGCTTCACTGTGTCATTGCCTTCAGCGCTTGCGAGTAACCTGGTTATTTGTTGTCACAATTTTGATCTGTTTGTTACTATTTTTGTTTTAGGTTTTGAAGTGTTTAAAAAAATTATCTGATAACACAAAGTTTAGTTTATAAAATGAAAGTGATTTTTGTATAAATACAAGTGGTAAAAGTGACTGCCGACTAAACTACTTATGTTTTCGGTTACTTTCACATCAAAAAACTTCTTTTCGAACATTTTGAATTTTGTTATAATTTTTTCCAATCAAATATACTACTAATGATATATATTATTCAGTAGTACTTTTTCTTCAAATGAGTACATAAAATATGTGTATTTGTCTAAGATTACATACTGTTTTATACAAATGAATGTTCGTTGGTATTTTTAGAAATATGTACTGAGCTGTTTTAAGTTTCTAATACAAAAACTTCTAAGAAAATTATATTTTTGTATATATTATTTTATTTAAAGTTAAATGCAAAAACTTTTGTGCATTTTGAAAAAAATTACAAAAAAATCATTTTTATCTTTTTATGGGGTTTAAAAGTTTATATTTTATATTCAGAAACACTGTTTTTTCTATTCTTAAGGTAATAATAATATGTCCTAAAAAACAATGTTTTCTTTCTTGCAACCAATATAGTCTTTCTTTCTGAAAAAAAAAATGGTATACAACATTTTAGGATTTAAACAGAAATTACATTTTTAACCGAATTCTAAACATAACCTTGAACAAAACTAAGAAAACTGCAAGCAGTCTACTGAAGTACTTCCACAGCAAGTAGGGTTAAAAGCTTTAGTGCCTTTATTTGTCACCAACATTTCTCTTTACAGAGAATGAAATCTAAGTGTGGCATAAAATTATAATTTAAAATATGAACGTTACGTAAAGTTGTTCAACATTTCAAGTGTTGGTAAAATGGCATCAACAAATTTTACCCATGGAATACTTTTGTAAATTTTGAATAATCCACTTAAAATTCTTCATAATACTATTAGTCAAACGTCTTCTTTATCAATGAATACCTTACTGGAAGGACATAGCATGAGGCAGCCCATGAAAAAAGTAAGTTATACTTTAGTTTGAGAGTTAGCCCAACAACTTTAAACACATTACAGATAAAAATAAGTAACTGAATGAAATTAAAGCATTCATATATACATACTAGCATTACCCGTCGTGGCTTCGCCCACGAAACTTAAACTGTTTCAGTAATGTAATAATTTAGAAACATAAAAAAATATATTAATAAAAGCGTGATCATCTAAACTCATGATTATTTTACAGTGAATATGAAAAAATATTATAACCTGAATATGTTGTTTTATTGTCTTCAAACGCATTCCATTCGAATTTAAGAAAATCTGATCAAGAATATTTTTGTCCTTTTAGGGGATGAATTCGGGAGAAAATACTGAATTGCATGTACCATAATTTGTGTTTTAAAATATTTTGTTTACTTTTAAGAAAATTTGATAAAAAATCTTTTTCTCCAATGCAAACACTCTTTTTTCTCCCATGATAACTCTTTTTCCATTTTTATTCTTTTAGGAGATGAATTCAGAAAAATGTTGAAATATGTTTCATAGCATATTTCTAGAATATAAGACAAAAAAAAATATTTTTTCAATACAAAATTGTACCCCTTTTTTATATTTTATACCTTCTTTCAATCTCTTTAGAGGATGCGTTTTGGGGAAAAGGTGAAAAATATATTTCATTACTTATACTTAAGAATGACTATGTTATGTTTTAAGGTTAGATGAAAAACATATTTTTTCCAATAAAAATTGTTGTACCTCATGTTTACCTCTTTAGGGGTTGCATACTGGAAAATCGTTTTTCAGTGCACCCCTTTTTCAGTGCATCTCGACAATGTTGTAAGAAGGTACCCTGAAAATTTCAAGTCTCTAGCTATAATAGTATTGGCTGTACGTTATTAAATTTGGACTGGGTAAGTAGTTTAATGGTGTTAAAATCAAATTTTTACAAAATCCTGTATTAGTGCACATTGACAATGTTGTAAGAATGTACCTTGAAAATTTCAAGTCTCTAGCTATAATACTATTGGATGTACGTTGTTTATTAAATTTGGACTGGTTAAGTAGTTTAATGGCGTTAAAATCAATTTTTTGCAAAATCCTTTCTTAGAACGTGCTTACATATTAAAATGAAGGTATCCTCAAAATTTCAAGTCTCTAGGTTTTATAGTCTGGGCTGTACATTGATCAGTCAGTCAGTCAGGACATTGCCTTTTATATAAGATATACATGACTCGAAATGGCAGAATGTAACTGTACAAACAATTTCAAATTGACAAAATGTCTGCAGTTTCCTAACCTGACAGGTATTTCTTTAAAGATTAACCCTTTGCAATTGCAGAGCCATTTTGTGTTGTCCTTGATGATAATTATATGAAAAATATTTACTGCAAGCGTACCTACCTAGAATCACTATACCTTGTTTACATCTAGCATTCGGAATGAAATCCACATGTCTTCATCTTAATTAAATACTTTTCTTTAAAAAAATGTTTAATTTTGTAAAAATGTGAAATGAACATTCTTATAAACAATATAATTATAATTATATTAAAAGGCTCTAATATTAATGATATTAAAAGGCTCTAATATTAATGATATTAAAAGGCTCTAGTATTAATGATATTAAAAGGCTCTAATATTAATGATATTAAAAGGCTCTAATATTAATGATATTAAAAGGCTCTAGTATTAATGATATTAAAAGGCTCTAATATTAATGATATTAAAAGGCTCTAATATTAATGATATTAAAAGGCTCTAATATTAATGATATTAAAAGGCTCTAATATTAATGATATTAAAAGGCTCTAATATTAATGATAGTAAAAGGCTCTAATATTAATGATAGTAAAAGGATCTAATATTCAAGATATTAAAAGGCTCTAATATTAATGATATTAAAAGGCTCTAATATTAATGATATTAAAAGGCTCTAATATTAATGATATTAAAAGGCTCTAATATTAATGATATTAAAAGGGTCTAATATTAATGATAGTAAAAGGCTTTAATATTAAAGATATTAAAAGGCTCTAATATTAATGATATTAAAAGGCTCTAATATTAATGATATTAAAAGGCTCTAATATTAATGATATTAAAAGGCTCTAATATTAATGATATTAAAAGGCTCTAATATTAATGATATTAAAAGGGTCTAATATTAATGATAGTAAAAGGCTTTAATATTAAAGATATTAAAAGGCTCTAATATTAATGATATTAAAAGGCTCTAATATTAATGATATTAAAAGGGTCTAATATTAATGATAGTAAAAGGCTTTAATATTAAAGATATTAAAAGGCTCTAATATTAATGATATTAAAAGGCTCTAATATTAATGATATTAAAAGGCTCTAATATTAATGATATTAAAAGGCTCTAATATTAATATTAAAAGCAAACTTTTGAGGTACCATATTTTGAAAAAAAATGGAGTGTAAAAATGTACAAAATGCCAACATAGTTAAAGTTAAAATTGTTATAATGTTCAAAAAGTTATACTAATACAAGAGATATGCACAAGTATGAAAGCACATCTTGCATGACTGACTAGGCCTAAATAAATAATGCAATAACTATGTATATAATCTCTAAAGCGAAGACAATGACTTGATTAGTTTAGTTATTCCTTGACAGAGAATAGTGCTGCCTAAGTATAATAAATTTACATACAATTTATAAATAAAAAATAGTAGTGGCCACTATAGAGAGAACAATCAAATTGTAACAGACAGTAATGAGAGCAATTTAATTGCGATCCGATCAAGTTGCTGGTAAAATTAACACGGAACTACATCTAGAAAACTGCTACAGACACTAAATGTGATTTTCTAAGTTCAGGAATGTTCCGAAAATGTTCAATCGACTGCAAAGGGTTAATTTAAGCACAAGTAAACAACTGTTTTCGACTCACCTATCTCCAAGATGTAAAGGATATTGTAAACACCGTAAGCATTTTTCATGAAACCACTGACGACATCGACCGCACTGTAACATTTTTATAAACCATTCTCCAGGGGCGCCACAATAGCAATATTTATGTTCACTATTTACTCTGTGAGGAATGTCCCACACTAGACTGTCAAGCTGAAAACAATACAAGAAAAAAGGCTAAAACATATTCAGTTACCATGTATCTAATGTTAGTTATTGTATTTACTGGTTAATCTGAACAGCCGCTTATACTGGTCAAATCACAAGCGACAATTTCATTTGTAAATTTATATTATTTCTTTAGCGGTTATTATGATCGAGACGTGGTGGGTTTTACTACTTACTACATTCAAAATGTAATTAGGTATTTCATTTAAATACATAAAGATTAAACAATTTTTTTAACAATTATATTTGAATAGAATTTCAGTGACTGACTTCATTTCTGTGAAGTAAGCAAACGAAGTAAGACTGTATATAGTACTGGACACTGAGTCAGTGAAGAAGTATATAAACAAAGCATAACATACAAAATGACAGCTGGTTTATTTAAGACAGCCAACAGCTGAATGTTTAATAGAATGGTGATATTAACCAATCACAAGCACAATCGTTAGGCTAGCTAATATCTCTGTTAGCTGTTTTAGTGATGACTTTTTTGCTTTGCAACATTAATCTTCCTTTTCCTTAACTTTATGTTTAGTTTGTTGATTAGCAATTAACCGATTCATAAATTAATATAATGCAGCAACATTTCACATCATCTTAATACAGTACAGTTTATACTGCAACATTCACAGTGATTACTGATCATATAATTTGTGTGTACACCATGCGTACACACATTACAGTTTGTGTAATCTCATTTACATACTGTTTTCTCTCCTGCTTGAAAATGTACAGTGATCATTAAGACAAGTGATTTAAATTAGTGGATAGTGTATTAGGTTTTCACCCCAAGGACCCAGGTTTGATTGCCGGCAAGGGCTTGGCATTTTCATACGATATAAATCATCGCATCATCTGCATTAGCCTAAGTGTGCACAATAGTCGGACGTTAATCACAAAAAAAAAAAAAAATTAAATTATTTAGATTTTATGTGTGTTATACATCCTGATCATGATCATAGATAATTCAGCTGTTAGTAAATGCTAATAACATTTTTGGTAGGCTAGCAAAAACTGTATTTTTAAGTAAAATGTAAACATACTATTGTACTGTTTCTAACTGTAACTACAGTAATTCAGTATATAAAAAAAATTATGTATTGTATAAAAAAAAAGTTAAGTATTTTATAAATAAAGCCTATAGGCATATTTGTGTTTTGCAAAACAGAGTCGCAAAACATGATGCTTAGAAACAGCATATGTCACATTTTCCAATCTGCTACTTAATTTGATCGCAGCTTATTAAGTTCAAAACAAGTCATCCCCAATGTGATCACAATACAACTACTGTATTTTTATCTAAAAACACCTTTTTCAAACTGTTTAAAATATCTATTTTTGCATTTATTTTACAATAATTAATTGATAAAAATATTCTTGGCAGAAAGATGTTTTGCTGACAATTTACAGAAAGATGTTTTATAAACAAATTTACTAAAATTAACAATAATGAATAACATCCTGTAAATGAACATTTCAATACACGAAAATCAAACGACAGAAAAACTTATTTTTCTAAGCTTATGATATTCTAAATTAGTATGTGTATTGAGAAAAAGTAATTACAATACACTTTTATTTTTATAACTGAGTTTAAAAAGGAATTATTGAAGAAAACAAAACAGAGAAACTTAAATTTATCAAAAACATTAAAACTTATTTGAAAATAACTTTGAATAATTTGTTGTAGCTGTAGACGAACTTTTCATTGCTTTTCCTTTCAGTTCTTAATGACAAAAATGTCAAATGCTGCAACACTGTTTTATTTTGTCCATTTTATAAATCCTTTAAATACTTAGTCGTGTCAAGTTAGATGCACATGTTTTTCAGGCTCGATGTCATAGTCTGTTTTTATCAACACTGTTATTATATATGCATTGTTAATTATTTTGTTGTTGGTCACAATTTGGTAAGTCTCCATCATATCCAGCAAGCCAATTATTGATGTCACCAACGGTGGCTGAAGCTTGAGGATGGCAGAGTTTATTAGCGATTGTTTCTTTTAACTTTACGGAAGACAAATAAATTATACCAACATATTACTGGATGTGTCCGATTATTGTGAGTAAACTGTACATAAAAAAGTTACATTTTAACATTTCCTAAGAATATAACACATTTTTAAAATGTGTTAAAATAAAAAAAGTTTATTATTTTTAAAATTTTGAGCAGCCACAATTTTAAACAAACAAATTTTGTTAAATAACAAACTTGTCTAATCTGTTACTAAAATTTTTTTCAATGAAATAAAACCAAAACTATAAATGTGCCAACACATTATATTTCACATTTTTAATGACCCCCTCAAAACATGTTCAAGAGATAATGATCACTGCACATTTTATTGTTCTGGATAGGGTCTTACCATAATGGTGAAACAATAGTTAATTTTTCAATAAAAATTTGCTAAGAATGTAATTTTGAGTTCTATTTATCTACAGTATTCTAATTATTTAATATGTGTAAAAAACTATATTTTTATAAGTTTTTAAAAATTCAAATATTCTTAAATAATTTCCTGTTACATATATTAACTGTATTTTGACTTCATATACAAATTTTGCAGTTTTATTAAAAAAAAAAAATTAATAAATAAATGCTGATTTCTAAATAATATACAACCATGCATACATTTTTAGTTATAAGAAATTATCTTACATCATAAGGCAGTTTATTCCTAGGTTGTTCTACTACAGGCTTAGGGGTGGCAGTCTGGGGAGGTGGTGCTGGAGGAGGAAGAGGTGCTGCTTTCCTGATGGCACGTAAAGGTTTTAAAGGTCTTTCCTGACAGCGTCTGCATTCCCAGCATCCAATGCCACTAACAATTGCCGGCTTAAAACAAAACATTAAATCAATTAATACACGATAAACCCTTAAACAAGTCATGTTATAAATCAAAAAACATTCTGTATTACTTACCTGATGGCATAACTGATGATAACCCCTCGCGCAACGATCACAGACCATGATTTCATTATCTTTCTTGGGTTGTGTTTTCTTACAGATGACGCACATAACATCAAACCCCACATTCAATTTGGTCAAGTTTTTAAAACTCGACCACTGGTCGGTATTGTCCCCAAACTTTACCAGGCACTGTTCCCGGATTAGTTCAACCTAAAATTATAAACACACCAAATTAGCAACATTTTAAAAAGCTTAGATTATTTACTGTCCACAACCATTTCCTTCAAGGCCAAAATTTTTGCACAAGTTATGTTCCTCTCAGATCAGATGGTCAGTAGTACTGGTCATGTTAAAATCCCTTGACCACATGGATAGACAGACTGACCAAACATATGCTTTTATATTTAGTTTTGTCCAATTTTCTTTGGATTGTACTGTAACCTATCAGGAAACGCTTCAACTAAATGATTCATGCCTTATCTCCATTGTGTGTCGGCTGCATCTGACTTTCTAGTACCAATCTAGTCTCGTGTAATGTTTTCTAAGTATCTGATATTATAAACAAAACACTATCCAATACTGAATATACTTATAAATTAAAAAAAAGATGTACTTTATAAACTGTATTATGTTATATAATATGGCCGGTAAGGCTAGTCATCCGACCTTTAATAACATCAACAACACTTTAAAAATATGCCTTAGATGGCTGAGAGTAGGCCATGGCCAGTAATACTGGCTATTTGAGTGTAAAGGGTTAATCAAATTGAGTATGGCATTTATAAGAAAGAAGTACTTTATATACATAAAAATTTAATAGTATAGCTCTAATTGTTTCAATTGTTCAAAGCAATGCTGGAAGTCCACTTCTCCTAGCTTGTTGAGAACCTCCATCACTTTTTCTTTCACTACTTCCAGCACTGCTTGTGAAACACTTTCAAGAAACACTGTGAAATCTTGTCTTCTTAAGCTCCAATTTAAGTTTTGGATTTACAAAAGTCGGACAGGTTGGGCAAGTATGATGGATGGTCCAACATGATAATGTTATATTTCGTAAAGCACACCTTCACAGACAAGACGGAATGTGCAGGCGCATTATCTTGAAGTATCTAGGAATTTCTTTCACAAATCAGGTCTTCATCTTTTCACTTGTTCATGAAGGGCTGTCAGAGCCTTTACATAACAATGTTGATTGTATGGACTCTGCTTGCCCCCCCCCCAAAATCATGGCTTTGAATTCTGATTTATTTATTTATATCTGAATACTCTGCTTTTTTTTATAAGACACCAGCGCAAGGATTTAAATGGGCGATTGCTACAGCAAGACTGTCTTAAGCAAAGTTCCTTCTGGAGGAATCAAAGGGGCAGCAGATATCCTGGGCAGAGCATAACTCAGGAGGATCATGGGACATAACAGGGCACTGTGGTCTGAGGGGGCACTGTTGTCTGAGGATAGGTGTGTACCACGGAGAAACCGTGTGTAGATTGTACAGGAAGGAGGAGGAAACTGCAGGTCACATAATTTATGATTGTGAGGTTCTTGCTAGTAGGAGGCTAGGGGTTTTGGTTTCCAAGACCCTAGGGATCTTCAGCAGAATGAGCTAGTCAGTGGGTTGTTGGAACTTATTAGGGGCACCAATCTGCTGAACTAGGTATTTTAAGAGGTAAGTTGCACAATAGGTCAGTTGATCGCAGTGCCTGGGGTGCCCTTCCTCTAGAATATAACCTAATCTACAACAAGACTGAGCTATGTACAACCATGCCTATCGAACTCAGGGTGGAGGGAAGCATCAACAAGCGCAGACATGTTCAAACCTTCTGTGGCACGCTCTCTGTTTGCTGGTACCAGCATTAGTCTGATTATTTAACAGCCACACCTCATGTAGTACTGCACTAGTTAGTATATTTTAAAAATAACTACATGATTAATTTAACTACTTGCCTTGACTACAGTGCCCAGGTAAAAATTCCCATCTTTCCGTTGCACTAAAACTTCATCCCCACTGCAGAAACTACGGTCTTTGGTAGTTGAATCTGGTACTGCAGGACTCTCTATTTCCTTTAAGTCTTGACCCTAGAACCAGAATAATATGTATTATAACCCAATTGAAGAAAATTTTATAATTAAAGGTTACATTTAATTTATTACAGCTTCAGAGTGTAAGTGCAATTTTTTGTTTGCAACAAGATATTTGGTTTGATAAAATACAAGAATAAGGTGTATTTGTTCACAATACACCTTGATTGTTCAGAATCAATAAATTGATTGATTCATAATAAATTGATTCTTCAGAATCAAGACTGTTGCTAATGCTGTAGTGCATGTATATCAGACAGACAAGAGAGAGTGAGTGTGTGTGTGTGAGAGAGAGAGTGTGCAATGTGTGCATATCAAGAAAAATAAATCGCTAAAAAAAATGATTCGAATGCCAATGAAATTATTAATTTTTAAAACTTATTTTTTACTCTAACTTAATATGTTGGCTATCAAATGAAAAATTAAACTTCCATAGTAGGACAATGAACCAGATCCCATTATAGATCAGATTACCAAGATCGGTGATGCTTGGTCCGAACGCAGGTGACCGACATCTCACATGTGGGATGTTGTTACTATTCTGAATACTGTTCTTTAACATTTAAGTCAGTCCATTTGAATGAACAGCTTCCTGCATATAACGGTCTACATGGACTTATGATAAATATATGGGACGTTTGGTCTCCGTGCAGACCATGGGTGGTTATTTTTGTTTTTTTAACCACAGCAGTAAAGCTGGTGTCTTGTTCTGATAACATAACCAAGTTGATTGTTTCAAGTATTACAGTAATTATTTCTTTTCAGATTATTTAGTTTGTATTTTTTTTTTTGTTTAACGTCCGACTATTGTGCACACGGGCTAATGCAGACGATGGGATGATTTATAGCGTATGAAAATGCCAAGCCCTGGCTGGAAATTGAACCCGGGTCCTCGGGGTGAAAGTCCAGTACGCTATCAACTAGGCCACCGAGGCGGCTACTCAACTACTGACAACTACTTTAGTTTGTAGATAACCTTATTGAACAAAGGATGTTTTATCATAATTTTGTTTACCTTCGTATTCATATACACGTCTTACATTTGCTATGAATGGTATATGGTATAAAACCTATAATTTACACACAACTGACAAGCAGCCACAGACTGACATCCCATATACAGAATATAAAAAATAATATGTGAGTATAAGTGTAAATGGACTGTTTCTCTTTACATTCAGTTGAAATTAAAAAAAAAAAAATTGTCACGTTATATCACGTTAGAATGATCAGTCTGCAACGGAGTTTTAATAATTTGGACAGGTATGGTGAAACGCTCTGAGTCCTATATATGGGACATTTGGTAACCAACGTGTTAACAGTTCGTTAAATAATCTACTATAGTATAAATTATAACTTGGAAAAAATCTAATTTGTTAATTTTTGAGCCCACGAATTTGTAAAAATAAAATTTCAATAATTATGTGATTTTACAGTAACAGCAATAATAGGACATAAAGAATATAAGTTGTTTATATAACCATTATATAGGTGAATAATTAAATGAGAACATAACGTTCTTTAATATAAATATTACTTATTTGAAATATATGTTACAAAAATTTTGCTCAAAAATCATAATTGATGTGATTTTTTTAAAACTGAAAATTATTCTAAATGTCAACATTCCATATGTAGGCTATTACACACTTACTAGGTTATGCAATTTGTCCAACACTTAGTACCTAACCTGTTAGGTTTGACAAATTATATTTTCATCAAACCGAAAAATGCTACAAAATAAAACATTTTGATAAAAAATATCAGCCTATTTCTTAAACTTAACATAATGAGGTAGATGCCCAGACAGGTTCAATAACCTAGACAGTGTGTAACTGACTGCACATTGTTTGATCTTGTTCAGAATTGTTCTGTTTTTTTTTCTTCAAAAAATTGTTATGCTTTCACACTGTTAGTACCAATTATACTCAGTAAAATACAAAAGCTATTTTCAGGAAAAAAATTAAGTAGAATTTAACATAATAATATTACACTGCATTTAACTACATATACTAGTAAATAATATTGAAAAAAATTATCTACTTTATTTATAAATTTTTTTAACATTTAAACAATTTTATTGTACAACAATTAGAAATATGCATATAACGGAAATTATCATAATTTTTATTTTGAGATTTAATCTAGTAGCCTAATTTATTAACTGTAAATAACTTTAATTATTAATAAATTAAATAAAAATTTAGGCCTATAATAAATTCTGAGTAGCAGATCATCTTAAGAAGTCCTTGAGGTAATAAGTAATATATAATTTAAAATTAAATCTTACTGTAATTAACAAAGTATCACAACTATTATTTTTATATAAAGTATTTAATGAAGCACAAGAATAAAAAAAAACAAGCCAGAAGCTAACATCTATAAATGAGCAACTTAATACATGGAAATAAAATTTTTATATCATACTAGGCATACCATAAAACAATAGAGAAAATCACAGAAATATTACAAATAAACTGCAGAGGCATTAAATAAATAAACAGAAGTAAGGAATTTCTTAAAAGTGAATATGGAACATAACCTATATACATACAGATGTTCCAAAGATAGATTTACACTTGATCATCAATATATTATGCAAATCTTGGAACAAGTATTACATTCTAGCAAGATTAAAGAGCGTGTGGCAGTAACTGCAATCTTGAACCTAAGACTTTGAGGTGTGCAAGTTTAGACATGCAGCAGACTAAAAGGTATCTTAACCCCCCTCAACCACCAAACCATGAGAAAAATTTTAAGATGTACTTATTTCACATATAAAGTTTAAGTTTAATAATAATAATTTATTAAAAATTCACACTTTAAAATACACCCTACATTCTATTTCATCTTTCTGTTTGTTTTAAATTATTTTTATTAATCTTCTTTTAAACAGAGACGGATAGAGTTAGGCCTCTACCCTGAAAAAAAATGTAGGCTTGCTTAGCAAATATTATTAATCTTAACCTTTTTTATTAAATACAGTAAATCTTTGGTATATATGCTAGTGTAGGTAATTTTTTTCAAATTGTGATTTCTTAACATTTTTTCTTCTATTACATACCTTATCATTCAACACATATATTCACCCAGAAAACATTTTTTGTTTAAAGATTACTTACAATTTTAGGCTGATTTTTGTAGAACTGCATTATGTCATTGTTGTCTATATGGAATGTACTAGATTTCCTACACAGACTTACTGTTCATAGGTGTTGTCATTACTACACCGATCATACATGTTATCACACTATACTTGGCATTACAATAATAGGTATAGTAGTATAATAATTATACTTTGTTCATTTTTGTAATGAGAACATTATTAACAATAGCATATTTTTAATTAATATAGCTTTTTACACAAGAAAATTGTTACTTAGGTCCTTCAGTACTTTTTTTTACATAAAGTTTTCTATTGTTTTAGCAATCAAAATCACATTACCTACTTTCGTGCGGTAGCAATTTTGGTAAAACTGTACTTTTGAGCCTCATGCCATTTTTTGTCAATTTTGCACTGAAACACTATTATAACCCCTACAGTAATAATTCAAAATATAAGTGTGAAAACAACAGGACATTAGAAAAAAAAGTGAAAATGAAAGTGACAAAAATAACCTCTAAATGATAGCGCTAGAAATCAATAACATGATTTTCATCATAAAAACAACTATTTAAATGCGTGTTATTAGTACTGAAAAGAATATATAATCTTCTTTTTTTAAAAAAGAACTTTCAAGATAATAAATGATTTATTATACAGTGATAACATGAATGAACATCACTGGGTGACATAAGCGCAGTAATATTTCATATGGAATCTAGCTTGCTCTATGCAATGTAAATAGCAGTGATACTACAGTACAGTTCCATTAAAAAAGGGCTTAAAATCGTAAGTTATCAAAGTTACCATAAAAAATTGAATCATCCACGGGTGAATATAATAAAAAAGTTCATAATAAGGCAAAAAAAATTGTTGAATCACTACTTTAACATGAGGCTTGTAAGTGCACAAAAACCATAATTTTGAGGTTGTGCAGGTTACTTTTACTTTTGATTTATATTTTACTTAACTTCCTATATTATCCATACTTTTATATTTTGGATTATTGCTTTTGGATAAGTAATAAAGCATTCTAGTGAAAGAACAACTGAAAAATTTAAAACAACCTACACTGCATATTTACCAAATCTTTAAAAACAAACAAATATTCCCTGATAACAATGTCAGCATAAACAAAATTTCATTTTTCAAGTCAATTATTGAGCTCTAAAATTTTTTAAATATTATTAAAAACATATTTGAAAGACAAAATTATTTTCTGATATCAGTGGTCAAAGTAATCTAGAAATTTACCAAGTAAAAATACTACTATAATCATTAGGCCTAATAAAACTAGTCTATTTTTTAAATATAAGCCTAGCCTACCAGTAACACACAAAGCTTTTGCCCAATTTAAAAAATAAAAATGTCTCATATATCCCTAATTTAGAGAATGAAATATTTCACTTAACAGCACACAGTTACTGGATCCAGACCTGAAAATAGCCTATGAACTTACTCTTTTCCTGTTTGTTCCAGACATTTTGGCTAGCCTGCCCTTAGAAAACCCTCGAAGGGGTTTTCAATCTTTTCAGATTGGATCGTATCTATAACAAAGAAAAGAAAAATGAAATTCTTATTGAGAACATTTACTGTAACTTTTTTATCTTAAAATAAACGTCATGACAAAGCAAGCATTTTATATAAACACTGGATTCAAAATAGTCTACCCATTGAAAATAGTAATATGCTTTTCATTAATCAATACAATAATTCATCCATTAGAATTTTAAAACCAAAATGTTTTTACATTTTAAATTTTAAACATACAAAACAATAAATTCACCTAAAATCAGTAAAACTCATTAGTCCAAGCTAGACCGTTTCCAATCTTCATGATTTGTCAGCCATGTTTGATAAATCCTTCAAACACGGGCGGAATATTGTAAAATCAGTAAAATAGCGGTAAAATGTAAACTTTTTAATTTTAATTACTTTAATATAAATCCAATACATAGATAGCTTAAATTAAATTTCATAAATAAGCTAAATTATATTATTCTGAATTAAGGTACTTCGATTGCGGCTTCATCTGAGCATAAAAATTTAAATCATTTTATAATTTTGACATATTTAGCAATTGGAGGTACTGCATGAAGTGGTATCCAAAATTCTCGTTTAAAAACTCAGGTAGAATATTGGTAAAATTAGATTATCGTAATAATAGTTATAATTGTTTTTTTCGAATTTAAAACAAAATTCTGTAGCTCACACCATCACCAGAAAAATATCTCAAAAAAGTTATGTTTACGGCATTTAGCTATATGAATGTATTTTTTTAATAAAATGGCAAAAATGCAATAATAAATTTTAAACTGTACTTAAAAAGTGTTCACTGGAAACAAAAACAGCAAAACATTTGTCTTTGCATGTCATTTTTAGCTAGTATTAAATAGCTTGACATGATCATAGATTTACTACTGAGTATGACAGGAAGACCACTTAGTAGTTTATCTATGCATTCAAATGAGATGATAAAAGTGACTTACCTGACAGAGAATCACATAGTGGGTCCTACTTTAAAACGCCAATAATGTTAAAAATTTGACAGAATGTCACTTGGTACAAAGTAGTACAGCTAGACACAAACAACTACACTTTACTGCGCAGTCAGATTACAGTGAGAGAGTAAATATTTATAGAAGCAAGCACAGATGAATGACTTCTTTGCTTTTTCTCAAACGTTTTTCGAGCATAAAGTGGTTTGTATACTTTATACTCATACCACCAAAAACTCTGTATATGTTATTTGTACTGTACATTTTAGATGTTAGAAATGTTACTTCAAATACAGAAAACTCCCCTAAATACAATACGCATATTTTTAAAAATTTCCTAATTCTATAAAACAATATTATAAATACACAAAAATCTATAAAAATATGTCACTACATCTTTCCTTCTGTATTTTTTTTTTTTTTTTTTTTTTTTTAATGTTTAACGACCTATTATTGTGCACACTTGGGCTAATGCAGACAATGGGATGATTTATAGCGTATGAAAATGCCTAGCCCTGGCCGGGAATCGAACCCGGGTCCTCGGAATGAAAGCCCAGTACGCTATCAACTAGGCCACCGAGGCGGCCTTCCTTCTGTATATATAGTACCTTCCATAGATTAATACTCTTGGATTAGTACCAAGATAAATTTCATCAAAGACAATCAATACCTCTAAACTGTCCTGAGACCTAGTTTTGTTATATGACACTGCTTTCATTGCTGCTCTTTTTTTAGTACACAGAATTTCTTTTATTATCGAATAACCTCAATTAGTTATTAGAGCTATCATTGTATTATCCATAACTTTGACCTTAAAAAGACCATCGATCGTAGCCTTTAGATTTAGGTCACTAAATCTATCTATCTATCTATCTATCTATCTATCTATCTATCTATCTATCTATCTATCTATCTATCTATCTATCTATCTATATATATATATATATATTTAATAGCTAGATCAGCTATTATGTATATATGTATTATGTATATTTGTTATGTATTATGGTAAAAAATGTATAACAGTTTATATAATGTTATATATATATATATATATATATATATATATATATATAAAACATGAATGGAATTATGGAAAACTGGGATCATTGTATCAATGCCCAAGAGTACAATTTTGAAGAAGACGGTGGAAACTAGAAGTTATGGTAAGCAATTTTATTTTTACGTGAAAATTTCTCGAATTTTTGAGTATGAATTACATTGAAAAAGTACATACATCCGGATGTTCGACACAACTGTCTCTAAAAGATTGTAAAGATGAAAAAGATTACAGCAATTTTTTTTTTTTTTTTTTTTTTTTTTTTTTTTTGGTGTTTAACGTTCGATTATTGTGCACACTTTGGCTAATGCAGACGATGGGATGAAAATGTCAAGCCCTCGCCGGGAATCGAACCCGGGTCCTCAGGGTGAAAGCCTAGTACGCTATCCACTAGACCACCGAGGCGGCTAAACATTGTTCCAACGTTTCATCAAAATACAAAAGTGAACCAAAGGCCATTGATAAAACTTTGTGAAATGATGTAATCTACTAGAGTACTAGAAACAGTTTGAGATTAAACATTTTTTTGTATTGAGGTATTTTAGTGTATTTTAATCAAATTAAAATAGTCTAGACAAAATGTAATTTTGTGATCCATATGTTTTATCTGGGTACTTACGGATTTAATTTGAGTAAACTTTGATCAAAATCTTTAGGATCAATTTTAAGGAAAACAGATTATTAAATATTATTGACCAAAAAAAAAACTTGATTTTTTTTTAAATTATAAAAGTAGGTCCATAGATATAGAGGCAACCCAAAGCCTTACATGTCAACTGTCATCGAAATTAGTAGATTAGTTTAGTCTTCAACAATGTGCACAGATTCATAGCCTACACATTGCAACAGACATTCATGTAAAAACTAAGAGGATCTGAAAGTCGATATATTCGTTTAAATATTAATACAATATCGATTTTTCTACACAATTATCCTTCTTTTATACTTTGTATAGTGAGGTAAAAACTAGATACGACATTAATTTTATAGTCTACTTTATTTGGTGTGGATCTATTTTACGCGATATCAATGAAATTTGAATTTTAAATGTTGCCCACGTAGCCTATAACCTAAAATAACCGTATTATATAATTCTACCACATTTATTTAGGTTATGAAGATTTGTTGTTTTGCTTTCAACAAAAAATGAAACTCTTCAGTATGGCCTATTTTGATTACTGACATTCAATAACATTACTTCTTTAAATTGCCTCTAATGGAACGCTAAGTACAGGATGTTAGGCCGTTATTTTTCCCAAATATCAAGTTTGATAGCTGTAGCCTTTGTTTTTCATCTTCGCCTTCTTTACTTCAGAATAATCCTAATTTTTGTTTTCAAAATTTGTTAAAAAAATATAGGCCTATGTTTGAATTGTTTACAAATAAACCCTACGTAACCAAAATGTATGAGTCAATTTTACGAAATTTGTCAAATTTTTTGTCTTTGGGACAAAAGCTTCTAAACCAATGTATTTAGGAAGAAAACTGTGTGTATGTACGTATGCATGTGTGTGTGTGTGTGTGTGTGTGTGTGTGTGTGTGTGTGTGTGTGTGTGTGTGTGTGTGTGTGTGTGTGTGTGTGTGTGTGTGTGTGTGTGTGTGTGTGTGTGTGTGTGTGTGTGTGTGTGTGTGTGTGTGTGTGTGAGCACGTTCACGTTTGCAATTTTAGTCCAATTTGATACAAAATTTGCACAAAAATCATTTATACTAGTAGCTCTTATTAGGTAATTAACCAGTAAAATTCGTTCAACAGTTTCAAAATGGCGATACTTTTAAAAATCTTAAATTCTTTAAATCTTTAAAAAAATCTTTTAAAAAAATCGTAACTTTTTTGTCTTAATCATTTTGAAAATCCGTTATCACTAATCTTGATCAAGGTTAAATTCTGCATAAATTAACACTTTGAATTTTCAAAATCTGTTGAAATTAAAAAAAAGTTTTTTGGAGACGAGGGTTCGTCTTCGTAACGTCAATGTAATTTGAAAGTTTAAAAACTATTATAAGCAGATTTTAATGCTGATTACGATGGTGAGATCAGAATTTCGTAAAGGGTTAGATAAAGAAAAATAATTTTGGAGATTTGCTTCTATCACGTCAGCGAGACAGCTGCGTGCCGCGATTATTTTGTTTGTAAACTGGAAAACTGATATGTACATCAAAATCGATTTTTATACGTTAATCACACTTGTACTTCGTATAGTAAGAAAGTGAAAATAAAACGATACAAAGTAATATTGTAATATTCCAATTAATTTATGGTTCAACACATGTTTACATTTGTTCAACAACCATTGGATGAATATATTACAGGTTCACGTATGCAAAATGGATACACCTCTATAATCATATTACAGATAATTAAAATTGTCATTTAAATTAAATTTGTTCTGCAGTCTGTAAACTATTAATGATTTATGCTATATTATGTCACTTCACCTATGTATACATTTTTTTTACGTTTTGTACAGTTTATACCATTTACAAAAAACTTATTTCAAATAAAAACACTATCGTTCTGTAAAGCTTTTTCAAGAATATTTCTTTTTTACATCCTTAATTGTTAAAATTATAATTTTCCTATTATAAGAAATTTAAATACAATAATACTGTATTGTGTGTGCAGTATTTAGATTTGAATTTGCCTTGCTAATTGGCAAAACGGACGCCAGGAGCGTGCAAACGCATATTGTAAAGGTTCAAGTGGTTAGAGGCGCTGCAGGGCATCTAATGCCAGGAATTAAAAATCAAGAGCTCCGCAAATGGCAAGGAAATTGAGAAGGCAACTGTAATTGAAGCGTGATTGTTATATTATTGCTCCCCTACGCCACTGCCTGTTATATTCATGAATATATTTACAATGCAAACTCAAGTGAACAGTCGACACAAAATGACTAAATTTGACTTTTGGCGTTCTACAATACTAACGTTGTACAAGTTTACACTGTGGATTTACACCATTCTGTCTGTTTAAATTTATTATCGCACATGCATTTATATTAAACCGATTATAATTTAATTTTGAAGTTGATTTGATCAATGAAGATGTGAAATCTAAATGATAAATATGTTTTTAACAACAGACTCTCACGAGGACACAGATTGAGCCCCAAAACTTTCAAATCAATATTTTTGATACACCGGCCAACGTTATCTACTTGACCCGTGTCAACCAGTTTGTCCGATTGGTGCAGTAAACTTATCAAATAAACGAGACTCTCGAAGTTTAAGGATCCCGGGTAACAAGCACAATGAGTGCCCTCTACTTCTACACCGGGCGACTCAATTACTGTAGGCTTCTTGCCAAATATTCCTTTAACATTAAAGTGCAAACAATTTATACCACTGTGTAACTCATTGCCTCGATGAAGATATTTACTGTATTTTCGTGTTTGGTTTAAAATTTAAAAAATAACCTCTAAACACCTTACATTATTTTGGAGGTCTCGATACCGATCGTAGCATGCGGTGGCTTACTCCCCGAGCGAAAGCTTCCAAATTACTCTGAAAATAGATTAATGGTGCCAAAACATTACACAAACTTCCTGACATAGAATTATTTTTCCAAACATCCGGTACGAAAATTTCTGTAAAAAGGAAAAACTGTAATTCGGGCTGTTTTTTAAAAAAATAGATTCACCATATATTCTGTACATTTTTAAAATTTTTAATATATTTAACATTAAATACAAAACTTTACCAATCCTAATAGGATCGACTAGAGATTTACGTCTGTCATAAATCACAATTGTAGGGTTAACATTACAAATTGGTCAGTTCGTTATTTTTACTGAACCAAATCATGAGGTTTGGTTCTACTGAGGCGGCGAACATCGTTCATAACGCTGTCGGTCATTATCTTCATGGTTTTAACATGAATTTGGAGACGTTGGTTATGTTTCAAAGCTACATTCTTTATTTCCACTTTCACCATATTCATGTTAAGATCACGGTGTACCTGTTACGGATGTACCACGGAGCTTTAACTATCCTTCGAAGAACTTTATTTTGAAATTTTTGAATAATCTTCATATTTGATTCTTTTGTACAGCCCCAAATTTAAGTTCCATATGTCAAGTACTTGCTTACAAATTAACATCTTGTTACGGACAGACAACTCTAAGTTTCTTCCAAGCAACCAGTAGAGCTGCCGGTATTTTATATTCAATTCTTCATTCTTTTTCTTCACGTGCTCCTTCCACTTTAGCTTGATATCGAGGGTCATCCCAAGATACTTCGCTGTATTTACATGAGATAATGTTTTGTCATTTATTATCAACGGTATCGGTATTAATTTTTTATTAGTGAAATGAATTTGTGGATTAGGTTGATTTTCCTTCATTTATTTTAATTCGCCAACATTTAGTCCATTTATTTACTCGATCTACAGCTCCCTGCAGTTTATCAGTTGCAGCGATATATTCTGTACATAAAAAATATCATACCACATTCCATTCAGATGGTTTATAGTTCTCTCTCGCTCTCTCTCTCTCTCTCTCTCTCTCTCTCTCTCTCTCTCTCTCTCTCTCTCTCTCTCTCTCTCTCTCTCTCTCTCTCCTCTCTCTCTCTCTCTCTCTCTCTCTCTCTCTCTCTCTCTCTCTCTCTCTCTCTCTCTCTCTCTCTGTCTCTCTCCTCTCTTCTTCCCTCTCTCTGTCTCTCTCTCTCTCTCTCTCTCTCTCTCTCTCTCTCTCTCTCTCTCTCTCTCTCTCTCTCTCTCTCTCTCTCTCTCTCTCTCTCTCTCTCTCTCTCTCTCTCTCTCTCTCTATATATATATATATATATATATATATATATATATATATATATATATATATATAATATAAATATAAATAAAAAATCGTATTTATGCCATCGAGAAATGTTGAGGTTATATTAAATCGAACAAATAATATATACTAGAATGATCTTTGAATATTTATCGTAGATCGATAGTTAACTTAATAATTTAGGCAGACCATAGGAGACACTATAAGCTATACTATACTATACACTATACTAGCTGAATACCCGTGTTTCGAAATAGTATTAGCCGCCTCGATGGCCTAGTTGATAGCATACTGTGCTTTCACCCCGAGGACCCGGGTTCTATTCCCGGTCAGGGCTTGGCATTTTCATACGCTATAAATCATCCCATCGTCTGCATTAGCCCAAGTGTGCACAATAGTCGGACGTTAAACACACACACAAAAATATATTAAATCGTAAAAATACCAAAAGCCACTCTGTTCAACGTAACAACAAACTCAGTTAATAAATTAAAATAAAAACTCAACGTTTTGCATCGTTGCATAGTTTGGAATTTGTTTTAATTGAAACTCGACCGGGAAAGTTATTTGTATTGATAATGTAACTAGGGGATTGGGGTTGAAGAGGGTTTTGTCTATGTGTAGTGGGCCGTATGAATGTTGCTTCGCCTAATTACAGAGTCACGCTGACCATAAGAGCACAATTAGTGGGCTTGTTGTAATTTGCCATTCCAGTTTAGTTTAAGGGACTGTATCATTTCAGAGTGGCGTATTGTTTGACACGTGCCATGTTGTTCGTACTTTGATTATGACGCTTTTATCACATTCAATCAGTGGCCCCCTCTGAAGTGTTCGGCCAAAAACACGGGGAAATCTACCTAATTTCTTGAAATAGTTATAAGATTTTGCGTAAAATTTCGTAATATAAATGACATCAATCGAAAAAAACAGAACAACCCCGTCGGCGTTCAGAATCTGTATCTGTTTTTTTTTTGTGTACTCCCGAATTTAAAACGTCAAAGTTAATGTCTTTTAATTAAAATTTCCTACACTGACTTACGAATCTAAACATAAATGCGGAGCGCAATGAAGACGCACGACAACCAAAAGCGGAGTTCAGTCAGTTTAAAGAACGTCTTTGTATCCTTTTAAACATAAATACGAGGTATGTTCAGAAAGTAACGAGAATTTTAATTTTTTTAACAAAATGTTTATTTATTCTTCTACATTGATGTTGTCGCCTTCAAAATAGTCCCCATTGGAGATTACGCACTTGTGCCAGCGCTTCTTCCAATCCTCGAAACACTTTTCAAACTCGATCTTTGAGATAGCCTTTAATTCTTTCAGCGATGCGCTTTTAATGTCATCTACGGCTGTAAAACGACGGCCCTTTAAGGTTCTCTTATTTTTGGAAATATGAAAAAGTCACACGGAGCCATGTCTGGCGAATATGGAGGCTTGGGCATCGTTACAGTACTGTTTTGGCCAAAAATTCACGAACAAGCAATGAAGTGTGAGCTGGTGCATTATCGTGGTGCAAAAGCCTTGAATTGTTTTTCCACAGATCCGGGCGTTTTTTTCGGATTGCTTCACGCAAACGGCGTTGAACTTGTAGGTAGTACTCCTTATTGACCATTTCACCTGGTGGCAGGAATTCATGATGCACTATGCCATTAATATCGAAGAACACAGTGAGCATAACCTTCACGTTCGACCGCACTTGTCGAGCCTTTTTCGGTCTTGGCGAGCCAGAATGCCTCCACTGGGATGATTGAGCCTTAGTTTCGATGTCATATCCGTAAACCCATGTTTCGTCACTGTTATAATACATTTCAGTAATTCCGCATCATCGTTGACTACATTTAGTGACTCCTGAGCAACTTCCATTCGCCGCTGTTTTTGTTCAAAATTCAACAATTTTGGAACGAATTTTTACTGCCACGCGTTTCATACACAAAACATTGGAAACGATGTCATGACCCAATCGATATGCCAACATCATCAGCGACCTCTCTAATTGTGATTCGGCGATTGTTCATAACCATTTCTTTCACTTTATCCACGTTTTCATCGGTTGTTGATGTGCTGGGGCGTCCAGGGCGTTTATCTTCAACGTCTTCACAGCCTTCTTGGAAACGCTTATACCACTCGTAAACTCTTGCTTTACTCATATCAGACTCACCATAGGCCTTTGTTAACATTTCACACACTTTGTTACACTTTATTCCATTTTTACACAAAATTTGATACAAATTCTTTGATCCATTTCTTTTAACAAACGAAAATCGCCGAGCTCATAAAAACATGTCTAACCTTAGTAGCTGTCACAGACAAAGTCAACAATAAAAACAGCTGAAAGTTTTATCATACTTCAAGGGCATGTATACCAACATAAAAAAATATTTGACAATCGGACTCTCCAAGCCCGCGAAATTAAAAAATTCTCGTTACTTTCTGAACACACCTCGTATTTAGGCCTACTGTAACGGAATCTAGGAAACTACTATGTTTAAAAACCGTAACCTAGGTAACGAGAAATAATAAGTTTTTTTTTATATTTTGAATGCATAGTCATCTCCGCTGATCACCGCCCGCCCACCAAAATAGGCTGATATAATCAAAATTCGAGCGAAGTCAGATGAACCAATTTTGAGAAACTAGGGGATTTTTCAGTTTTTTCGATTGTATAGAAATAGATTTTCTGGGGATAGGCTATAGTGGCACCTATAGCCACGATTTGTTCGGTAATTATGGAATACGTTTAAGTAAAATTTAATTAAAATCGTTTTAACTAATTTTGGGGAAATCCCATTTAAACAGTTTCATTAAAAAAAAATACGTTTTTTGAAAAATTAAAAAATTATCTCGAGATATTAGCAAATTATATAAATAAAACATTTTAATAAAAATTTAACAATTAGTGTCTCTAATAATCACAAATACACACGCGCACACAAACACGAACACACAAAAACACGGTTTTTTAAGCAGGAGAACTGTAAAGTTTGGTTTTTCACGAACTTTCTTATACTTTTCTTTATACTTCTTTATACTTTCTATAGTGAGAAAATAAAAACAACAAGTAATTATGCGGTACTTTCCAAATACAAAGGTTCATGTAGGCCCTCGAATTTTGTGTTTGGTTCTTTTGATTTCAAATTATCCTGAGTTCGAATTATAAAACAACCACTCTTATTAGGCCTACTGGGTTCATTAAGACGGTTTTCAAGTGTATAGACCATTATAGCGTAATTTCCCGGCCTATGATAACCTTTATCTAAAAAATTTGGCGTAAGGAAAAATATAAATGCATGGAAGAAAATGTGATAATATAAAATTTATAACAACTTGTCTTTTCAGGCTACTTCCTTAATAATAGTCATTGTTTATCTTGGTTACAGGGTTATTTAGCCGCCTCGGTGGCCTAGTTGATAGCGTACTGGGCTTTCACCCCGAGGACCCGGGTTCGATTCCCGGCCAGGGATTGACATTTTCATACGCTATAAATCATCCCATCGTCTGCATTAGTCCAAGTGTGCACAATAGTAGGACGTTAAAAATAAATAAATAAATAAAATACAGGGTTATTTTTTTTCTTTCGAACAGAAAATCTTTTAATCTCAGAAAACACATTTTGTTTTAATATCATCGCAGCACGCAGCTGTCTCGCTGCCATGTATGAGTGATTTTCTAATATATTTTTTCACTTTTTAACTTAAAAATTACATTGAAATTACAAAAATGAATCCTGATTTTCGAAAATTAAAAACATTCGTTTATGCAGATTTCAACGCTGATTATGATAATGAATCCGATTTTTTTTTTAAGTAAAATAAAATAGTTACGCATTTTTAAAAATTTAAAAGACCGTCATTTTGAAAATGTTGAACGGATTTTTATGGGTAACGAACTAGTCCAAGGACGGAATAAAGGGGGCGAAGGGATAATCGCGCTTCCCGAGACAAAAGAAATTAAAAAATGTAAAAGATCCTATTTTAATTTCATAAAATGGAAGTATATGCGTCGTTTCGAGAAAAATGTCCAAGGCCACTGAGGGGTCAGACATTATCCCGATCTCAACTTTGTATGTACGTGAAATTTTGTCCGTATGTACGTTTGTGCACTTTGTAACTCTTATACTGAGGGTGAGAACGGGGTTAATCAATCAGACATTTTATGTTGGTTCTCTCTTCTCTTCCTGTGTTAACTGCAACAGTAGAAAGATCTTTGCGACTCTAAAATTAACCAAACTAACGAGGACGAGGGATCAGCGTTAACGGTAAGAGTAAAGCAACGGGAGTAACTGCGGCTGTACGTAAAACGTTACGGATAACAATATTGAGAAGAAGGAAAAGAAGAAAAAGCATGTTTTCTTTAGTAAAACTTCTGTTTGAAAATAAGTGGCCTTGTAAATAATAATAATAATTGTACATTAGGAGTCTAGAAAAAAGGTGGCAGTGGCATGACTGCCGACAGAAGTGACTACTTCTTATCATGGGTTATGGCTATATATTTTACACCACAAAATAAAATTTATAGTCGATTTTCAAAATCATGAGTACGTTCATTTCAGTTTAATATATTTCTAAATACAATATTATATGATTTTATGGTTTTTTGCCAAGACATAGATTTTTGCTACTCGACACTAGAATAGGCTATAACTGACCACGGGAGAAGCACGGAGTCCCAAATGTATTCCTGCTACTCTTAATATCTGACCCTGTGACTTATTGTCATTGTAGATGCCAACTTCAATGGAAACTGCAATATTTTAATTTGGAAAGGCAGGTTGTTTGGAATTATAAGATTGTTTCAATTAAAATCATTGCAAATGTAAGCTTATAAACAATAATTTTATAATAAATAATAACAGGGATTCAGATTTTTAAAACGGTACCATCTATGTCCATCTCAGGTACCTAAACCATATTCATTTTAAATTTCATCTCAATCGGTCCAGTAGTTAATGTGTTATTGAATAACAAACAAAAACACACACTTAAACTTTCAAATTTAAAATATTATATTAAGAAGTATAAAATATTATTAAAACGTCACTGTTGTAGCCTACAGTTAACACATATCACAAAACTGAATACTAAATAATTCAGTTGCACTGGGTAAGTAGTATAATGGCATTTAAATAATTATTATTCACACCTACCAATATATAATAACGTATAAAACGTCACTGTTACACAGTTAACACTTGTCATAAAACTGAATACTAAATAAAGTTGGACTGGGTAAGTAGTATAATGGCGTTTAAAATAATTTAAATATTTATTATTCACACCAACCAATATATAATAAACGTATAAAACGTCACTGTTACACAGTTAACACTTGACACAAAACTAAATAATTAAGTTGGACTGGGTAAGTAATATAATGGCGCGAACATACAAGTTTTCACTTCAAAAATACATTTTAAAACAAAAATATGTATAAGAGCGTGATGCGTGACGGCAAACTGGATTTTTTCCGTGCAAAACATACATCCATACCCCGCCATAAGAAGTAGTATATAAGTATATGCTATATAGGCCTATAGCCTATAAGAGCGTGATGCGTGACGGCAAACTGAATTTTTTCCCGTGCAAAACATACATCCATACCCCGCCATAAGAAGTAGTATATAAGTATATGCTATATAGGCCTATATAAGAGCGTGATACGTGACGGCAAACTGAATTTTTCCCGTGCAAAACATACATCCATACATCCATATCCCGCCATAAGAAGTAGTCACTTCAAAAATTAAGTGGTTTGTTTAAAATAGAGTACATTTTTACACTTATTTTACACTTGTTTTAAGCCTTTCACTTGTTTTAAAAATTTTCATGCCCTCAGGGAAGCCCTCTTATAAGTTCAACATCAAACCGACCGTCCCTGGCCATAAAATCGCATTAATCCGTCAGTGAACTAGTCCAGGCTATTACCAGAATGGAATATTGTGCCGAGTTTACCACAATGCTTGCTCCAGCAGCTCATTTTCCAATAAAAACAACCTCTTTGCCGTCACTGCCTCGAAGTAAATTTCATGCTATTTAAATTAAAATGCATAGACCTAACCTCAACAAGAACAATAAGGTAGATTTCCCTAACGATGTGCTTAGACAAATAGACAAAAGCTTGCACTCTGCGCGACTATGAAACGAGCGTCTTCATTCATGTTCAAGTAGGCGCCGTAATGCAGATTGTAGACTTAGGTGTACTCGCAGAATTTACGTTTATACACAAGTGGCAACTAACAACCGAGCGGCAACAAAGAACGTAGGCCTAAACCCCGCGGCACGGTCTGGTAATTGCAGCGTACTCGGGGTCCGTACGGCTCGAGGTGATTCGGCAGGTCATTGACAAAACCCTGGTCGTTGTACAACTGTGAACAATATTCCTTCAACAATAATTATACTAGGGGTGGGCGTTTCTGCTATTTTTACAAGAAATCAACAAACTGTTTGTTGAGAAAAAAACTGCTTTTTAAAACAGTTGGAAAAAACAGGTTTAGAAAACTGAAACTCGAAGTTGTATTAGCAGCTAAAACATAAAGCACAAACGTTCAGTTTTCTAAGACTACTTTTTCATTCCCTTACCACCATGTCCTTAACTGTTTTTGGGTGTAAAGCATTTAGAAAAAAATAATCCTTATAAGTGTAGTAATAATTAAATTACATTCTCAAAACGTAATATATATGTATGCCATTTTATATTTACAAAATGCAATGAATTTCTAATAGAAGCATTTTTTTTTACTTAAAAATTAAATAGTCCTTTGCATATTTACTGAAATGCAAACAATTTAGAATATTTTTAGTTGATTAAAAAATATTGATGATTGATAATAAATATAAAAAATATGTTTAAATAAAATTAGGTTATGTATTTACAAAATGTGAGATATTATTGTCATATTTTTATTTGGGAGAAAGTAGGTTTTTACTTTTCAACACTGAAAAAAGTAACCTTAATAAGTACAATATAGTAATAATAAGAACATAGGCCAAATGTGTTTAAATAAAATTAGCTCTATATAGTTACAAAATTATAGGTTATTAACATTAGGTTATTATAAATGTCCTTTCAAATTAGTCACACTGGATTTATAAGATAAGGCTTGTTTATATATATATTGCAAAAAGCCTTTTCATTCTCAGCCTTAAAAAATAGTTCCAAATTATACTTCTTTGACGGTTAGCCATAATTTTAAAACATATGACACTAAAAGATTTGATTATATTCAGATGTAGCCATATATTTCGCAAAATTTTAGAAAAAGTACTAAAATAACCTAAAATTATTCAAGATATATACAAGAGTAGATATTGTGAATTTTAAAAAGTCCACACATCCAATAAATAATTAAAAACTATGCACTTAATTCTAAAAACATAAAAAAAGTAAAAGAAAACTTTCAAAATTGTCCACTAAATATTTTTAAATTTTTAAACACAAAGTAAACTACGGAGAAAAACTAATATAAAACACAATTATGGCTGATTTTACAGTTTAAAAAAATGTTTGAACAACAAATTTTACATTTAAAACTTTCAAACAACTCGCAACAAAATAAGAGATAAACGTTGACAACGCCCAAACAGTTCTTACTTCACTACAAGCAACAAGAAACTTTGAAATAAAGGGAAAAACAGGGAAAAAGCAGGTTGAAGAAAAGCAGCAGGAAAACAGCAGGAAAAAAGTTTTAGCGCTGCGGCAACGTTCGAATAGAACGTGGGTGGTGGGGAAGTCCCAACAGCTGTTCCTTGTTTAACCAATCACGAACCAGTCCAAATCAAACTGCTGTTTCCGTTTGGAAAAGCAGTTTGTATGTCGTATATTGAAAAGCAGTTTCTTTAACAGTTTGGTGTTTTCTTACCCACCTCTAAATTATACTGACACCCCGGCTAACGGTCTTATTCACGGAACAGAAAAATTGACGCGCATAACGGTTTAGTTCGGATAAAAGGCTGTGTAGGTTGTTTTCGATTTTTCTGTAAATTGTTCACTGAAACGTTTTATTACACGCCCAAAAGCAATAATCCAAAATATAAAAGCGCAGAAAGCACTGGAAATATGATAAAAATCGAAAATAAATGTCGCATAACCTCAAAATTGCTACCGCGCGAAAGTAGGTAACGTGTTTTTGATCGTTAAAACAATAGAAAAACGTTTATTATTTTTTAAAAATATAATGACCTAACTGACACTGTTGTTAGGTGGTGAACCTAACACAAAAAAGACTATAGCGAAATTCACAAATAACGGACGACATTTTAACAATGTTTTCATTACGGTAACGAACTAAGGGAAAAGGAATAAACCTTAACATGGCTGTCAGAACGTGTAACGCGCATGAGCAGTTAACATGTTAATAATAATGCGCATGACCGGTAAATCCGTGTATGAAATTTAATGTTTAATGCAATGTAAACAGCAATGGCGCCACAATATAGTTCCGTAAAAACGGCCTCAAATCGTTAAGTAATCTTCAAACAAATTATTTTCCTCGGGTGAATACGTGTTAATTAGATAATAGGGTATAGAATAAAACAAACAAAAATATTTAGACAAATCACAATTTGAAACAACCTACACTGCATAAATAACTATTGTGCTGTGCTACAGAAATAAACATTGTGCTGAGTTAACACAAACAAGCCTTTAATTGATGGGTTTGGTTTTTGCAGGGCAATAACTTCCACGATATTTCTCAGTTATCTCTTCTCAGAATGCCACTCCTATTCTCTTTTCTGTCATTGTACCTAATTTTACTTAGTGTGTCCACTCGTTTAATTTGTTAACGTGTTAGAAAATTTCAACAGTTATAATATCGTGTTACATTTGATTTTTAAATTTAACAAAACGTCAAGTGTCTGTGTGCGAGTTTCAAATTGTAGTTTAAATTCTGTTTTAAATTTTTAACAAATTAAAATGTTTTCCATAAGTATTGTAAAAGCTGACTCGCACAGCAGTCTGCTCAGATAAGTCTTAGTTCTGGGAATAACCTAGAGGTGGGTGTTTCTGCTATTTTTACAAAACGTCAACAAACTGTTTGTTAGGAAAAAAGCTGCTTTTTAAAACAGTTGAAAAAAACATGTTTAGAAAACTGAAACTCAAAGTTCTATTAGCAGCTAACACATAAAGTACATACGTTCAGTTTTCTAAGACTACTTTTTCATTCCCATTGCCACCATGTCCTTAACTTGTTTTTGGGTGTAAAGCATTTAGAAAGGATACAAATAATCCTTACAAGTGTAGTAATAATTAAATTACATTCTCAAAACGTAATAGTTATGTAAGCCATTTTATATTTACAAAATGCAATGAATTTCTAATAGAAGCATTCTTTTTTACTTAAAAATTAAATAGTCCTTTGCATATTTACCAAAATGCAAACGATTTAGAATATTTTTAGTTGATTAAAAAATATTGATGATTGATAATAAATATAAAAAATATGTTTAAATAAAATTAGGCTCTGTATCTACAAAATGTGAGAGGTTGTTACTACAACTCGCAACAAAATAGAGATAAACGTTGACATTGACCAAACAGTTCTTACTTCACTACAAGCAACAAGCAACTTTGGAATAAAGGAAAAAGCATAAAAGCAGGTAGAAGAAAAGCAGTTAGCAGGAAAACAGTTTTAGCGCTTGCGGCAACGTTCGAATAGAAGTGTGGTAGTGTGGAAAGCCGTTCCTTGTTTAACAAATCATAAACCAGTCCAAATCCAACTGCTTGTTTCCGTTTGAAAAAACAGTTTGTTTGTCGTTTATAAAAAAACAGTTTTTTTAACAGTTTGGTGTTTTCTGCCCCACTACTACTAACCACTCCAGCTAGGAAGGCATGTAAAGCTAGACACTTTGCGCCAGCACGTATTCCATGTTTTTTTTTTTTTTTTTTTTTAACGTCCGACTATTGTGCACACTTGGACTAATGCAGACGATGGGATGATTTTATAGCGTATGAAAATGCAAAGCCCTGGCCGGGAATCGAACATGGGTCCTCGGGGTGAAAGCCTAGTACACTATCAACTAGGCCACCGAGGCGGCCCGTTACCCTACTGATGTTAGATGAATATGAAGATAAAAATGGACCTCGTCATAGTTTTGGTGTCCATAACATGTCGAAAAAAAAGACAGATACAAGCGGAATTTTGGAAAATTTTCAGTCAACTGGAAGATAAACATAAATTCCAGCACTAGTTTTCGGATGTCCCAGTACAATTTTCACGTTCTGATTAGCTGAAAAAACCGGACACTGGAAAAAAAACTTTATTATAAAAAAATTCTTCCATTATTAAAAAAAAACTAAATTCTTTTACTCTTTCTATTAACGTTTCTTGAATTATCTCAGAAACATGGTCACTGCAAGCAAACGGACGGAAGATAGTAGGCCTACATATTTTACGGAAGTGAACGGAAAAACCTTACATAACAGTCGTTCGAACTTTCTACTTTTATACAAAATTTCAAGTTTTGCTCAAACAAACTTGGCCAAGTTAAGGTATTTGGTATGTTGTAAACCCTTTTTTATTTGCGTATTCGGTAAGCAACGACACCGCTCATTATACCGAGTTCAAGGGTAAACTTCTGCTAAGGATATGCAATCGAAGCGGGGCTTAATTAATTGATATCCGGGAATACCACCCATTGAGAGACACGTTTCTCCTAACAGTTCCCAAAGCAGTTTCTCTCTAAACTTTTTTTGGACCAAGCGATCGATGTCTGTTTCAGCACTACCGTTAGCATTTGGTTTGTGTGTTTTTTACGCAGTTTTCGCCAAACGCGTTGACCGATTGTTTTGAAATTTAGTAAGGAAGTACCTTGTA
Source organism: Callitettix versicolor (assembly GCA_022606455.1). Classification (NCBI taxonomy): domain Eukaryota; kingdom Metazoa; phylum Arthropoda; class Insecta; order Hemiptera; family Cercopidae; genus Callitettix; species Callitettix versicolor. The sequence goes on from CM040189.1 coordinate 16,742,198, forward strand.
TAAAGCCCGAAGGACGTATGTGTAAGATAATATCCCATTCATTTCCGTTTAAAGATGGCGGGCTCTGATTCAACGTTGAGAGTATAGTTGCAGGTTATTTTCTGTAATAACCAATCATAATTTTGAACGCTTCGAGCCAGAATAGTGGTGGGGCAGAAAACACCAAACTGTTAAAAAAACTGCTTTTCTATAAACGACAAACAAACTGCTTTTTCAAACGGAAACAAGCAGTTTGATTTGGAATGGTTTAAAATTTGTTAAACAAGGAACGGACTGTTCTATTCGAACGTTGCCGCAAGCGCTAAAACTGTTTTCCTGCTGTTTGCTGCTAACTGCTTTTCTTCTACCTGCTTTTATGCTTTTTCCCTTTATTCCAAAGTTGCTTGTTGCTTGTAGTGACGTAAGAACTGTTTGGTCAATGTCAACGTTTATCTCTATTTTGTTGCGAGTTGTAGTAACAACCTCTCACATTCTGTAGATACAGAGCCTAATTTTATTTAAACATATTTTTTATATTTATTATCAATCATCAATATTTTTTAATCAACTAAAAATATTCTAAATCGTTTGCATTTTGGTAAATATGCAAAAGCTATTTAATTTTTAAGTAAAAAAAGAATTGTTTCTATTAGAAATTCATTGCATTTTGTACATAAAATGGCTTACATAATTATTACGTTTTGATAATATAATTAATTATTACTACACTTGTAAGGATTATTTTTATCCTTTCTAAATGCTTTATACCCAAAAACAGTTAAGGATATGGTGGCAGTGGGAATGAAAAAGTAGTCTTAGAAAACTGAATGTATGTGCTTTATGTTTTAGCTGCTAATACAACTTTGAGTTTCAGTTTTCTAAACCTGTTTTTTTCCAACTGTTTTAAAAAGCAGCTTTTTTCCTCAACAAACAGTTTGTTGACGTTTTGTAAAAATAGCAGAAACGCCCACCTCTAAGAGAAAGAGCATAAAATTTCCAATCCTACTCGGTCTAGTAACATTGTTTATAAATATTATGTTACATCTTTAATGGAAGTAACCACAGATTATAGATCGTAGCCACAGATTGTCGATGTTGTGGCTAGGCCTACCACTGATGGTATCCGTGAGGGTTCTTTAATTTTTTTTCAACATAATCCCAAATGTCTTTTTTTTTACAATTTATTTCACCGGCCTGGGTCATGCATTTATGGCCAAAATTTGTGTAAATCTGAAATGAGTAGTTCTGATAAACTTTTTTGTGTGATGTTATGAGTTTTTCTTTTTACACAGATGAAGAAAAATGATCGATTAACGCATAGGAAAAACCAATGCTAGTAACTAGACGTGGGCGTTTCTGCTATTTTTACAAAACGTCAACAAACTGTTTGTTGAGGAAAAAACTGCTTTTTAAAACAGTTGGAAAAAACAAGTTCAGAAAACTGAAACTCAAAGTTGTATTAGCAGCTAAAACATAAGCACATACGTTCAGTTTTCTAAGACTACTTTTTCATTCCCATTACCACCATGTCCTTAACTGTTTTTGTGTATAAAGCATTTAGAAAGGATAAAAATAATCCTTATAAGTGTAGTAATAATTAAATTACATTCTCAAAACGTAATAATTATGTATGCTATTTTATATTTACAAAATGCAATAAATTTCTAATAGAAGCATTCTTTTTTTTACTTAAAAATTAAATAGTCCTTTGCATATTTACCAAAATGCAAACGATTTAGAATATTTGTAGTTGATTAAAAAATATTGATAATTAATAATAAATATAAAAAATATGTTTTTTTTTTGTTTAACGTCCGACTATTGTGCACACTTGGGCTAATGCAGACGATGGGATGATTTATAGCGGATGAAAATGCCAAGCCCTAGCCGGGAATCGAACCTGGGTCCTCGGGGTGAGAGCCTAGTACGCTATCAACTAGGCCACCGAGGCGGCCTAAAAATATGTGTAAATAAAATTAGGCTCTGTATTTGCAAAATGTGAGAGGTTGTTACTACAACTCGCAACAAAACAGAGATAAACGTTGACATTGACCAAACAGTTCTTACTTCACTACAAGCAACAAGCAACTTTGGAATAAAGGGAAAAAGCATAAAAGCAGATAGAAGAAAAGCAGTTAGCAGGCTAACAGCAGGAAAACAGTTTTAGCGCTTGCGGCAACGTTCGAATAGAACAGTCCGTTCCTTGTTTAACAAATCATAAACCAGTCCAAATCAAACTGCTTGTTTCCGTTTGAAAAATCAGTTTGTTTGTCGTTTATAGAAAAGCAGTTTTTTTAACAGTTTGGTGTTTTCTGCCCCACCACTATTAGTAACTAGACCGGCACCTGTAACCACAGCGGTGTTGTAGCTTACATCTTACAGACAGTATTAATTATACGTAAAATGACTGCATAGTTCACGTCAAAAGAACGGCACGCTGAACGTGATGGAAGCAAATTTCGAACTTTTTTATCTTGCACTCAATTAAAAAATCAGATTTAACCAAAACAACTACCATTAATTTAAACTACATTATTTGGTAAATAACTTACCTTGGTCAAGGTATCACTAAATTTACTTTATGCGCCAAGTTTGAATAATAGCATGTCGGACAAAAAGTGCGATCGTCAGAGTGTATATAGGCCTATATATAACGCACGTGCGCGTACGCGCGCGCGCACACACACACACACACACACACACACACACACACACACACACACACACAATTTAACGAGCTCTCAAAAAGTAATCAAGAGGTCAGAATATTTTCAATGTTCCAGGTCTGGACCTTACCACTATGGCCCCTCCAATAGTTCATTTTCCAATTGAAATTATGTAATAATAATTTAAATAAATCTTCGCTGCAAATTATTTATTCATATTGTATAAAAAGTCTGAAAGTATAATACAAACTTGTTTTCTTTACTGTCAAAATAGCCTACACAATTTAAATCAATCTAAACTAATGCAGGGCATTTTGTTGTTGTTGTTATTTTAAGGCGAAAAGCACATTGAGGCTATTATCGCCTCCCTAAATGTAAGTGTGAGTAAAGTGTTAAGTTGTAATTTTTTTTTTTTTTTTTTTTTTTTTTTGGTGTTTAACGTCTGACTATTGTGCACACTTGGGCTAATGCAGACGATATGATTTATAGCGTATGAAAATGCCAAGCCCTGACAGGGAATCGAACCCGGGTCCTCGGGATGAAAGCTTAGTACGCTATCAACTAGGCCACCGAGGCGGCCATGTTCTTAAAATACAGAATGCTCCACAACGAAGCTTGTAATTTTTCCGCCAATTGAACAATAACCACAATATTTAAGAAAAATGTTACTGAACCAACTTTATTGGTTGGAACTTTTATTCTATTTTCTAAGAAGTGGTCGAAATTACGATAAGTATTGCCTTTCCCAGAATTACGGGAAATAACTACCAACTACACTCTCTACGTTAAGGCAGACGTCGCCATCTTAAAACGGAAGGGAATGGGAAAAACTTTACACCTACGTCTTTCGGGCTTTGTACAAGATACCTTCGTATCAAATTTCAGAACAATCGGCCAATGCGTTTGGCCAAAACTGCGTACACTCGTCGTCGTTGAATCAGAGTCCGCCATCTTGAAACGGAAGTAAATGGGGGAAAATCTTACATATATATCATTTAGGTTTTATACAAGGTATCTTCGTACTAAATTTCAAAACAATCGGCCAATGCTTTTGGTCAAAACTGCGTAACTCTCATCGTTAAATCAGAGTCCGCCATCTTGAAACGGAAGTAAATGGGAAAAATTCTTACACTATGATCGTACGGGTTTTATATAAGGTATCTTCGTACTAAATTTCAAAACAATCGGCCAATGCGTTTGGTTAAAACTGCGTACACTCGTCGTCGTTGAATCAGAGTCCACCATCTTGAAACGGAAGTACATGGGAAAAAGTACACATTGATCGTACGGGCTTTGTACAAGGTATCTTCGTACCAAATTTCAAAACAATCGGTCAATGCGTTTGGTCAAAACTGCGTAACTCTCATCGTTAAATCAGAGTCCGCCATCTTGAAACGGAAGTAAATGGGAAAAAGTCTTACACTTTGATCGTACGGGTTTTATAGAAGGTATCTTCGTACTAAATTTCAAAACAATCGGTTAATGCGTTTGGCCAGAACTGCGTACACTCGTTATTGTTAAATCAGTCCGCCATCTTGAAACGGAAGTAAATGGGAAAAATTCTTACACTTTGATCGTACGGGCTTTATACAAGGTATCTTCGTACTAAATTTCAAAACAATCGGTTAATGCGTTTGGCCAGAACTGCGTAACATTCTCATCGTTAAATCAGAGTCCGCCATCTTGAAACGGAAGTAAATGGGAAAAAGTCTTACACTTTGATCGTACGGGCTTTATAGAAGGTATCTTCGTACTAAATTTCAAAACAATCGGTTAATGCGTTTGGCCAGAACTGCGTACACTCGTTATTGTTAAATCAGTCCGCCATCTTGAAACGGAAGTAAATGGGAAAAATTCTTACACTTTGATCGTACGGGCTTTATACAAGGTATCTTCGTACTAAATTTCAAAACAATCGGTTAATGCGTTTGGTCAAAACTGCGTAACTCTCATCGTTAAATCAGAGTCCGCCATCTTGAAACGGAAGTAAATGGGAAAAAGTCTTACACTATGATCGTACGGGCTTTATACAAGGTATCTTCGTACTAAATTTCAAAACAATCGGTTAATGCGTTTGGCCAAAACTGCGTACACTCGTTATCGTTAAATCAGTCCGCCATCTTGAAACGGAAGTAAATGGGAAAAAGTCTTACACATTCATCGTACAGGCTTTATACAAGGGATCTTCGTACCAAATTTCAAAACAATCGGTTAATGCGTTTGGTCTAAACTGCGTTATCGTTAAACTCGTTATCGTTAAATTAGAAGCCGCCATTTTGAAACGGAACTAAATGGGTAAACATGTAATAAATCGTTCGAGATTTATACAAGGTATCTCCGTACCAAATTTCAAAACAATCGGTCAATGCGTTTGGCCAAAACTGAGTAACAAAGAAACAAACACACAAACGAAATGCCGAAAGGTCGAGTCGAAACAGAGACCTCGCTTGGTTTGGCTCTTTAAAACAATTGGCACAATTAAAACCTAATGAACAGTTTAATGGCTGGTGTTTATCTACGTAATCAAAAATATGTAACCTATGTTTGTCTCCGGAATAGAAATGTAAACTACTCCGTAGACTGTCATGCAATTTTTCATACGTAAACTTCAGGTACTAAATCAGGTTTTTTTTTGTATTTCAGTGGTTAACTCGAAGTCCTGATTGCTTAATTTATGTATTAATTGATTGATTGCAGGACTATTGCAGCTGTTTAGGCCGGAATAAACGTACCCTTTGTCTATAGTCTAAGTTATTATGTTATCGTTCGATCTGTGGTGTTCATTCATCATCCAATTATATAGACTATTATTTGTTCGATTTAATATAACCTCAACATTTCTCGATGGCATAAATACGATGTCGAAACACGGGTATTCAGCTAATGTTTATAAATGAGAGCGGTATTGCGTTTACAGTGCTCTCTATGGTCTGCCTAATTATTATGTTGACTATCGATCTATGGCATTCATAGATCATTCAATTGTATATTATTTGTTCGATTTAATAGAACCCAACATTTCTCGATGGCATAAATACGATGTCGAAACACGGGTATTCAGCTAATGTTTATAAATGAGAGCGGTATTGCGCTTACTGTGCTCTCTATGGTCTGCCTAATTATTATGTTGACTATCGATCTATGGCATTCATAGATCATTCAATTGTATATTATTTGTTCGATTTAATAGAACCCAACATTTCTCGATGGCATAAATACGATGTCGAAACACGGGTATTAAGCTAATGTTTATAAATGAGAGCGGTATTGCGCTTACAGTGCTCTCTATGGTCTGCCTAATTATTATGTTGACTATCGATCTATGGCATTCATAGATCATTCAATTGTATATTATTTGTTCGATTTAATATAACCCAACATTTCTCGATGACATAAATGAGGACTCTAGTTTCAAAACGTCCTACGTCCATTGTTAAAAATGTTCAGGAAATCACAAAAAAAAACATTTTCAGGTGGAAATTTTGTTGAATATAACGTTAAATAAGTGTTTAAATTATACTTTATATTTCTAGGTAATTTTATACCGAAGGAAAAGGCTTTTACACTTTTAGTTTATTAATAAATAAATAAATCTTTATGGACAAGGGACATTTTGAATCTGAAGAGTGGACAAGAGACGTTTTGAAAATAAAAATAATAGAAAAAGGACAGTTTGTTTAAAAAATGTTAGCATTTGGCACTGTACAGCAAAAACCATAGTAATATATCATTTATTTAAACAAATATCATTGAAACACTAATAAAATACAAAAATATAAATTAAAATAAAAAAAAAAATTAAATGAGTCAGCAAAAATATTTAATTATTGTCAAAATTTAGACCATTGTTAAAGAAAATCAATATTATATTTATATTTATTAAGAAAAATAATAATAATAAAAGTTAAATTGCTTTTTCAGTAGTAAAATTACTAAAATATAAAAAACAATACACGGTAATACGAAAATAATAAAAATACTTAATATATGACACAAAATCACGATCAAAACATTTAAAATTCGGATCCCTTAAACGCGTAACTTCTAAACAACACTTCAACATAACCTATCGTAAGAATCACAAATAAGAATTACAAGCAGGGTTATCACTCTTTCAAATACACATGAAACAAAGAAATACAAACAGAATTAATATTATTTTTAGTATTTTTCCAAAGGTTATAATGTTAATATCTCAGTGGACAAAAGACAGTTTGACACTAAAGTGAACAAACACCGTTCACGTATTAAGTATTGAAGGCCATTTTGAAAACAAAAACTAAATCCTTCAGTAGTTAATTCTAGTCGGCCATGTTGGTTGGACAAAAGACATTTTGATTCCACACTACATATTTAAACTCAAATATTTATTATTTATAGGACGTGTTGGTTAAAAATACGCTTATATTTTCTATAGGTTATGTATGAAGAATACCTATAAATAAAAATCTCGATTTCGTCATCCGGTGGACAAAGGACGTTTTGAAACTGAACTCTTCAAATACGATGTCGAAACACAGGTATTCAGCTAGTATATTATAAAAGAGAGCTGTATTGTGCTTACAGTGCCCTCTATGGTCTGCCAAAATTATTAGTTAACTATCGATCTACGGTATTCATAGATCATTCTATTACATTTGTTCGATTTAATATAACCTCAACAATTCTCGATGACATAAATACGATGTCGAAACACGGATATTCAGCTAGCATATGAATACATTGTTCTTACAGCTCTATGGTCTGCCTAAATTATTACGTTAACTATCGATCTACGGTATTCATAGATCTATTACATTTGTTCGATTTAATATAACCTCAACATTTCTCGATGACATAAATACGATGTCGAAACATGGGTATTCAGCTAGTATATGAATACATTGTGTTTAAAGCTCTATGGTCTGCCTAAATTATTACGTTAACTATCGATCTATTGTATTCATAGGTCATTCTATTACATTTGTTCGATTTAATATAACCTCAACATTTCTCGATGACATAAATACGATCTCGAAACATGGGTATTCAGTTAGTATATGAATACATTGTATTTAAAGCTCTATGGTCTGCCTAAATTATCAGTTAACTATCGATCTATTGTATTCATAGATCATTCTATTACATTTGTTCGATTTAATATAACCTCAACATTTCTCGATTACATAAATACGGTTTCTGAACATGGGTATTCAGCTAGTATATGAATACATTGTGCTTACAGCTCTATGGTCTGCCTAAATTATTACGTAACTATCGATCTATTGTATTCATAGATCATTCTATTACATTTGTTCGATTTAATATAACCTCAACATTTCTCGATGACATAAATACGATGTCGAAACACGGGTATTCAGTTAGTATGTTATAAAAGAGAGCTTTATTGTATGTAGGCTACAAAATAAAAAAAATATTCGGCCAAGCCTCACTGGCAGGCCTGTATATTATACATTTTAATGACGCATATTCAAGCTGAACATGCTTGGTTCGTCGCAATCCACTAATTTGAGAAGCGCACTACGGGAAAGAAATGCTGTGCTCTGATTGGTCCAGCTCTTCCAACCGTGAGCCCTATGCGATTTCACAGTTGATTATATTCGTTCTGTTAACATTTATCCTGCCACTGCCGCCTCGAGTGCGCTGTATCTTTGTAAACATTCTCATTATAATTTTACAGCCATGTCGTTAGAAACCTTTGCATTCAGTAATCGCTGGAACTCGTTATTCATGAGTTCATGAAGCCACGAGTGCTTTCAACTTTTAACCTTCATTTTCTTTTACCCGCTATAAAATCTAGATCCGTCCCTTTTTCATTTTCAAAACTCGCGGTTTTTATTTGTGCACAATAGGTCCGGTAAATTTCTTTTATATACGAATGCACTTGTTAATTCCGTATACTTTTTCACTAAACAAGGCCTGTACGGACAGAACACTATGATAGTTGTGGAAAATTGGTTGTTACATATGATTTTTGGATGGAGATATTTGATAGTGATTAAAATTTTCTGATTCAAAAAAAGTTTCTTCAGTAATTTTAGTTTTGTGTTTAGCGATGTTCATAGATATAACTACACCCCCCCACCGGTAGAGAAAGAGAGAGAAAAGAGAAAGAGAAAGAGAGAGAGAGAGAGAGAGACACAGACAGACAGAGAGACAGACACAGAGAGAGAGAGAGAGAGAGAGAGAGAGAGAGAGAGAGAGAGAGAGAGAGAGAGAGAGAGAGAGAGAGAGAGACAGAGAGAGAGAGAGAGAGAGAGAGAGAGAGAGAGAGAGAGAGAGAGAGAGAGAGAGAGAGAGAGAGAGAGAGAGAGAGAGAGAGAGACAGAGAGAGAGAGAGAGAGAGA
>CM040189.1:16756189-16781189 GCA_022606455.1 Callitettix versicolor
TATCTGAACTAATTTTAATCGCTTGAGTAATTAGGCTACAATTTAAGCTTGCAAGTTATGTTGGTTGCAGATAACCGCGATTGAAGGGGCATTTTAGGCGACCATTTGTTGTTAGTTTCTCGTCAATATTTTGTGAAAAATAATTGTTTACTTTCCAAAACTTAGATGCAAGTAGAAAATGTCTTTAATTCAAAACATTATTCGTCTTAATAACTTCGCAGACTATACAAATGGTTAAAACACTCGCCAATTATAATTGAAGAGCTAAGTCTTACATAACCAACTTAGACACAAAACTTGACGTCTGTATTCGCAGCCTAACCGATTATTCAGAGCTGAATAAAAACAACAAATCCAATTAGAGAAAAATTTACAAGTGTATTCAATCTTTTATTCTGCATTAAGCCGCGCTCGGATTGTTTTCTAATTTCACAAAAATGTACCCCGTAAATTTCCGCAAAAGTTTCAATTGAAGTATAAAAGCATCATGAATGAAAGACATCATCAAATCGTTTCTCCAATAGGAGCAACGGGCGGATGAACTGCGGACCAATCGCGTGCCAGCTTCTGAATGCATTGCGCGCACACGTTTTCCACAGTATAATAGCCGGCATTAAGTTGGCTAAGTGGTTTCGGATTGGTGGGGAGTTTTATGGTTAATTATCCGATGTTCTGGGTTCAATATGGCGTCCTATATCGGGCTCACATTTGCCTTTAAACGGTCCGACTGTAAACATTACGTCGAAGCCGATTTCGTTAACTTCGCGTTGTCGCGGCATCGTGTGCGCGTGTGTGCGCGTGTGTAAAAGCTACGTCCGCGGAACATGTTGAACAATTAGAAGCGTTTACTTTGTACTTAGCCTACAATGCAATCAAGCAAAACTTCGTTCTTGATTAAAGATCTGTTGGGAGATGTTCTCATCCAAAGAGAAGGTTAGATTATAATTAATTGTTTAAAATTAAAGCTGTAATTAATTGTATTTAATTACTTGGTTTCTTATTAGAATAAAAATAATTTTATTCTACATTTTATTTCTTCGAATATTTTCCCGAACTAAATACAGGATTTTGTTTTGAGTGTTTGACCTTCATTTTTCACCATTAATTTGTACATTTCATCTTGTTTTATTGAATTATCTGAACTAATTTTAATCACTAAGTAGTTAGGCTACAATTTGAGCCAAGTGTTATATTAGTTGCAGATAACCGCGATTGAAGGGGCTTTTTTTAGGCGGTCGAGTTAAGATTGTTACAGACTGAAAACATTCGTTACACTGATTTTTTCGAAAACTTCAAAAGTGCCGCAAACATTTTGCAAAACAAATTTAATATTCGTATTTAATAGATGCAGTTAGGCGATCTAACAATACGATTATGTCAATATTTTCTTCCGAAAATCTGGGTCTTCAGATTTTATACAAATTTTGATTTCATAAAGGTGTCATTTTATATTTAATCTAAAACCATAACCAAGCAAAAAAATTCAAATTTTTGTGCACTCACTTGAATTTATGGATATTTTATATCTCTGATTAATTTCTAACGATAACAGCTGATGATACAACTTCAAATTTTTCTTAATAGAATAAACTGAACCTGATTTTTGGGAGGTACTCATACGTTAAATTTTGATACTTAAGGGCTACATTTGAGAAAATCTTTAGAATTTTCGAAATTTTGACATTTTCGTTTAATTTTTCTTAGGTGTTTCGAACGAAAATAACGCTTGAAAACTTTGTCTGAGATAAGTTTTATATAACTTATAGTATATAAAAAACTTAAACTTATTTAGTCTGCAGCTATTTTTACAGGCAGTTTTTAGGTAAAATAATGCCGAGACGGTTTGTGATTTCAAAACATAAATTTTGAAAAATTACAATATCTTTTTGCAAAAATTTAGTCCATAAATATTCAAAAAAGGTGGTTTTACCCCAAAATCTGTTTAAGAAATAATAAAAAAATGTATTTAACAAAATCAGTTTATCAGGTTTTACTCAAATTTTCATCAAGTATATGAAAATTTGTATGGCAAATTTCTTATTATTTCAAATTTTCTACACCGAGTCGAATTAGTTGGAGTATCTGAAATATGAGCGAAATTCAATGAAGTGACAATTTTTGTCGACAACTTCCAAATCAGATTATTTTGCTGAATGACTGATTATGAGATCCAAAACTGGTGTGTTGTTTTTGAGCAATTTATTTTAAATGTTATTGTTATATGTAAAAAACGTTGCCGTTATTAATCCATTAGAAATGTTTAATAATACTTACTACAATAAAAATGTGTAAAATAAAAAATATAACATTGTAAAATGTGGAATCACCGGCCATTTTGAAACTGTTTTGCTTTTTCTTACGATTTTTTTTTGAAAATGTTATACCACCATCGTAATTAGCATTAACATCTGCATATATTAGAATTTTAAACTTTAAAATAACATTGAAAGTACGAAATCGAATCCAGACCGCCGTCAAAATAGATCCATTTAATTTAAATGGATTTTAACAATTTAAAAATCGCCTTTTCAAGTAAATTTTAACAGTAATTATGACGCTGGTTTTAAAAAAATGTGTAAGATGAAAATGTTCTACTTAAAATTTTGAATGGCCACCATTTTGAAACTGTTGGACGGATTTTCTTGGGTAACGAATTTGCGCGTTTTGGGGGGTTAGCACTGTGCCGTTCTTAATTTATGATCTGATTTAAACTTACAACAACAAATCGATTTTATAGACGTTACCCGGCAAAATAATTTCAAAATGGCGGCAATTCTAAATCTTAAATACAACATTTTTCATCTTATTTCATCACATTTCACTGTTTTAATCACTGTTACTTACGAAAAAGTGATCTGACGGCGGTCAGGGTTCATTTTCGTATTTTCAGCGAAGTCTAATTTTAAAGTTTAAAATTGTAATAGGTCTATATGGAGATTTTAATGCTGATTATGACGAGGTAATTATATTTTTCAAAAAAAATAGTGCAGGATTAAAAAAATAATGTTTGAAATTTGCTTCATAGACGCCAGCGAGACATCTGCGTGCAGCGATTATTTTTATTTTACCGTATTTTAACCGTTTTTATAATAAACTAGATTTGACTAGGATGCGTAAAATAAACACGTCTTATTTTACCAAACAAACGCAAGATCATTCAATATTGAAGACGTGAACCCTATTTAATTCAGGTATATTAACGTATTCTTTTAACAGTTAACAGTTAAAAATACGGCGATGATAACCTTAACGGTTTTTCGCCGGAAAAAAAATTAACAGTTAATATAATATTATTAAATCAATCTTATTAGTACTATACTGTAGACGAGTGACAAGAATACAGTATCTGTTCTGTATATTCACTAAATACAGTCACGGATGTAGCAAGTAGCCTACCGGCAATTTGTAGGCATAGGCTGTTCCAAAGGGAACCTGCTGAGCGTTTTTTAAAAATAAAGCTTGTTTTATTGTCATATACAGTAATGCACATGTTTTATATAATCTATTAACAAATTGTTTTTAATAAAGTTACACTTTTTAAGGTTGAAATTTATTGGAAAATATATGGTTTGAAAAACACCTAATTGTCCTTTTGGCCGGAATCAAAACAAAATAATTTCAAAATGGCAATTCTAAATCTTAAATACAACGTTTTTCATCTTATCTCATCCGATTTCACCGTTCTTAATCACTGTTACTTACGAAAACGTGTCCGATCTGACGGCGGTCAGGGTTCATTTTCGTATTTTCGCCGCCATTTTGAAATTATTTTGTTTGATTCCGTGCAAAAGGACAATTAGGTGTTTTTCAAACCATATATTTTCCCATGAAAATCAATTTTAAAAAGTGTAATTTCATTAAAAACAATTTGTTAATACATTAGGCCTATATAACGTATATTACTGTATACGAAAATGCCCGGAATCAAACAAAAGGACAATGCCTACATTGTATAGCCTACTTATACCCTGAACCTATAGATAAAACAGGTTTGTGTTTATAACTTAAAACACCGTTTACAGGTATTACGAAAATTACGATACAGTAAATTTTTTCATAAAAAAATTGGTTTAAAGTTAGGTAAATCGTATTGAAAATAAATGTTTTTAAATTTTAATACTTTGAAGCAAAGCTTTTAATGTTAGCTTTGGCGAGAAGTGAATAGAAAAAGGTCTGTCGATCGGAAGAATGTAACGGAAATATGGAACGAACGATAAACGAATTACGTCTTTCTATTTCTTTTTCTTCCTCGTTTTCTATAACGCGTATTATATGAAAACGTTGTGTTGTTTTGGTTTCGGTATTTTTCCTTAGTTGAAGAACACGTGCACGTTGTAACCGTTTATAATACATTCGAAATTAATATAAACGTTTATAATAATTGTTGTTAATATTGCGAGTTTTTAACAACATAACCTGAAACTTATTACATCCTATCAGCTGTTCAATGAAATCAGCTGATCGTTACAAATTAATATAAAACAACTGATTTTTACTATAACTACAGTAAATAATATCTAAGCTAGGTTCACGTATTTATTTATCTAAAAAAAACAAGATATTTGTAAACATATCTTCAAACTAATTATATATTCAGAAAAACATGATGAACAAAAGCTTCGCTTCTGTCGGTAACTCCACGCGTTCCACACGTGTACACTATACATTATAAAAAATATCCCATCCTTATAATTTTGTAGCCTACTTCAAGTATCGCTCCAAAACACAATTGATCATTGTTTGGAGAGTCAATACATATATAATTTTGAAAATTTTTATAATTTCGGTAAACTGTGTTAGAATTATCTTATCTTTACTTCATTACAATACGAAGTAACTTGTACACTTCTGGTTATCGCAAAAAAATTATATTTTAAGATTTCGAAGGATTTTTACGTTTTCAGCTCTCTTGAATCCAAAAAGGTGGTGTTTATCTGTTCAGTGTGTGTGTGTGTGTGTGTGTGTGTGTGGCGCGCTTCTGGACATCAATTTGAAATAAAGCTTTAACGATTTTCATCAAATTTTGCTCAAATGTAGACAATTTAATACCCAAACAAAAGGTATTTTACGCTTGAAAAATCCTGCTTAGAAATTATTGAAAAATCGTCATAATTTCTCAGAAACTATTTCCTCAAATTTTTGTCATTCAGAAAACTTTATTGTTTGAAATAAAATAAATTAACTTTTCACGAGTAAATTGACGTTGGGTTTATTAAGTTTGGAACAAAAATTTCTTTTATTTCCAATTTGGTACTCATCTGAGTTACAGATTAGGCCTATACGAAGTGTGTTCAGAAAGTATCGAGAATTTTTAAATTTCGCGGGCTCGGAGAGTCCGATTGTCAAAATTTTTTTAATTATGTTGGTATACATGCTCTTGAAGTATGATAAAACTTTCAGCTGTCTTCATTGTTGACTTTGTCTGTGACAGCCACTAAGGTTAGACGTGTTTTTATGAGCTCGGCGATTTGAAGAAATGGATCAAAGAATTTGTATCAAGTTTTGCGTAAAAAATGGAATAAAGTGTGTGAAATGTTAACAAAGGCCTACTGTGAGTCTGCGATGAATAAAGGAAGAGTTTACGAGTGGTATAAGCGTTTCCAAGAAGGCCGTGAAGACGTTGAAGATGACGAACGCCCTGGACGCCCCAGCACATCAACAAACGATGAAAACGTAGAAAAAGTGAAAGAAATGGTTACGAACAATCGCCGAATCACAATTAGAGAGGTCGCTGATGATGTTGGCATATCGATTGGATCATGTCATGACATTATTTCCAATATTTTGTGTATGAAACGCGTGGCAGCAAAATTCGTTCCAAAATTGTTGAATTTTGAACAAAAACAGCGGCGAATGGAAGTTGCTCAGGAGTCACTAAATGAAGTCAACGACGATGCAGAATTACTGAAACGTATTATAACAGGTGACGAAACATGGGTTTATGGATAGGACGTCGAAACTCATCATCAATCATCCCAGTGGAGGCATTCTGGCTCGCCAAGACCGGAAAAGGCTCGACAAGTGCGGTCGAACGTGAAGGTTATGCTCACTGTGTTCTTCGATATTAATGGCATAGTGCATCATGAATTCCTGCCACCAGGTGAAACGGTCAATAAGGAGTACTACCTACAAGTTCAACGCCGTTTGCGTGAAGCAATCCGAAAAAACGCCCAGATCTGTGGAAAAACAATTCATGGCTTTTGCACCACGATAATGCACCAGCTCACACTTCATTGCTTGTTCGTGAATTTTTGGCCAAAAACAGTACTGTAACGATGCCCCAGCCTCCATATTCGCCAGACATGGTTCCGTGTGACTTTTTCCTATTTCAAAAAATATAGAGAACCTTAAAGGGCCGTCGTTTTACAGCCGTAGATGACATTAAAAGCGCATCGCTGAAAGAACTAAAGGCTATCTCAAAGATCGAGTTTGAGAAGTGTTTCGAGGATTGGAAGAAGCGCTGGCACAAGTGCATAATCTACAATGGGGACTATTTTGAAGGCGACAACATCAATGCAGAAAAATAAACAAATATTTTGTTCAAAAAATTAAAATTTTCGTTACTTTCTGAACACACCTCGTATATAATCAAATGTTGTTCAAAAACTAATGAACCGATTTAAAGAAATTAGTTTGACTTCAAAGAGTTTTCCTGTCGGACTCTTTGGGAAAGTAAGAAAGTTTGTGTAATGTTTTTGTACCATTTATTTCCAAATACGAATGTGCTATTACGACAATATTTCGGGTTATTAGCATACCGGTGAACAATTTGAAATCAGCTTTAAAATTAGCATTTAAAACTAAAATGCTAAAAATGACCTAGCAGCGGATCTGGTTAGTTGATATTTTTGAATGTTTTTATTAAAAAAATTCTGTTATTGAACTAAAAATAAAAATCATGGATCATGTTTTCTCTTCCTTTTTTATTTTAATTACGATAATTTGTTCGAAAACACGACAAATTAACATGGCTAGTTTTTAACAACGTAACCTGAAACTTATCAGCCTATCAGCTGTTCAATGAAATCAGCTGACCGTTACGAATTAGTATAAACGACAAATTAACATAGCTAGTTTTCAACAACATAACCTGAAACTTATCATCCTATCAGCTGTTCAATGAAATCAGCTGACCATTACGAATTAGTATAAACGACAAATTAACATAGCTAGTTTTCAACAACATAACCTGAAACTTATCATCCTATCAGCTGTTCAATGAAATCAGCTGACCGTTACGAATTAATATAAACGACAAATTAACATAGCTAGTTTTTATCAACATAACCTGAAACTTATCAGCCTATCAGCTGTTCAATTAAATCAGCTGACTATTACGAATTAATATAAACGACAAATTAAGTTATATTTTTTTTTTATCAACATAACCTGAAACTTATCATCCTATCAGCTGTTCAATGAAATCAGCTGACCGTTACGAATTAATATAAACGACAAATTAAGTTAGTTAGTTTTTATCAGCATAACCTGAAACTTATCATCCTATCAGCGGTTCAATGAAATCAGCTGACCGTTACGAATTAGTACAAACGACAAATTAAGATAGCTAGTTTTTAACAACATAACCTGATACTTATCAGCCTATCAGCTGTTCAATTAAATCAGCTGACTATTACGAATTAATATAAACGACAAATTAAGTTATATTTGTTTTTTATCAACATAACCTGAAACTTATCAACCTATCAGCTGTTCAATGAAATCAGCTGACCGTTACGAATTAATATAAACGACAAATTAAGTTAGTTAGTTTTTATCAACATAACCTGAAACTTATCATCCTATCAGCTGTTCAATGAAATCAGCTGACCATTACGAATTAACGTAAACGACAAATTAACATTGCTAGTTTTCAGCAACATAACCTAAAACTTATTATCCTATCAGCTGTCATAAAGTCTTAGAAATGCTTATAGATCTTTACGAATTAATATAAAACAACTAATCTTTCAATATAACTACCAAAATTAAATTAACGATTCATTTTATATACTTAAATCGGTCAACCGTTTCGCAGTTTCCGTTAGTGGTTATCACACGCTCCCGGTTTAATCCCGGGCGGAAACACAGTCATTTTTAATTATAATTATTTTAATAAGAGACTTGCGACGCGCAAAATATACTGTTATATCTATATAAATAAATATGTTCCTCGCATCACGCGTCCCGCGAAATCCAACATCAAAACCAGACCTAAAACATGCTACTTTAAAAAAATTAAATTACATTATAAAACGGTCGAACTGATTTTGCTTGGTAACAAACTTGTCCAACTATTGCAGTATCCCGATCAGTTGTTATGACAGAAGTTTCGTTTTTGTAAATCCAAACAGTTTCAGGAAATCCATTTTCATATCGTGAGCGAAACATCGGTATTCTGCTATTGTTACAGTCATCACGAACACAAACCCCTTCTGACTGGCTTACGTGCATCCGGAAACGTTGCACAAAGTAGATCAGACCGAAAGAGAAATCAATGTTTGAACGGCACTGTAAACAAGAAATCGATGTTTGAATGTTGGTAAGCGTGTTTGTCATGTAATAGGCTTCATTAGTAAACAATAGTTGAGGGTAAGAACGTGATAGAGGGTTGGCAATCAGAAGGACCCCATGTTGTGATAGTCCCTCAATCATTACTACCAAACATTCACTTATAAAGCTTTGGCTTCCTTTTGAACCCATCGCGCCTTGTCGGTGACCAACCGACCGGATGATTCAGTTCGTCGAACAAAAACACAAAAATCGATTCGTGTTGGCAACACTTCTTGTGATCGAATTACACTTTCGATTATCATGGTGTTAAATAAAATTCACAGTGAATAAGGACATCCAAACAAGAGAACATGAATTAATTAATTGAAAATACCAGCTATGAAAAATAAATGAGAGCGTATACATACTTGACAGATTAAATTATTTAAAAGCCTTTAAATGGTATATTCAACATTCAAATAAACCTGTATTTATTCTCCCCCCTAAAAAGTGCAATTTATAAGCTACCGATAAAAAAAAAAAAGAGAAACGAGATTAATTTTTCAAAATCGGCCGAGAATAAAATTGGAAAAATAAAAAGGCGATAATGGATTATTTTCCAATTTAATCTATTATTAAACCTTTTTAAAAGTTAAACTATCGAACCTACTTTAATAGCTAAAATTTATTGAACCTCCTTAAGTAATTAGGCATTTTAAAACTTTTTGTTTCAATTTAAGCAATACTGATCCTCTTTTAAGAGTTTAATATTATTAAACCTCCTTAAATAGCTAAGTATTTTAAAACTTTTTTAAAAATTAAACAATATTGAACCTGCTTTAATAGCTAGGCCTAAATATTATTGAACCTCCTTAAGTAGCTAAGTATTTTAATTTAAGCAATATTGAACCTGCTTTAATAGCTAAAATATTACTGAACCTCCTTAAGTAGCTAAGTATTTTAAATTTAAGCAATATTGAACCTGCTTTAATAGCTAAAATATTATTGAACCTCCTTAAGTAGCTAAGTTTTTATTTTTTGAACCTGCTTTAATATTAAATATTATTGAATCTGCTTAAGTAGCTAAGTATTTTAAATTTAAGCAATATTGAACCTTCTTAAGTAGCAAAATATTAGTACCTTTTTAGCTTTGTTTTTTTAAATTTAAGCAATATTGAATTTGCTTTAATATAGCCAAAATATTATTGAACCTGCTTAAATAGCTAAGTATTTTAAATTTAATCAATATTGAACCTGCTTTAATAGCTAAAATATTACTGAACCTAATTAAGTAGCTAAGTATTTTAAATTTAATCAATATTGAACCTGCTTTAATAGCTAAAATATTACTGAACCTCCTTAAGTAGCTAAGTATTTTAAATTTAAGCAATATTGAACCTGCTTTAATAACTAAACTATTATTGGACCTCCTTAAGTAACTAAGTATTATTTTTCGTTTACATTAAGCAGTATTGAATCTGCTTTAACAGCTAGGCCTAAATATTATTGAACCTTCTTAAGTAGCTAAGTATTTTTACTTTGTTTTTAAAGTTAAACAATATTGAATTTGCTTTAATAGCCAAAATATTACTGCACCTCCTTAAATAGCTAAGTATTTTAAATTTAATCAATATTGAACCTGCTTTAATAGCTAAAATATTACTGAACCTAATTAAGTAGCTAAGTATTTTAAATTTAATCAATATTGAACCTGCTTTAATAGCTAAAATATTACTGAACCTCCTTAAGTAGCTAAGTATTTTAAATTTAATCAATATTGAACCTGCTTTAATAGCTAAAATATTACTGAACCTAATTAAGTAGCTAAGTATTTTAAATTTAATCAATATTGAACCTGCTTTAATAGCTAAAATATTACTGAACCTAATTAAGTAGCTAAGTATTTTAAATTTAATCAATATTGAACCTGCTTTAATAGCTAAAATATTACTGAACCTCCTTAAGTAGCTAAGTATTTTAAATTTAATCAATATTGAACCTGCTTTAATAGCTAGGCCTAAATATTACTGAACCTAATTAAGTAGCTAAGTATTTTAAAGTTAAACAATATTGAACTTGCTTTAATTAAATATCTTTAAAAATTAAAGTAGTTTATTTTCCAAAATAACTTACCCTCTTTTAATAACCAAATATTATTTGACAATTTTTAATAGCTAAGTAATTTTAACGTCCCATAATGTCAATGTAGCCCGATATTTGAAACATTTTTGTTTAATTTACAAGAATTTTGAATTTTGTTTATAATAAGAATTATTTAATTTTTTTAATGATTCGTTTTAATGAAGTATTATTGGGGTTTTTATTAAAATTTCAGTATAATTTGATTTTAATAGCTAAATCGAGCTATTTTAAGTAGCAAATTGTTATTATGAACATTCTTTGTTATTATAAACATCTGTACTAACCGTTAGTATTATTGGACCTCTTTTAACAGTTGTGTTTTATTTTATAAATGAAAATAACACTTTTAATGTTTAAGTATCATCTGACAGTTTGATGGCTAATTAATATCGGTCGTCTTTTAATAGTTTCCATGTTTAATACCTACAAGTGCACAATATACTCGTGTTGTTGAATATTCTTTTAATAATTAACAATTATTTAACCTCCTTTAATATTTAAATATTAGCCTATTGCACTTTAATAGTTCAGTATTATTGAACGTCTTGTTTAATATCTAAATATTATTTGAACCTTTTTAATTGCCAATTTTATTCACTAACGTGCCTATTCAGTATTATTACAGGCCGCCATTAATGTTGCAGACGATTCGGAAGATGACACCGTGGACGAGACGGACAGACTGCAGCAAACTGTGTCTTCGTTTCCTCTACTGCTACAACACCATCACACTCAGCTGCTGTCTTCTGGACAAGACGATCCTACATCCAATGTGCCGGCCAAAGGAAGGAAACCAAGAAGAAGAAGAACGGCCTTCACGCATGCCCAGCTAGCTTATCTAGAAAGGAAGTTCCGTTGTCAGAAATATCTGTCAGTTGCTGACCGCAGCGACGTGGCCGACGCCCTCAATCTTTCAGAAACTCAGGTTAAGACTTGGTACCAAAACAGAAGGTGAGTTCACTTGCTACAAGTTAGTGCATATATTGGTTTAATAATGTTTAGCGAATTTCCATTGGCAAATGATTATTTGGTAAGACCCAAACTGGGAACGTTGAAATGACCGTCGATCCTGACTTTTAGATCACTTTTTTGAGATGTCGTTTTCGAAAAAACAAAAAAGAATGGTGACTTTTGGAAAATAAAAACCAAAATACTCAGACATTATTATATTTTCCATGTTAATAAACACTGTATTTTGGGGGGGGGATTAACAGCAGCTCTGTTGATCCCGCTTTTTGTATCCCTATCACTTCACCTTAAACCGACTCCAGTGCCCTTAACGAGCTCCAGAATCTTGTGCAAGGTGTCCTGGTTGAACTCCTGATCTGTTGGTTGAGATCCAAAGAATCTCCTTCTTTTGGTCTCTAGGAGCTCGCAATCAAAGAGTATATGCTGCGGTTTCAACACCCTGCCCGCAGAAACGACACTCAGGCGAGATTTGTAACAATCCCACCTTATGTAGATGATTCCGGATGTGGCCGTGTCCGGTGATCATGGCAACGACCTGCCTCTGTGACCTCCTATTAAACTGAACAAGCGTCCTTGTCAGTACAGGGTCTGGTCCCAAGAGAAGGCGTTTCCCAACCTGTGGCTGGGGAATTCTATGAATCGTTTGATGTGCTCATCCCTAGCCCACTTCCTTACTGCTCCTCTCGCAGTTGTGCCACTTTACCACATGCGGGCTCTGGTCCCACTAGTCGATCAGAATCTCCAAAAAGGTCATCACATTTGCTCTCTCATTTCCCTCAATCCCGCAATGCCCAGGTACCCGTCCTAATTGTACCATATTAGCACTTGACAGGACTTTCCGCAGATGGAGCGGAGAGAATCCCATACCAACTTGGACGTGATTTCTACAGAGCTGAGAGCCTGTAATGCCGCCTGGCTGTCTGCAAGTATAGAATATCCCTTACCTGTACATCCTTAATACTTGATGAACACATGCCGAGATTGCACAGATCTCAGCTTGGAATACCCTGCAATACCTACATAGTTTATCATTGAATGCAGTCCTAGTGGTTTCGCAGTATCCTCCGTATTCAGACTGTTGATCATTCAGTGATCCGTCTGTGTACCAGACAATCTGACCTGGACATACCGGTCGCTTGCCCCTTTCTTAGTACTCACAGAATGGAGAAGAACTGTGAAAGGTCGAATAACGACATACTGAGTGCGCATGCTATCAGATAGCGTGCCCAACACTGAATAACACTTAGTAAACTGCTTTCGGCGATATAGCCTACAGTTGTTATCTCGGTATATTTATTTATCTCTAAAACAAATGTGAAACGTTTTCCAGTGTTTCACAATTTTACTCAGATAAAATTAGATTACCTCGTACGTATTGCAATATATTTTAAATGTTTTATTACTTCACAGGACGAAATGGAAACGTCAAAACCAGCTCAGGTTGGAACAGCTGCGCCAGCAAGCGACGGTAGAGAAAGAGCTTCTACATCACGTGTCCACTGCCAACCAATCGGACACGAGTTGCTGTCCGACGTACCAAACTCAGTCATCGGCAGCTTGTAACTTCCTCTCAACAGCCGCGGCCATCTTCAGAAACGTCACTTACGTTCACGGATGCCAGTTATAAGCAAGACAAAAGCGATTACGTTGGCGGATAATTTGTTCGGCATTAAATTGCAAATCTGTCTTGTATGTCTTCTGATGCTGAAGAGTTGATCGGTTTTGAAATTAAAACCAATTGGTTTACAAGCAAATTATCATTTGCCATTACGATTTTATCATCACTGTCTTGATAAATTTATGTAAGTTAAATGCTCTCTGCAAGCACTTTAGAAGTTCCTTTCGTAAGTTGCTGGTTTCTTTCTAACATATCATCGACGGTATGACTGGTATCGTGGAAAAAGTTTGCCCAATTATCCTTGAGGTCGATAATTCTTCAGAGCTCTTTGTTGACTGAATCCAGCAGGAAAGTAACCAAGGTTCATGGATGTTACCATGAACAGGAATTACGAACACCGGTAAAAGCGTCAAAGAAATTCCATTTGGACGTGTCAGAGCCTTGTTGAAACCATATTGCCTGCTGACTAATTCACTCCTTCAAGTTCTGATTCGAGGGAATTTTTTCATCCTAGTAACTGGGACGGAATAGAGAGCATTTGGAGGACGTAAGTTCGTGTTATGTTAAATCAAAATGAAAAACAATAACCTGCACTGAAGTTACAACTCCGTTATATTATTATTGGAATTTTAAAACCGGTCAACTCTTTTGCTTGACTCTGTATTTATTTTATAATTTACGCTTCACAGTAAAATGCTTGTGTCAAAAACGTTTGTCGAATTATCCGTTATCTTAAAACTGTGGGCTAGAAAAACAAGTATACATAGGCCTATCAAATTTGCGGATTACCGTAAGAGTAAAGCTGGTTAGATTTTAACACTCGTGAAGAACTAAACGGGATCGACTACGTTTTTTGTGGAGGGCGGGAAAGTGCACACAAGTACGTTTAGATCGAAGTGCTAAAAAGCCGGATCCAAACATTGGAACCAACATAGGCCCCAAAATTGGAACTTACCGGTTGCGTGTCGGGATTTGGACCAATTGCAATTCCTTGGTCGGGATTTGGACCAATTGCAATTCTTCTGTCGGGATTTGGACCAATTGCAATTCCTCGACCACACATTACCAGGAATACTGAATTTTTACAACTTCGGATTTTATGAGACAGTGACCAAGTATACCTATCATTCATTATTGATATTATTTATTTATCATTCATGCTTTAATATTTTTATCTATAATTCTAAACTCATATTAGTTTTTTTTTTATCAAAAAACATTTTAATTTCGAATGCACCAGTTTTGGTGTAGCCTACTTGCGGGAATCGTTCTTTTAATGCTAAAATATAATTATTTAAGCTTAAAACAGCAAAAAACGCCGGCGACAATATCTTAGACATGCTGTTCATTTTGGCTGTAATGAATTTAAGTAGGCATTGGTTCTTTGACTTTAATGTGTGGCTTCTATCCCACAGTATGAGCCAAGGTTGGCACCAATGTGTGGACCAACAGTAAAGTATCACTTCTCCCAGCGTAGTAATTACAAAACCAACTAGTTTTTGTTTCATAAGGGACACACAAAGTCCGAAAAGATTTGGGCACGTGCCACGCAAGCTGCCAGACGAGAAAAAGCAGACAGGACTGTGCCCTATTGAATATAAACGTACTAGATGTACAACCACTATTATAAAAAGAGTGCTCGATATTAGCGGCTAAAGTCCAAGTAATTTGACTATCTGCCGCTAAGAGCGCTACATGCTGCAAGGACAGGAGTGGGGGCGTTTGAGAAAATAGACTATTTAACTGTAGTTCAACACTTTGCCGCAAGATACCACTAGTGAGCGCTCACTTCTAAGAATTGTCATTCTAGTACTTTTATATTAAATGGTTCTGTTTATCTACGGTCGACTTATTGTTTCTCCGGTCGCGAAATATTGAACCACTTGTAAACACAGCTTCCTTATGCGCTCTTTTACCGGTATTTCATACGTTTGTATTCAAATAGAACTTGATTCACACGTTGCTCGTTGAATTGTAACACTAACTAACCTTACTTATTATATATTGTATTACGGTCACGTGTACATTTTCCCACTCGGATGCTCTGGTAGCGATTCACCAAACGTATTTGACACAGTATTTTTAAAAATAGTGTATATAACGCAATAACATTATTTTAATATTTTGTTATAAATTTGTGTTGGCCTACCGATAACTTTTCGTACAGAATAAAAGGTTACGTTAGCTGTAGGATATTCATTGTAAATACTCAAATACAATATCGCTAATGTACATTCATTACACTTCATTGTTAAGTAAAATTAGGTATAGTTTTTAGGCTATTTGTATTGTAAATATTTAACTTCTTTATAAATTAAAGCCTCAATACACAAATTTATTTGTGTATATTTTAGTTATTAAAAATTACGAATAGAAATTTGTATGTTGTGAAATTTTATAGGCGAACTGTTGAAATGATAAAGCTTCATTTTATTAATAGGCCAAATACTGTAATATATTAAAGGCCACAATTTACATGTTAGCGAAACGGGGAAGTGTAATAATATTAGTCTAGTAATAAGAAAAATTTTCTAACAATAAATCTTATAGCAAATTTCCGTTAGGAAATGAGCTATTGAAGCGGCCATAATTATTGTAAAACCAAGCCGCCTCGGTGGCCTAGTTGATAACGTACTGGGCTTTCACCCCGAGGACCCGGGTTCGATTCCCGGCCAGGGCTTGGCATTTTCAGACGCTATAAATCATCCCATCGTCTGCATTAGGCCAAGAGTGCACAATAGTAGGACGTTAAAAAAAAAAATTGTAAAACCACGATCCGCGACCATAAAATGTGCACCGATTCTGACCTGGAACAAAATTTCACGATTTTATTTTTAATGTCCTTTCAGACTAATGAGCGTTAACGGTAAGGGTAAAGCGACTGGAGTAACTGCGGCTCGAACTAAGAACTTCGAGGTGCGCAGTTCAGAGACGCAGCAGACTGACCGGTACTTTAGTCACATCAACAACCGTGCCATAAAATGACTTTCAGGAGTCGATAAATATTTTATTATTGATATATATATATATATATATATATATATATATATATATATATAATAAAATTCAAATTATAAAAACAAATTATTTAGATTAGTTAGTTTTGTGGCGATTTTCATTAGAAACTAAGGAATTGGATGGCCATTATAGTAAGACCCTGACCAGAGAGAATGCAATGACCGCTAGAGTATGTTTTGATTAGTTAAATGTTTTGTAAGCAGTCTTGCGTTTGCAATTTTGGTCTGATGTGATTCAAACTTGGCAAAGAAATTCATTTTTGTAATAGATTTTTGATAGAGATATACGCCCATCCGTCTTTTTTTTTAGAAAATCTGATTTCACCATCGTAATCAGCGTTTACAATCTGCATAAAAAGCATTTTAAATTATCAAATTTTATTGATAGTAAACAAAAGAATTGTACTGTTGTTGGATAAATTTCAGTACCAACTTTAAATCAAATTTTAAAAAAGTTTTACCAGATTTTCAAGTGTATGATGTATTCCAAATCGTTTATTATGAAGTAATGAATTCCCAATCTTTAAGATGTAGGCCTAATGAATACGAGTGTGTTCAGAAAGTAACGAGAATTTTTAAATTTCGCTGGCTTGGAGAGTCCGATTGTCAAACATTATTTTTATTATGTTGGTATAAATGCCCTTGAAGTATGATAAAACTTTCAGCTGTTTTCATTGATGACTTTGTCTGTGACAGCAACTAAAGTTAGACGTGTTTTTATGAGCTCGGCGATTTTCGTTTGTTAAAAGAAATGGATCAAAGAATTTGTATCAAATTTTGCGTAAAAATGGAATAAAGTTGCGGCGAATGGAAGTTGCTCAGGAGTCACTAAATGAAGTCAACGACGATGCAGAATTACTGAAAAGTATTATAACAGGTGACGAAACATGGGTTTACGGATATGACGTCGAAACTAAGGCTCAATCATCTCAGTGGAGGCATTCTGGCTCGCCAAGACCGAAAAAGGCTCGACAAGTGCGGTCGAAAGTGATATGCTCACTGTGTTCTTCGATATTAATGGCATAGTGCATCATGAATTCCTGCCACCAGGTGAAACGGTCAATAAGGAGTACTACCTACAAGTTCAACGCCGTTTGCGTGAAGCAATCAGAAAAAAACGCCCGGATCTGTGGAAAAACGATTCATGGCTTTTGCACCACGATAATGCACCAGCTCACACTTCATTGCTTGTTCGTGAATGTTTGGCCAAAAACAATACTGTAACGATGCCCCAGCCTCCATATTCGCCAGACACAGCTCCGTGTGACTTTTTCCTATTTCCAAAAATAAAGAGAACCTTAAAGAGCCGTCGTTTTACAGACGTAGATGACATTAAAAGCGCATCGCTGAAAGAACTAAAGGCTATCTCAAAGATCGAGTTTGAGAAGTGTTTCGAGGTTGGAAGAAGCGCTGGCACAAGTGCATAATCTCCAATGGGGACTATTTCGAAGGCGACAATATCAGTGTAGAAGAATAAATAAATATTTCGTTCAAAAAATTAAAATTCTCGTTACTCTCTGAACACACCTCGTATTCCCAATACTTTTTTTAATTATGTGGAAAAAAGAATTTTCCCAGTTACGATTAAATGAACGCCATTTCAGCATGGATCATGAAGGGATTTTGCTTTGTAACAAACTTGTCCGAAATCTGTTTTCAGTGACAAAGTCGATTTTCGTCTATCAAAATGACATCCAATGTTGTTAGAATTTAGAAATTCGCTTCTATCACGCAGCGATTATTTTTACATAACTAGCCAAAGAAAAATTTAGTTAAGACATAGGCTTTTAAAAGAGGTTCAATAATACTTGATATTTAGAAAAAAAGTTAAATTTGGAAATTTTTGGAAATTCATTATTCAGTTAGATAGGGCCTATAATAGTACAAATTTCGGTACCAAAGTGTACAAACCCTATTTAATATGTAGACCTGAAACAATGTATGTTTGTACTGTATTTTTATCTTAATTTTCTAGTTAGAATTCATAGGCCTATACTTCCTTCACTACTTTATCTTTGACATACGTAGTGCTTATCTGTTCATCTGTTCATCTGTTCATATGTAGTGGTTATTTTTTCAAAGTAATCACAAAATATGTATATTATTTAAACATCACTAGCATGAAATTAAATTGTAAATAGTCGATTAATAGAGTAAATTGTATTTAAAATTGAAATTTGTGTACATAGAATATTTTAAGTCAATAGGAATAAGTGAATTATCGAAATTAACATGGACAATTTGAAAGCAGTAATTTTAATATGGCTGTAAAGTAATTATTTCTTAATAAACGTTATAAAACCGACCAGCTGTTCATAATTTGCTTGCCTGATTCAAGTAGTTTGAAAAATATTTTATTATAAAAGGTTCGTATTACCTAAATACCAAATCAAACTTACTGATTGGGTTTTAAATGCACCTTACAATTTGATAAGTTAGGAGCTTCAATAGTTTTTGAGAAATTTAAAATTTCGGCAGCCATCTTGGTATTTGCTTATTTTAAATGCGACTCGAGTGAGCTATTATTGTACCCTGTTCTGATTTTTTTTTTATCAGGCGAAAAGCACATTAAGGCTATTATCGCCTCCCTAAATATAAGTGTGAGTGTAAAGTGTTAAAGTCGTAAGTGTAAGTGTGTGTTAGACTCGGGTACCGCGAGGGACGTCTAAATCCTCTCAATAGGTGCAGCTAGTCTGCACCCCCCCTGCGGGGACCCTGTTTGGAATCACTTTTTTACAATCCCATTACAAATGCCACTTTTTTGTATAACGTGCTTAGAACAATTTCAGTATTTACTTCAAAGTCATTAAACTTATAGGTTATGTGACCCTACTGACAGTCCCCTATCCCTGCTCGTCGTACAAAGAATTTCGAATACCAAACACATGTTTTGAACACTGTTGTGTTCAAATATATTTGTGATTTCTCCTTCCATCGTGCATTTATTTATTGTTAATACGGATTTAATAAAATACGAAGTACAATTAGAATTTCAAAATACAGTTTGAGGTTATTGTGGACTTTGTGATACACCAGGTAAGAAGCAAACACAATGTTCTAACATTTCGCATTTATTTACTTATTTGTATTTGAATATTACGATTTCTCATTACACCTCTCTTTAACAACAGGTTAATGTAAATATTACGTTCGATGACGGTCATAAATTTGCGATTATTATTTCAAACCGATCGCTTTTCGATTTATTTTTTAAACATTTTTCTATTCCTTCCCAGCCGCCTCGGTGGCCTAATTGATACTGGGCGTACTGGGCTTTCACCCCGAGGACCCGGGTTCGATTCCCGGCCAGGGCTTGGCTTTTTCATACGCTATAAATCATCCCATCGTCTTAAAAAAAATCTATTCCTTCCAACTACCACCATCACCGCAACGACTACTATTATTCAAAAGGCTGTGTTTACTTACAACTTCCATGGTGCGAAATTTCGCACGGGGCCCGTGGTTTCCTGTAATAGTGATTGAACGGCAAAACCTATCGTAGTTCATGGAAAAAGATCATAAAATTTCCAGTAAAATTGGTCGTCATATTTTTCGTAAATAATACTGTTTCCGGTTAAATTGGCGGAAAAATATACGAGCGCTGTCGTGCTCTGTTCGTTGAACTACTGATAACAATAAGCAGAATAGCCTAAACAGTTTACGTGCTCTTCTTTAAAGAATTATTGAGCCGCCTCGGTGGCCTAGTTGATAGCGTACTGGGCTTTCACCCCGAGGACCCGGGTTCGATTCCCGGCCAGGGCTTGGCATTTTCATACGCTATAAATCATTCCATCTTCTGCATTAGCCCAAGTGTGCACAATAGTCGAACGTTAAAAAAAAAAATTAAAGAATTATTACTGTATCACGTCAGCGAGGCAGCTTGCTACGTGACAAGATGTGATAAAGACTTCACAGTACACGTTACTAGTCGCGTTCATTGTAGTAAGCTAAACCAAGACAAGTCATTATTTCATGGCTTGCGGTGACATCTTTGTGTACACTATACACTTGACAGCCCAAGTTTCAGTTTTAATTACTGCTTGTACTTGTACATGCAAGGAGTGACTAAGGAGTGAATAGCCGCAGCTTAGTACAGCTCTGGGCTATGTAGTACGACGTTACAGTGCTTCACTCAAGTATTTGCGGTTTTTAATTACTCCCGTGAAAATACAACCGACAACCGTACAGAAAGTGTTACTACCTAAATGAAGCAATGTTCTACGATAGGTTTTGCCGTTCAGCCAGTATTACAGGAAATAACCTGTAACTCTTAATGTTAAATCAGAGCTCGCCATTTTGAAATGGAAGTGAATGGGAAATAATCCTACACATATGTCTTTCGGAGTTTAGGGCCTATATAAGATACCTTCGTACCAAATTTCAAAACAATCGGCAGATGTGTTTGATTAAAAGTTAGTACAGTCGTTATAGTTAAATCAGAGGCAGCCATATTGAAACGGAAGAAAAATAGGTAAAAATGTTATCCATATATCATTTATACAAGACATCTTCATACCAAATTTCAAAACAATCGGTCACGCATTTGCTTAAAAGTTCGTAAGTCGTTATAGTTAAATCAGAGGCAGCCATATTGAAACGGAAGTAAATAGGTAAAAATGTTACCCATATGTCATTTATACAAGACATCTTCATGCCAAATTTCAATACAATCGGCCAATGCCGTACAGTCGTACAGTCGGTATAGTTAAATCAGAGGCAGCCATCTTGAAACGGAAGAAAATAAGTAAAAATGTTACCCATATGTCATTTATACAAGACATCTTCATACCGAATTTCAAAACAATCGGTCAATTCATTTGCTTAAAAGTTCGTAAGTCGTTATAGTTAAATCAGAGGCAGCCATATTGAAACGGAAGTAAATAGGTAAAAATGTTACCCATATGTCATTTATACAAGACATCTTCATGCCAAATTTCAATACAATCGGCCAATGCCGTACAGTCGTACAGTCGGTATAGTTAAATCAGAGGCAGCCATCTTGAAACGGAAGAAAATAGGTAAAAATGTTACCCGTACGTCATTTATACAAGACATCTTCATAACAAATTTCAAAACAACCGGTCAATGAGTTTAGCCAAAACTGCGTAACAAACACACAAACGAAATGGGGAACAGTCGAGTTTTCTCTATTTCTGTCTCTTTCTTCTTCCTCCTTTTCGATAACAGTACTCGCGTATTATATGAAAACGATGTATTGTTTTGGTTTCGGTATTTTCCCTTAATTAAAGAACACGTTGTAACCGTTCATAATACATTCGAAATTAATGTAAAAGTTTATAATAACTGCTGTTAATATAGCTATTTTTTAACAACATAACCTGAAACTTACTATCCTATCAGCTGTTCAATGAAATCAGCTGATCGTTACGAATCTAAAGCAACTGATCTTTTACTGTAACTACCAATGTAAAAATTATATTACAGATTTTTTAATATATTTACATCGGTCAAACTTCTTCGTAGTTTCCGTAGTGTAGTGGTTATCACGTGCAAGATCTCAGGTTCGATCTCGGGCGGAAACACAGGAAATATTAATTATAATTAATTGATCTTTTACTGTAACTACCAATATAAAAATTATATTACAGATTTTTTAATATATTTACATCGGTCAAACTTCTTCGTAGTTTCCATAGTGTAGTGGTTATCACGTGCAAGATCTCAGGTTCGATCTCGGGCGGAAACACAGGAAATATTAATTATAATTAATATAATGTGAGACTTGCGACGAGCAAAATATACTATTATATATCAATATAAATTTGTGCACTCGTATCACGCAAAATCCAACATCACAACCTGAAACATGGTGCATGTAGAAATTGAAATAAGCTGTGTTCATTGTTAGTTTGTCCTTGTTGTCATTGTTAGTTTGCTACTTGTCCAATTATATTAACAAAATGAATGGTTACCGGTAAAATTAGCGGAAGAAAGCTGTCGTGGAGCTCTTTTAAAATTGGTGCCGCGCAGGTCGGTCCAAACGCAAAAAGATAAATGTAAAAATCTGTGAAATCACGGATATGAAGCACACCATTGTAGACGGTATCAGACAAAACAACTTCGATGGTTTGGTCATGTCCAAAGGATGGACGAAAATCGACTTCCCAAACAGATTTTAAAATGATAACCAAATGGTAGCAAAAAAAGAGGAAGACCGAGACTTAGATGGAATTGATGAAGAAGTGTGTGTGTGTGTGTGTGTGTGTGTGTGTGTGTGTGTGTGTGTGTGTGTGTGTGTGTGTGTGTGTGTGTGTGTGTGTGTGTGTGAGTGTGTGTGTGTGTGAGTGTGAGAGAGAGAGAGAGAGAGAGAGAGAGAGAGAAAGAGAGAGAGAGAGAGAGAGAGAGAGAGAGAGAGGGGGCGGGATTGGATCAAGATCTGAGAAATGACAGGGGAAAATGGAAGCTAGGAATCAGAAGATGTCGGAGAACGTTTTCAAGTCGAAAAGAAAAAGAGAAGATGTCAAAAAAAATGTTGTAAAAAAACTAAAATTATCATAAAATTTAGAATGTTCCGATACAAATTTTAAAGATGACCGCCATATTGGAAAATGGTAAACGAATTTTAAAATTACAATTTTACATCCCACTAAACGTAAGTGGAAGTTCCCCATTTAAAGTTTACCGTAAATCTTACAGTTTCTGATGAGATCACAATGGTAGGCCAAATAAAGTGACATCTGTACTGTAGTACAGGGCCGTGATAGTGCATTATATTAATTAGGATATTCTACTATTTGTAGACCTACTTGTCCAATTATATTAACAAAATGAATGGTTACCGGTTAAATTAACGGAAGAGCGCTGTCGTGGAGCGCTCTGTAGGTATATAAATTAAGTATTTACTGGAAAGCCTACTGGTCTGTTAAAATTGTGCCTCAGGTCGGTCCAAACGCAAAAAGATAAATGTAAAAGTCCGTGAAATCATGGATATGAAGCACACCATTGTAGATTTTTTTTTTTTTAACGTCCGACTATTGTGCACACTTGGGCTAATGCAGACAATGAAATGATTTATAGCGTATGAAAATGCCAAGCACTGGCCGGGAATCGAACCCGGGTTCTCGAGGTGAAAGCCTAGTACGCTATCCACTAGGCCACCGAGGCGGCTTACACCATTGTAGACGACATCAAGACAAAACAACTTCGATGGTTTGGTCACGTCCAAAGAAATCGACTTCCCAAACAAATTTTAAAATGGTAACCAAACATTTGCAAAAAAGAGGAAGACCGAGACTTAGATGGAGAGAGGGAATTGATAAAGAAGTGAGAGAGAGGTGATTGGATCAAGATCTGTGAAATGACAGGGGAAAATGGAAGCTATGAATCGGAAGACGTCGGAGAACGTTTTTAAGTCGAAAAATGTCAAAAAAATGTGCAAGATCTAAAATTATCATAAAATTTAGAATGTTCCGATACAAATTTTAAAGATGACCGCCATATTGGAAAATGGTAGACGAATTTTAAAATTACAATTTTACATCCCACTAAAACGTAAGTGGAAGTTCCGCATTTAAACTTTACCGTAAATCTTATAGTTTCTGATGAGATCACAATAAAATGGACAAATAAAGTGGCATCTGTACAGTACAGGGCCGTGGGAGTGCATTATATCAGTTAGGACGTTCTACTATTTAAATCACTCCTAGATTTTATTAGATAATGTATCACATATGATGTAATAGCCTACGTTATTTAAAAATTGATGCAACCTGATGAAGAAAATACGTATAGTAATGAGGAAAATCATAGAATTTTTTGAATTTAACGTCCGACTATTGTGCACACTTGGGCTAATGCAGACGATGGGGATGATTTATAGTGTATGAAAATGCCAAGCCCTCGCCGGGAATCGAACCCGGGTCCTCGGGGTGAAAGCCTAGTATGCTATCCACTAGACCACCGAGGTGGCTCAAATCATAGAAGTAATAGACTTTATAAATAAATTGTCTAACAACATAATACAAATTTATTCATTCAATTATTTCCAAAAAGGTCAGAAACTATCGAAAAAACAAGAAAATTTGCCTAATTTCTGAAAAACCAGTTCATCCGGTAACCCTCAAATTTATATTAAATATGAGGATTCATAGGCTACTCTGTGTGGGCTACTGAATTTGAAAATAAAATAAATGTACTTTTCGAGAGTAAATTTTAAAAACAAAATAAACCCAAAGCTTTGAATATAAACACACTAGAATGATAACCCTTATGTGAGATACGTGAGTGCTCGCTGCTGGTGGCATCTTGCGGTAGTGTTCAACTACAGTTAAATACATAATAGTACTGTCTATTTTCTCAAACGTCTCCATTCCTGTTCTTGCATATTGCAGCGTTCATAGCGGCGGATAGTCCAATTACTTGGACTTTAGCCGCTAATATCGAACACGCTTTTTATAATGGCGGCTGTAGTTCTAGCCACGTTTATATACAATGCCCAAAGCGATAAAGGGAGTATAAAACCTTATTTAATTAACAAACCGTCCATTTTTCTAATTTTAAATTTAGTAAATCGACTTGTGTTATAAAGTTTTGTATACGATCAGAATTTTAAAAAATTGATTAATAATTTCTGAAAAATATATTAATTTTCAAATTTTTACGTAGATAGCTCCCGAAATGTATTTTTAGAAGAAAATAATATTTGCAAGTGTGCATCCATTTATTTTTTTGTTAGCCGCCTCGGTGGCCTAGTTTATTTATCGAAACTCAGAGAAGTCGAAAATGCTGAAATAAGGAAGTG